>CM042844.1:43719862-44057362 GCA_023653725.1 Bungarus multicinctus
TAAATTTATGGTATATAAGATAATGTCTTCTGGATAATTGCCTAAAATATAACCTTCAATAAGTGGATATGGTAAAGCACTATACCTATCACTATAAAAAGGATATAACCAATTCACTTCAGATTGACACAGCTGAGTTCTCATTAGTGAAGGTGTGCAAGTTAGAGAAACTCAGAACATGTCACACTATCAGGTTATCCTTCAATACATAGATGCTCATTTTGCCCAACTTGTCCATCATTTTGTTTTTTGTTAATATACTGTGCTTTGTGTTATTATTTTTCTTTCAGTTAAAATTAGCATCCATGCTCAGTCTATGAAAAAAAATAATTCACAGAAATCTAGCTAGGAAGAAGTAATTTGTTTAGGTCCAGAAGGTTTGATTTTTAGTTGTCAAGGTTAAAGGTGTAAAAATACTTCTAAAATTTTCTGTTTATTTTTGCTATTTCTCCAATATTAAAGAAAATGGGAGAAATGTGCTAGTTTTCAGGCCTTCTGCTGAACATTTTTCCATTATTAAATCATTTAGCATCTTTAACTTTGTGCTTCTACTCTTGAACAGTATTTGAATTATTGTTGTTATTATTATTATTATTATTATTATTATTATTATTATTATTATTATTATTATTAATATACCGCTCATCTCCCGAAGGACTCGGAGCGGTGCACAGCCATACAATTAAAACATTAAATATATAAAAGTTAAAACTAGATTAAATTAAAGACCCTGGCTGAAAACAATTAAAACCCCTCCCTTAAACCCTAAAATTTGATATAAAAATTAAAATACCCAAATCTAAAATCAGCCCAAGCCGGCCTGGTCAAAAAGCCAGGTTTTCAAGGCACGCCTGAAGGTCCCCAAGTCTATGGTTGTACGTAACTCCGGACGCAGCCCATTCCAGAGGGCAGACGCCCCCACAGAGAAGGCCCTATTCCTCGGGGTCACCAGGCGGCACATAGATGCCAACGGGACCCGCAAGAGACCCTCCCTGTGGGAGCGCACCGGATGGTGAGAGGAAAATTGAATTAAATGTTTTCCCCAAAAACACTTCAGAAACAGTCTTTGGGGTTTTTTTTCACGACCTGTTTTCCTTATTACTTTCTGGAAAGAAGCTTTGAGGTATCCGATTCGAAGCAGAACATTCAGATTCAGTCACAGTTTTTTTTTCCATATAGCATCAACCTAGTGAACTCTCAAGCATCTTCTTTCTACTATGTATTTAAAATGGACAGTGATTAGTATGTATGTGTGTGTTTGTTTGTATGTATATAGTATGTGTATATGTGTGTTGTGTATGTGTGTGGCAACATAATTTCAGTTTTAGTGGATGCCTGTGTGCTCACAGTAAAAAATGACAATAAAAGTTATTTTATCTTACAATGTAAAGAATTGTTCTTTTACCATTGAGACCATTGGACCATTGGTCCAGAGCATATTTGCACTGCTATTGGCAGAATGTTGGAATCCTGTTACCATTACACAAGACACACCTGGTAACTCACTGTTGCTCAACACAACTGTCCCATTGCAGATAAGTAACAGAACCAAGTTGATTTTAACAGCTTTTCTGTGTTGAAATCATGGTATGTATCTTTTCACAAACCATTTCTCCATCTTTTGCCTGAATCCTAGAAAAAATGTTACGAGTACAGTATATCAAAAATCATTTTTCTGTTTAGCATTAGAGAAATTGTATGCTATGATTTCAGTCCTGTATAGACTTATGTGGACGCTACTTCCATTGAATTTACTAAGGGAAATACTTTTATTTATTTATGCTGTGAAAGATAGTATAATGTTTACAAACAATTTTACATTCCCTTATTTAAATTATTTTTAGATTTTATGGGGCATTTTTAATAATATGTTAATAATACCTCAAACTTTACTGAATGATAACCATTACTTGAAATTATGTAAGTTTTCCTAAGCAGACCTCAACACATCTAGCTTGATCCTTGGCTAAAGGTATACAGAATACCATGTATTGTAACCATGAAATAATTTTTGATATGGTAATATCCATAAAATAATAAAAAGCTACCCTATTTTATTCAATGGAAAACAGAGAAATCAATATATTACGGGTTAAATTATATTTATGTTCTAACAATTACTCTCACATATATTAAGGTAACATGCTCTTTGTAATGTAAACTTTCCTTATAATATTAAGTACTGTTCCCCACTAGGGCAGTACCCTTGAAATATTCCCTTCTAAATCACATTCTCAGTTCTGAAGTGTTTACATACCTATGTGGTCAATACAGCTGCTTTTTGGATATTACTGAAATATTCATCCTCAAGCTTATGGGTCTGCAAATACATATCTGTACTTAGATTGATTTTTCACTATAGAGAGTTCAGTAGCCCTTTTATTTTCTATCTGTAGTCACAGCATGTGCACTTTTGTAGCCCTTTGAATGTCTGAGAGAGCGTATGTATAAATTCTAAATGATATCTGTATGTCTTTCAGCATATACTGTAGATATTGTATGTTTTCAGTCTGAAATCTGAAACATTTCTATTGATAACTGGTGTTAAATTTGAATGGTTAGTAAATTAATTAGAAAATGAATTACGTATATTAACTCACATCCTTATCTTACTCTTATATTAATTGAGCTACAGCTGACTTGGAGTATATAAATTGTATTATCACAAGTTAACATACAAATGCTCAGTGGATGGAATTATTGGAAGAAATAAAAGTGAAAAATAAGCCAATTTTGTAAAGTCCAGTTCAGTATAGACATGTCAAGTACTGGTAGATTATCTTAGCGGTAATTGGGATCACAATTTCCATTGCTGAGTGATGCAGTCACAAAGCTTCACTGTGCTTCATAGCAAGGCAGTTCTGGCAGTCACATGACTGTGCCTATTATCAATGGCAGTTCTGGCATTATCCAGTTATTGGCATTAGGTGAAGACTTCAAATGACCATCACTTTGAACTTTCTGCCAACTTCTCTGACTTTGCTTGTGGGAGGCTGGTAAGAAAGGCATAACTCATGTTCATGTGATTGTCACATGCTGAGAGGAAATCTGGGCCAGTTGACAAGTCCCAGATCGTAATCCTGTAACTGTGGGAGCACTGCACTGGCCAGAACTTCCAAGGACCAGTCATATCTACCACTCGTTCAACACACAATTCAAACAATTACTGAACGAGTGGTCATTAAACAAGAACCACTTGTATATCTTCAAGTAAATATGTTACTGTTACTTCCTTTCTATTCTGATTCATTTATATCTTTTTGTTTTTCCTAGCCTTTTCTATCTAATATTTATTACCCATTTCCGCTGCCTACGTCTCGACATTATTGGATGAATATGCCAGGTTCTACATTTCCTGTGAACCTCCAGCACACCAGTGACTTTTTGGGCAACATGCTACCCAACCCCTCCATAATTCCAGCCTTCAAATTCCAGTTGCGTCGAGAAATGGTTGACTGGAGGCGATTCAGTGCTATTGATGTGGAACGTGTAGCTCGTGAGCTGGATCTCGGCACTCTTCAGGAAAATATCAACAGCGTCACCTTTTGTAATCTTGATGCAGAGAAGTGCCCCTATTGTCAGCAGCCAGTAGACCCTGTTCTCCTTAAGGTTCTGAAGATGGCCCAGCTGACCATTGAATATTTGTTGCACTCTCAGGAGTATTTAAGTATGAACCTGACACTCCAGGAGGAGCAGCACCAGGCAGTTCTTGAAGACTGCAAGCGTATCAAGTATGACCTGGACAAGCAAGCAGAAGAATTAAAGGGGGTGAAGGAAGAGAGCAGGAGACGGAAAAAAATGATTGCCACTCAACAGCTGCTCTTGCAAGCTGGGGCCAACAACTACCACAAGGTGAGTTGATGTACAGAATATGCATGAGAAATTTATCTAATCTGTGTTTTAACACAAAATGTGCCTAATTTTTCAGAGATGCACTGAAATTTGGCAATTTTTTTTTAAGTTCTCAATGTTTACAGTGGAGGAAAAAAAGCCATAGAAAAATGCATATATGATTGAAAATGCAGTTCTTTATGGTGAACCACAGGTTGGTTGGTTCCTCTATCCTATTTAACCTCTACATGAAGCCGCTGAGAGAAGTCATTTGCCAGTTTAGAGTCAGGTGTCATCAGTATGTTGAAGATATTCAGGCTTACCCAAACAAAAGAGAGTGGCTGTTCATAGAAAAGCCTCTTATTTCTGGATAAGTACCAACTTTGCTTCTGAGTGGAATAGTGCTATCCCACAGAGGGAAAAGTAACAACTTAGGGATATTTATGAACTTATGGCTTCTCTGAAAGAGTGGGTACCAGTAACATTATCTAGAACAGGAAGCACTGAGATCACTTATGCACTTATCATCTTGTGCCTGGATTACTGTAGTTCACTTTATACGAGATTTCTCTTGCAGGTTTCCCAGTAACTTCAACTTAGTAGAAAATGCAATGTCACATATTCTTAGGGAGAGTCCTTTTACAACTCTTGTAGGAACTCCCTTAGTGTGTTTCCAACTGAAATTAAAAAGTTTTTGGCCTCTTGAGACTTGGGATTGAGACTGCCTTTCCCAGATAGATTCTGCCTGTCCAATCAAAGCCAATAGAGTATCTGCTGAAAGTCCTTACTGCTGTGTGGTTCAATCATGTCATGAAGGAATCATGAAACAAACATTGTCTGTGGAATTTCCTCTTTTGAAACAACTAGAAACAAGGAAACTCCCGGTTGCCTTCTGAATGTCACAGAACAGAACAGCCTTACAAAGTACCTAATTCATCTAAATGTTGCAATTATGTGTATACAATTTTCTTTGAAACCATACGGAAAAGGTTTGCCATTGTCTCCTTCCCAGTTGATGCTGGAGTTCCTCATGGTTAGTTTCCCTAATACCCACAGAGCTCTTTCTAATCTTACAATTCATGTGGATTAGTTCTTAGTTTTCTGCTCTCATTTCAATTTTATTTTTTCAGCATATCCCATTATACCTATTTGCACGTAAATAAAGTCACATTTAGACCTATTTAGCACCCTGTTTTCACAGTAAAGATTGTGTTGCACATGTTTCTGACCATAATTATGCAGTGCTGGAAGCATGCAGACTTTGAATACAATTTCAGCAATTATTGGTAGAAATAATATATTTAAAATTCCATAATATATAACATTGATTAAAATCTTTAATAATGATTTATTAGAGACTGACATCTGAAAAATAGAACTGTCCTAAATAACAATGACATCTAACACAAATGCAAATGCAACATTCCAAGAAATATATAAAAAAATCTTTGTTTTTCTTTCACTGTTTCAAAGATTGGGAATATCAATTTGGATAAAAGGCTTTAAATTATCCTATTAAGTCAAGATTAGAACTATTTTAAGTTTACAAAAAAATATGACCCTAGGTTAAGGTTGGAGGTAGTTTTGAACCTATGACCACAATTGACCCCAAAACTTATGTTGCTGAAGAAGACATTTGTTAAGTGAGTTTTGTCCCATTTTACAACCTTTCTTGCTACAGTTGTTAAGTGAATCATTGCAGTTGTTAAATTAGTACCAGTTATCAAGTGAACGTTGACTTTGCTTGTCAAAAAGTCACAAAACATGATAACATGAATATGAAGCATTTGCCAAGCATCTGAATTTTGATCATGTGACCATTAAGATGTGGCAACAGTTGTAAGGGTGAAAAATGGTCATAAGTCACTTTTTTCAATGCTGTTGTAACTTGAATTGTCACTAAATGAATGGTTGTAAGTCAAGGATTACCTGTACTCTTGTCCCTATGTGTCTTATAGCAGGGGTCGCCAACCTTTTGGACCTCACGGACCACCAAACTCATAATTTTAGATCCCAGGGACCACTAACTGGTTCTGTGGGTGTGGCTTAATTTGTGGGTGTGGCTTGGTGGTCATGTGACTGGCTGGGCATGGCTTATATGTAAATATTATAAATATTTATATTAATATTGAAATTTTTATAAAAAAAGAGCAACTTTTACCCAAAATCAGGCAAAGCAGGCAGGCAGATTGAGTTGCTCACAGAATCACAGATTCATTCTGAAATCTATCTATCTGCCATTGGCTAGCTCAGTCTGTCACATAAAATTTGCTTGCAAGCAAACTCATAAAATTTGCTAGCAAGCAAACTCACAAAATTAACTCACAACACACCATGCATGTAAATATTGTATTTTTTATTTTTTAAAAAGAGCAACTTTTACCCAAAATCAGGCAAAGCAGGCAGATTGAGTTGCTCACAGAATCATTCAGTGATCTATCTATCTGCCATCGGCTAGCTCAGTCTCTCAAATTTGCTTCCCATGAGTCTGCACTGAATTTGCTTGCAGGCAAACCTTCAGTCCTAAGGGAGGTTCGGCTGTGCTTAAAAGCAGAGCCGAAGATCTAAAGACTAGCTAGAAAGCAAGAAATCCAACCATTTCCTGCTTCCTAGCTAATCTAAATCTCCTGGCACAGCAGATGGTCAGAAAAAGGAAAAATAGCAATTTAGCAGGCAAGTTTACCGGGTAAGGAGTGAGTAGGCGGGGAGGGTTCCCACGGGCCTTGTGTTTCTGCGCAGCCTGGATTAATTGCTTTGTGGGGGGTGCTCCAGGGGGTGAGATATCTCTGCGGCCCACCAAAATTTTCTCACGGTCCACCAGTTGGCAACCGCTATCTTATAGCACTTGGAATGATAAATAAATAAGCAGAGAATGAGAACTACTTGGAGAAATTCTTCTGCCATCGGATTACATGCTTAATCTGTCCTTAGATGACTTTTCGTCCTTCTGTTTCTTAGTGCCAGCTCTGTGACAAGACTTTCATGAATTATTCCTTTCTACAAGGCCACATGGAGCGTAGGCACACTGAAGCCACTGCACTTGGTAAGCACTAAGTTTGCTTGAATATTTCTCCTATGGGAGGAATTCCAAAGGATTAGATTTGAGGGGGGGGGGGGGGGAGAAGTTCCCTTATTAATTTATTAATTCCGGCATTCAGAGGTTTGTTTATATCCACTTTCAGAGTAAAGAGAGGAGATACATTGTGTGAAACTAAATTAATGTAGATTTTAATGTAACAAAGCATTTGCAATGAATCTGATACTGCCATAATGCCCAAACCACTTTCTGAATCATTATATCCTCATCACAATTTTTATATGTAATTTAAAATCTAAATAAAAGTTTGGAAATTTAGACAGTTAATTGTTTGCAGCATCTTGTCAAATTTTGGAGACTTAAATTTAATAAATGCCATGAATATTTTTTTACTTTTTTAATTTCAGTGGTTATATAACCTCTTTTATTTTGAAATAGAAAATGCCAATTCATTTTTGAAAAAGTGAAAATGGTGAATTATTAATTTCCTATCTGTCTTATTGTCAATTTATATTCTGCCATCATAATTTTTATAAATAACCCTCGGTGGCAAATATACCCAGCCTGGTGTCCCAGCCACCGAGCAAAGTGGCTGAAACTTTGCAACTTTTGTTACAAAATACATCTTCATTCTTGAGAAATAATTTAGCATAAAAATCTAGTGGAATTCCTATTTCAGCTTCTCCGTACAGCTTCAATTTCTGGTTGAAGCCCTCACTAACACTGCCTCTTTTTGAATCAACCTGAAGAGCATTTGAAGAAGAAACAGGTGCAGCAAATGGAAAGTGAGATCGAAGAACTGAAGGTCAAGTTGAAGGAGACCCAAGTCCAGCTGGAGGCTGAGAGTCAGCAAAGGGCTCAGGTATGAATTGTTAAGAATATGAATAAAAAGGAAAGCAAAAGTCAAATGCCTTTTGTCAAGGTGAAAACTAATTATAGGTAGACAAAATGGGAATCATTCATGCTCTGTCAAAAATGTCAGTGATGATACAGCAACAGGCCAATCTTTTCTGGGCCCAGAAGCTAAATAGGATCATTCTTAATTAGTATTTTAATAGATGTCCTCTGAGGAATATTAGGACTGTAGATTAAATTGGTAAAATGCATCTCTGTTCTTGGCTAATAATTTAGAGAAAAGTCAAAAGAAATAGCATTAAAAGGCTGCTGTATTACTGGCCATCAACTACCCAGATGCATCCATGAATTTACCAGGAATTCAGCTCAGCTTGAAGTGGGATATCCTGTCTTCTACAATTGTTGGGGCCAGTTGATTTTCACAGGTAAAACAAAATCAAATAACTCGGATAAGTTTATTGCTTCAGAATGATCAGTACCACAGTCTCTGATTCCTCTCCAGTTGCTATTTGAAAACAATAACTAAATGTGAGGCTTTTTTTTATAACATCCTAGCCTTTTTATTTCAGTATGTTTGCCTGAACAATATTGATGCATGACCCTACATTTTCCTTCATAGCTAATTTGCATTCTAACCATGCAAATTTACCCCTAATCTAGCAGTAAGCACAGTAAGTTGAATAGTACTTAAGGTAGAAATAAAGAACATATAATGTAAAAAAAACAACCCAATGAAGTAATAAAAGTAATTTTTATAAAGTAATAAAATACTGTTTTATTCTTTTATTAATTGAAATTTTAACTATTGTGTTAGAAAACAATTTTGCCGGATTATCTGCTCTAGATGGCCAGAATGGTAATGGATTCTTATCTATATATAATGTTTTATAAAGTAAATTTCTCCAGCTTGTTGCCATACAGATGTATTTGATTACCATCTCAGAATCCCATGTCATAGTTAGAGGACATACTAATGCACAAGCTAAGTAAGTATTGCCTATCTCAAACAAGATCAGAAAACAACTGATCATCGAGATGTAACTGTCAGGGTCATCTGTTGGCTAAATGATATAATGACAATGCCATCATCCTACTCTTAAATATCTACAAGTAGATCAAAATGGTAAATAGTTATTTGTACAACAATTTAGTATGATAGTATTAGGGTCTGCAAGACTGAAATGAAATCCCAATAAGTTTAGTGGGACATAGATTGTATTGCAAATATTTGTGATAGTACAAACTGTCCTTGCAAGTTACTGTCTTTCAGTTTATCCCTTGTGTTGTGTGAAATCAGTGTTTCCCCACCCATTTTAAGATGTGTGTACTTCAACTCCCAGAATTCCCCACCTAGCTCTAAATCATTGATGGATGCAGGGTTAAACATTCAGCTCAAACTAGGTTCTCGAGGCCTAGGCCAGAATTCTCATTCGGTTTTTCATTCAGAATTTATTTAATTGGATTGCCTGCTAAAACTTCTAAAAAATGTTTCAATTCCCTGAACCTAGTCTTAGTTCAGACCCCAAACTACTTTATCTTCCATTTGGGGGTAATTCTTTTCTTATAGGAAGCAGACCGTCTTCGCCAAAGGGAAGATGAGGAAAAGAGAACATTTGAAAGATGGAAGGAAGAGGAGAGAGCAAAGTTTCACACAGAAATGGAAGAGCTCAGGCAACTTTTCCTCACGGAAATTAAGGATTTTTCCAACAAAAATTCTCTCTTGGAAGGAGTAAGGAAAAGATATGTCTTGCAATTTTCCTATTTTCTTAAATATTCAACATGTTTGCCATCATTAATTCAGCATGGACACAATTTTATTATTGAATTGAAGATATGAGATATATTGATAATATGTGTCTTATTTATACATCAAAGAGATAAACATATAATTCCTAGAAAAATGTTGGAAAACAGAGCAGTTTACATCATATGATTTACTGAATGTCTTAAACTAAGTTGGATGCAGGATGCTATCCATCAATTAGTAATCCCATCAATTTTTGTTTAACATAAAATGATGAGAAGGTGCATTCTTGTCCTTTGCTACAGATAGCAAAATTGATAGGGCCAGACCTGGCTAGGAGTAAGAAAACAATTATTGTGACTGATGGGAGCTTACCTCAAATGTCTGAATTCTTATGAAAATATTACCAATATTACAAGAATAATAGGTAGCTCCTTGATGTGATAGAGATGTTCTAGGCAATAAACATTTCATATCAAAAATGGTGTTTCAGTTTTCTCCATCATTAATTGGCATTCAAGTGCATGCTCTCTTTGTTCTTCCTATCATATGTGGATGGGTTATTGGGAAGGAAGGATGAACAGCTTTATGACCTGTGAGAAAAAATAAAGCAACAATAAGAAGCCTTGTAAATCTATTTTGCTCTATTGTTCTCCAGCATTCTTCCTATAGCAGACAATAGGTTGCCATATGAGTGATTGTGATAATGTTTAAATCAGTATTTACCCAATCAAGATAAAACCTTGATCAGAGATTAAAAGATGCAGTTGGGAATTCTGATCCTTTTGACATATACCCATACCTCAATTAGGGTGCTGTATATAAGTATATGTGTCAGATGTTACATGTTACCTAGAGAAATATTTTTGATTTTTCTGGCAGCTGCAGACTGTGGCACTTTGTCATAGATCACATATTCCTTCTGCAGAAACTTCAGGAATTACAAGTCAAGAGTGCAGTAGCTTCACATCTTGGGACATTGCAAGATGATGATTCTTTTGAGAAACTACAGTGGACAAAGACTCAGAAAGAATTACAAGGGATGAAGGCAAGGATTGAACAACAGGTAGACTGCCTTTTCCAGTCTATTGTTCTTATATATTGTTTCTTATATATTGAGATAACATCTCCAAGAGTTCCCAATCAACTCAACCATGACCATATTGACTCATTCGTCTGGAAATTATAATTTTGAGCTATTGTATAACAATAGATCCACTTACCACTTAAAACTAATATCTTTTTTATAGTTCTTTGGATTCAATAATTTAAGTTCTGTAACTGTGAAGAACAGCAGAACCACTGTGAACAGATGGTTCTGAATTTATTTATATTGATGTTTCTAAGACAATAATTTTAATCAATAAAATTATACAAGCTGCAATTTAAAATGAGAGAGAGAGATTCACACACAAACATATATACATATATAGTTACAAAGAAAGTTGTATCTATTGATGAATCCTGCAAAACTCACCTTTTAATAATATGATAGGATCATCCTACATTAGTCCTTTCTCCAGGTTACTTGACCATGACTTCCAGCATTCCTAACTATATCCTAAATTCCCAAATTCTATATCTAGGAATACTCACCAGGAGAGCATCGGGTTAGGAAATACTGGTATGTGCTAAAATGGGTTTACAGATTCCTCAGTGAAACAAGGCATTATAGGACTCAATGCAATTCCCCATTCTTTAGTTGGTACTCTAATCAGATGCATCAGAAAATATTAAGACTGATATTTTTGCTAAGACTCAAATAACTTGTGATAGATAACTGACAGATAACTGTCAATAAGGCTGGGTACTTTTGCAATATTTATCAGAAAACCGAGTGGGAGTGGAAACTTAGAAAACTTCAGAAGGAGAATGAGAAAGAAAAAGAAAAGGTGAGTACACTCCATATTTTTGCAGCTTTTCCTGCTAGTAGAAAAATGAGGACATTATATTCTATAATTAATGCCTATTCATTTAGGCCAGAAGGGTTAGGAGGAACCGCCATGGAGAGGAAATAAAATATCTTTATCATCCATTATAGACAAGGAGATTAACTGATGGCACACCCTCCACCATGGTATAAAGAGGATTACAGCAGCCAAAGCAAATCTGAAGGGTCTCCCTCCCTCTATCTATATTGGATATAGTATGTGTAGATACTTCAAATGTGTGTGGTGGGCATATGTTGCATGTTTATAAAGGACAGCAGAATCTACAGATATAATCCCATTCCCTTCACACTTATATCTGAATTATATTTCAGTGCAATGCTTTATTGTTTTATGGTATGATTAAGCAATAAGATTCAGAATAATGCAGACTTAATAATCACACTGGAAAATGGGTCTCATTTTGCCGTGGGTGGGTGGATCAATCAATTGATCAAGATTGTATGCTTTCATTGCGAAATCAGATTCTAGAGACTCTAGACCATAGACCATTTAGTTGCAGGCTACATAATTGCACTTCTAACCATTTGTCTCTATTAATGAAGTGTTTAATTGGATGCAATAGTCTTTACACCCAAATGTTATTTTTCTGTCTCAGCTGAAGAATGAGAATGAAAAACTCAGGTCTTCCTTGTCTTCTGACCAATCTAAAATGGCTGAATATAACAAGAAACAACTTGCCTCCCTTACAACACAACTCAGAGAGCAAGCTGGTGTTATCCAATCTCAGGAGAATACAGTAAGATGAATGCAGTTATTCTGAGACGTTATTTATATTCTTCAATTTAGAGAAGAATTTGTGTTTGTTTTCAAACCAGAACACTCCTGTATTCTGAGAATCAAACTATACTGTTTACTAAAGTATAGTTTGACTCCCATGAGGCAGCACTGCATCACCATTTCATATTTTATATGGAAACTGTGTCTTAATGTTCCCCTTATTCCAAACACTTAATCAGTTGGGCTAAGAATGATGCAGACTTAAAGGGAAAAATATGATTTGGAAGATGTGTGGTATTGAGAATAATTTAAATACTCCAGATTATGCATCAATTGTGGAGGTAACCACTTAAATCTTGAAAAAGATATTGCTGTTTTAAGGTAATACCTGCAGATGCTACCTATATACTACATATGCTCCAAATCACAATTTGCCTTTGAATCCAATTTGTTGCACAGCCCTGTAATCCAGATAATCTAATCACTTTGCTTGTGAGAAACTTTCGCCCTACAATATATATGGCTTACACCAGAATGTAATATTGTTTACTTACTTTACATCCCTAAAGTGCTTGATATATTAGAAATAAATGAGCGGTTCTGCACTCAGGCATATAGGCTAATAGGGAAGATGAGGAGAAAAAATAAATTATTAGGCAATGGCAGAATAAAATGTTGAACTTTAAAGTGATATTAATATCCATTTGGGGTCATGTTGATTGTGTTCCTGCCTGATTAATATTTCATGATTTTTGATCCTGGGATTGAAGGAAAGAGGCTGAAATGTGCTTTCCTTTAATTCTTAATTGAAGTAATAACTGAGTCTTGTACCTGGGAGAGATCAGAGAAAATTTTCTGTACCCACTCCTTTTCTGGCCAGGTAAGCACTTCCTCTTGCTATGTCACTCCCTTCTTGATTGTGGAAGAGATATATGAAACATGTGAAACACATTTTATTTCGAAATGTGAGTAGTCACTTTGTAAATTGATTTACATTATTGTGTACCAGTCATATCAGCTAAATACTTATTAGACCTTGTAAATAATAGCTGACTTATTTCACATATTTACATTACCTTTCAGATTAAGCTTCTGACTTCCAGCAAACCCAGAGGTAATGACCAATCCCTATATTGAATAACTGTCCATAGTAACAGTAGATTTTCTTTCTCTTTTGACAAAATTATGAAATTCTTTAATAGCCATGTTTCTTCATCCAGAAGGAACATCTATATAGTAAAACTCTCCTATTGGTAACCTTAAATTGGGTGAAATGGTACCTTATAAGTCAATAATTTTTGAATCAACATAACTTCAAATAGGCTAATTTAAAGAATACATCCAAAATCTAGTCCCCATTGCTCCCATGGGATTGGAATTTGGCAAAGTTCTGAGTGCTACAACACTGCAATCACATAATCATAATTTCCAATGCTCCCTGTCAGTATCCTATAAGAAGCGTCAGTGGAGAAGTCCATTCCTGTTCTCCTTGCTTTTTTGCCCACCCATAGTCATTCTGTTTCTCTGTTTAGATAAGGAAATATTTCTGAAATGACCCAATAGATTGCAGGTTGTCTAGTAAAATATGAAATTCCTCATGATAACAAGAGAAAGCCAGATAAAAACAATATACAGATATTCATTACCATGCTTAGGTTTGCTGAACAACTTGTAATGGAGTATGGTAATGTTTTTAAACCTGTACAAAAACCTAAGGTTTGTACCTGGGAGAGATCAGAGGAAATTTTCTGTAACTGCTCCTTTTCTGGCCAGGTAAACATGGCCAGGTAAATAACATGTTATTTCTCTCTCCCCCACTTCTCTCTTCTCACTTTATGCATCCAGATGAGATATTTATCATAATATGGGTTCGTGGGTTTTGCAGAGAGTCCAAGTGATAATAATTTTCATTTGGGCTTTTTTTTTCTATAAGTTTTCTTAATGGAATATTTTCCTGATGCTATTTGCTCCAAATTGCTTTCCCTTTCCTTTTAAAAGAGCTGGGATGGAGCCAAATTAAGTTACACTTAGTTACCATTAAAGTAACGGCTAACTGGTCATGTTAATGCCATGACAATGTCAAAGATGTGATTGTGTTTTGGAATATGAATATAAAAAAAATTGCTTTTAATTTCCAGAAATCCAACAGGTACCCAAGACAGAAAGGCTGGAAGAATCCAGTGAAGAAGGTATATTTTATAAATATCACCTGCCATTGTTCTTATATGCTAAATATTACTATTACACAGAGAGAGAGAGAGAGTCTGACCATTCAGAGATACTTTCTGAGATGCTGAGAAATTCTTGTAAATCAAGAAAAGGCAGTGTAGAAATTGATAGTTATGGAGTTCTAGTCATGGATCAGGATTATATTAAATCCTGATTAGGACTATATTAAATCAAGCACTACATGAGATCACTATATTTTTATTTGGTTATCTCTGCTGTCCTGGAATGAATGAAGGAGCTAAGCCTATTTTCTTGAATATTACAGAAGCTATCTCCTTCAATGGCAAATAAAATTGTTGGATGAAGACTTTTTTTGTTTGTTTGTTTGCCTGAAATAGATGTTTAAGTGGCAGTTTTGAGATAAATGTTAAATATTCCAGCATTGGGATTTTTAACCATCCTTTGGTTTCTGCAGAACTAGATGATACTTTGGACAGGAAGAATAGAGTTCTGGAAACACTGCGGAAGGATCCAAATTTGTTGAAGCAATTCCGGCCAATTCTGGAAGAAACACTTGAAGATAAACTGGAGACCATGGGAGTGAAAAGAGTAAGTTAGAAAAGGAACTTTTTTCATCTACTAGACTTACTTTGAATTTCAGCTGGATGCAATTTTGAGGATCGTGATATATATTAATTTAGGAAAAAAGTGATGTAAAATTATACTCATCCTTGAACACCTGTTCAACAAATTCACATGCTTGACAGAAAATTGAAAATACCCCAGCATCTCCCTCTCCTCCTCCGAACCCTTTTTCAGGAAAATGGCTTGCTCAGGAAACTGCTTTTTCTTTTGCTTCCAAAAATGAGGAAGTGCTAATTAAAGAACATTCTTTTAAGATTCATTCTTGACTTTTTTGCCTCAATATTTGCAACAAACCAATAAAACACAAGGAAATAAACTATGAGACAAATATATTTGGAAAAACGCATTCTTGCTTATGCAATGTAGCTGTTGCAGGGAGTGTGGAAATACTTAAGATCAAACAGTTATATTCACAATAGACAATAACTATATCATGAACTAATTTATTATTTTTCTTTAACTGTGATATTGAAAAATTTAAAATAAACTTCTGGATTGTCTCACATTTTTACTTTCATAACTAGATAGATCTATCAGTGACATGCAACTAAAGCAAATAATGTGTCTTCAGGTCCCTCTCTTTTTCTTTGACTTAATTGCCATAGAAAAGCTAGACAGCAGTAAAAATAATAAAATATTTTATGACTTTAATGGTCTGCTGTCAGTAATTATTATTTCCCTATTGCAAAGTAATATTTCATTCAAAATCAGTGGTTTTAAATTGCATAGTTATATACAATTCCCTTTAGAATTAATAGATGGCTTTACATTTACTTAGCTGGCATCCTCTCATAGCTAGTAAAATGATGGACTTTCAAAGCCTTGTCTTTCTCCAAAATTCTGCTCAGGTTAGAGTCTGATTCCTCAAAACACAATCCTTGTTAATCTTCAGTAATTTTCACTCTATCCAGGGAGCTTCTTCAGTGGTCCTCAGTCCATCCATATTTTTGGCCGCCAAAAATACCTGTATCCCATTGACTTGCTGACCATTTTCTTTTCCTCCCCATGAGTCCATCCACAAATCCTTTTCTATGAGCCTTAGTCTATTTCAATTTTCTTCCCACTCTCCATGAGAGTCCTTTCTGTTTCATTCCCAGCTATTTTCTCACACTTAGTTTATTGACTCCAGACACAGTTCATCTACCTGGGAGATCAGTTGATAATTATGCTCCTTTTGTAATGGATTTAAGATTGGAAGACAGTTGTACAGCAGTTTAATCTTCCTTGTTTCCATCCTTTTTAATTCAACAGCAACTCTTCAAAGGAGTTGAAACCAATTTTTCCACCTGAATAGAGGCTTCCATTATTTACGTTCAGCCTAATACAAGGAATCTCCTGTTTAATTTGAAGAGGTTGAGATTTTAGGAACTTATTCACTGCATGAATGATGAGAGCAGGGCTCACACACATACATATACTGATTAGAAACATTTGTTCTGTTGTATAGGGTACAAAAGGTATCCCAGCTCAAACCTATAAACATTTGAGAGCTTTGATCAAAAAACAGCAGCAACAGAAGGCTAAAACATTTCCAGGTCTGCTAACCTTGAGAGATAAACTTGAAAAAGAAGTTCAGAAGAAAGTCATTCAGAGAGATGAAGAGAATATGTCTTTGCCGTTTTCTTCAATCTTTGGTAAGATACTCAGTTATATTATTTAGAAACATAACATTTATTTTATTTGATTAATATTTTATCATTTTGTATAAAAACAGAAAATCTTAAAATATCTTAAAAGACTAACAAATTTAATGCTTAAATGATGCTGTGCTCCCTGATTAATGTTATAGATTTTTGTTTTTATAATTTTTTCAAGATAAGATTAAATTAATCTAAAAGCTGATTTATAAATTTGAAGTTTATATCTGTACATGAAAGGACCCTCCTCAAAAAAAAAAACCATGGCTACTTTTACAGCAGATGGACTATATGATTCCATAAGTTCATAGGCTTTAATCATTCAGATTATGAAAGCAGCAAAGTTTAGTAGCATAGCACATACATGCTACTACATGTATGTGTAGTATACATAGCACATACATGTATACAATATCAGATATTAAAGGTATTAAATGGTTTGGTAGAATAGCCAACATAAATTCCAGAAACTTCATAGATGTATTTTGTGTGATTTTCTTGACAGGAATGTGGAAGTGGATTTTCATGGCCTTCTTCCATGGAGTTTTTGATTTTTGAATCTAACTTTTAGGCTGGGCATTCCCTCAAATTCTCTTATCCAAGTACTAACTAACCTGATCCTTCTTAGTTTCCATAAGCCAGATGCCATATGTTGTCACTTGCTGAGATGTAAAACCCATAAGTGTAAACCAAATAGTGTGAATAAAATTCACAAAAGCAGAATTAAGAAGGCAAATAAATACTCAATTTCTAACACAAGTTGTAGATTGGTGCTATGTAAGACTACATTGCACTTCAAAAATGTTTTTCTCCTTTTCTCCTATTATTCAGTCCTAATAATTAAGAACAAAACAAAATAAAAAATGACATAGAGCAATAATTGAGAGAGATACAATCTTGATATATCCTAAATTTTAAGGATATTCAGTATTTTCTGTACAAAAGGTTATTTGTATCAATAAAAGTAATTAATAAAAAATAATCTAGTTTTTATTTTATTAAATTTGTTTGCCACCTGTCTTACCAAAGGATAAGTCTGAGCAGCTTAAATATTAAAAATGATAAACTATATAAAACATGTATCTAATACAAACAAAATACTGTAAAGATACTAATTGTACAAAAGTACAAATTATAAAGAACTAGATAAGAGTAAATCCTTAACTAAAGACTTTTTCAAGTTCTTGTTATGATAGCTGTTTGGTCTATGCTGTTTCCCACACTTCTTAATATCCAGGAAAAAGCATACTTTAATGTATTTGGTAATCATGGTAGGGAGTGCATTTTTTTTACTAAATATTCTTCTGTCTGTTATAAAAATCATGCTTCATGAAGATTGGGAGATAAGCATTTAAATTCAGTTAATCCAGGACACTTTTCTTCAACAGGAGTGAGCCATTAAAGTCGCAAAAGGTTTGTGTATATGTACATGTCCCTGCAGTTGCAGAATCTGAGATTCTGGCTTTGATATTAAAATCTGTGAATCAAATGTATGAAAAGGCAAGAATGGATAATTTATTTTTGCTAGTGGGGAAATACGTATTGTGAGATTACTTGCTATATTCAGGATCCATCAGTGACTCAGGTATGAACACATAAGAGGCAAATAGATCAAGACAATTTATGTGCAATGTTTGAGTCAGCTGGATAATTGAAGCCAAGTCACTAAGAGGATTTTTACTTAGGCTTCTTGCTTCATTTGGTTTCTGGGGCAAACATAAAACTTTTGTCATGTTAGAACTGCAAATCCTGCTTTTCTACTTGCATTAATGCTATTAAAGATTATTCACAAAGCAAAGGAGTTATAAACCTTGCATTTTAAAAATGCTATGAAATACTCAGTGGTTCAGTTGTAATTGTTTTGATGTGGAACTCTTTAACATTGAATCTTTGAGACCCACATTAAATACCAATCAGATTGGGTTTTTTTAATAAACGTTTTCAATTTTTTCCTTCAGAAAAAAACCAAAGAGACCAGCATTCTCCACTCCAGGTTACACCTTTGAAGATTGGAAGACACCCTGTGGAAGTACCATATTATGCACTGGAGACACCCAAGCCAGCTCCTAGGAGCAAAGTTAGTTCCATGACTAGTTCAATAGAGATTCCAAAGGTACCATCTCCAAATCAAATTAGAAGCAGTTCATCTTCTCTTCAACAATCTGCTGTCCACTTCCCCAGGTGAGTTCTGGATTATAATTGCATTTATTTGATTTGATGTTTTAACCTGTGCATGATTTTATTATAATTAAAGTGAATTATTTATTTATTTAATTTAAATAGTCACCCATTCATTTCAATGAGACTTAGGTAGCTTACCTACCGTAGTAATTGCAAATGTGCAAAATAATCAGTGAAAAAGCTTGTAAAAGCTTTGATAGTCACTGACTCAGCTCATTTGACAGACAAGTGCAAACATAAATTCCACATTCAGGAATGCAGTATGACTTTCTGTTGTGTACAGACAGAATACTGTATTTCTCTGCTAGAAATAACAAAAGTTTTAAATTTTCTTTTAAAATGAAATAAGTTTCTGGATGGAGGCTGAAAAAGAGAAGAATTTAACATAGCTCTTTGACAGCCTCTAGTTAAAATAGAATCTCTACAGAGCTTGAAGAAAGTCTCATTAAATAAAGCAGAGGAATTTTTGCTATGAAAAATTAGTAGTTTGAAAACAATATAAATTTGCTTTAACTTTTTTCCTTTTTTCAGTGTGTTACCTACTCAAGTTGAAATTCTATATTTCTCTGTGAAAGTTAGGGAATTCTGGGTATTTCCAGTCTTTAGCCTTTCTTCATGTAGAATATCACAGTATGAGTTGCTTTTGTGATCTGTAAGAGAAAAATCTCCTGCAGCATCTCTCCAGAAGGTGTATTTTTCTTCTATTTTGTAGCCTTGTGGTCTGCCTGAAGTACTGTGCTTCCTTTTTCAGTATAGCTTTTGCAATTTATCCTTTTTCATCAATTATTTTGCATTTAAATATTTAAATTCAATAATTCATCTCTGCATATCTTTTTTCTTTTAAAATATTTTTTGTTGTCCAGGGTTGGATTGGTCTTATCTACCAAGAAAGGGAGGAAGGTGAATTATCTAATGCCTCGATGCTAAGTAACCATATAGTTGCATTTTTGGCATGTAATTGCCAGAAACAGTACATGTTGTTATGGCCTTTTCTTTCATACACTTATGAGAAGAATTCCAGACATGGCATTCCTTGGCAGATAAATGTTTTAGCAAGAATTACCAAGCCATCTCTTCCCAGTAGGATTGGGGCTACCTACTTTCTTCCCTACAATCAGTCTGCTACATTGATTTTTGTGAGGTATTTTGGTGTTTGTTTCTAAATTGTTTGAGTTTACTTTGAAAGAAAGGTGGAACATGTTTTTACAAATAGGTCATTGATATTGTATTCCCTAGCTTGGCTACTCTGAAAGTACTTCAGATTATATTAGAAAAGACGTAAACTTTCTTAGAATCTCACAAAGCAAGGTCTCCATTATAATTGTTTATTGGTTTTATTCAGTTTGGACACTTCCTGACTCTAGATTGATTCTGGGCAGCTCACAACATAATGAAACAATAATACAATAAAATACAATATAAAATGGTTCATAATATTTATTCATTTTCCATTTTCCCTTCTATTGTGTTTCTCTCCTTCAGCACTTCACCTTTCAGCTCTGAGACTGAAGAGTCAGAGGAAGAAACAAACATGAGCTCTCCAAAACACATGTCCCTCAAGACAGAACCAAAGCAGAGCAAACCTGTCCCCAGAGCAGCACAGGTGGAAGAGAGTGAGTGGGATTCATCTGACACAGACTTTTCTAAGGAGAAACTTGGTGCCGGAAAGAGTTCTTCAGTTGCAGCAGGAGCTCATACAGGTGACTATCATTTAGTTGGATTTATTATTGTCATAATGTATGCAAATGTCAGTGTCAAAGAAGTAAAAAGAAATAACACATCCAAATACTAATATATGTATCAACTACTTCAGTAATCAAATGATTATTATGAACGGGGACAACAGTTATCTTGTTATACATTTTTAATGGGCTTAAATGACAGACAACTGAATTTTGGTAATTTCTGTTTTAATACCAACGTTTAGTAAATGAATACTAAGTGAATTAAATATTACTAAGGGAATTTGCTAGGGTGTGTTGCTATAATACAAACTGTAAAACATATAGTTGTTTAGGCTAAATAACTCTTCAAATAAAGTAATCGTCTCCTGTGAGGCCTAGCAATATACTGAAAGGCTAGTATGATCATGTCACCACTAATTCTGAGCCTAACTGATTCCTTGCTTCACTTAGAAACACTAGTGCAGTCAATGGCTAAAAATCTGGAGAAGAAACTGAACATACCTGGAAAGAAGCCTCTAGGTGGCGTGAAGCTCTTTGCCGTCCAAAGCAAAGAAGATACTAAAACAAATCATCCCACAAAAAAGCTTCAGGTATTGGTGTTATTTTCAAAACCCAAGACGGTAGTAGGTAGTAGTCTCTTAATTTTGCTTCCTAACAGTACAGATCTTGTTCATAACTGATTCACTAGTAACATGATCTGCACATTTCTAAGAAAGTTATATTGTATTCTGTAGGTCATAGTAATAAATGGGTTTAAGATTATTTACAAAAAGTAAAAAGATCAAGATAGTGAATACTTCAAAAGTAGTCAATATGTTGTCAATGAAAGGATTGTTCATTGGGTTAATCCATAATCAGCAGCAAAAAATCAGATGGCCAATACATGTCAGGAAAGAAATACAGAAGATATTTTGATACCATGTAATAAGTGTACCCTGGATCTGGTAGCCCTACTTTATAAACTCTCAGGTATTAAAGCTTTGAGTATAATATTGAGCTTAATGTTTTTGGTATATCTGAACTTAATATGTTTCTAGAATCCATATTTGTTTTTTATGACATTATTATTTATAAACACACATATACTAAATAACAAATATCTAGTGCCCTCCATAACACTGGAAATAACAATTTACAGATTTCTAGGACCTAAGACTCCTTACATTGCCAGCACAGATAGAGAGCATCAGAAAGAGAAGGACTGCCACAAATAATTTGTGAATATACAAGGCAAGGTAGACATGGAGAAGATATATCTATGTGGTTGTTAAGAGTCAGCAATGACTTACTGGCATGTAATCAATTAATCAAAAGTAGATACTTTTAATAGCAAGAGACAACAGTTATTTTTAGTTTTTACCTAAAGAGCCAGTAACAACATGGGGAGGAAATGATATGAAATGTTAGGGCCATAGCAGCCATTAAAGCTGACAAGTGGTTTTCATCCAGGGGCTGGGTAAATGACTTCGTTTTTATATTTTACACGTTTTATGCAAGCCTGTAAGCTTACAATGTAGTTTCATTTATTTCCCACCTCAACATCATGGGAAACTTGGTAAATTTTGAAGTGCTTCAAGGGCTACAAGAAAGGGACTTGGAGCTAAAGGTTGTTCACCCCGTATGAAAGCCTGCCTAAATTGGTCAATGTTGTATGAATTCATTGATAAGTCATTCTTATTTAGACATTCATGTGCAATGTCTAACAGCATAAAAATTCCTCAGAAATAGTATTTAGAAATAAATATTAAAATATATTTTAACAAGTTTTTACAAATGCTCATCTTAGTGAAAACATTCTGTTTAAATGCATATACGTATTTCTAAATCTGTCTTTTATAAAATTCAGTGAAATATAAAATCTGAAGGGTAATTGCAAATCAAATATTTTTATTCACAAGTATCAAATCATTCATGCATTTCTTGGTGCATCCAATCATTGCAAGTTTTCACCCCTTGTTCTCTCTTTGCCTTCTCTTTTCTTCTGATGTAGTTTGCCTATGAGGAAGACAGTGATTTGGAGATTTCTTCTTTGGAGGAAATCAGCCAGCACCTGGAACCTGAAACTAAGATAAAGAAGTCACAAGGGGCAAAAGTTAGTGGGAGCACTACTGGATTACGGGGCACCAGTATCTGGACTTCCAGCAGCACAAAGTCTGGGGCCTGGTGATTCCCATGATTAGATAAGTACAGAACCCAATTGAGATAAAAGAACATCCCATGACAGAGAAATCAGATTAAATTTGATAATCACAAAGAAAGAACAAAAACACCAAATATCAAAAGTATCATGTTCAAGGTTCTAGGTTCTGTACATAGTTTCAAAGCAAATATTTAATTAACATGAGTTCTTTCAATGATCCTAGACAGATTTGTTCTTTTGCTGAAAGTCAATCTTGACATGACATAAATTAAATTTTGTCCAGAAGATACAAGCCTGATTCTTACATCATGCACAGCTATAATGTTGTGTATTTGGGTCTGACTTAGTGTAATATGTGAACCCAGCCTTCATGTACCATAGGATATGGTTTAGCATTATATTATTGTTTTTAAAAAACATATCTTAGCACAGTGTATAAATGCAACAGTAGATGTAAGGCTGAATCAGGCAACAGCCATGACATCATAGCCTCATTTGTGGGCTGTAATGAAGTTTACAGTACACCTTTCACTGATGCTCTAAGTGAATTTAAGTGACAACAAGAGGGAAAGAGGTATAATTCTTGTGGTCCACTTGATGGGAAAAAAGGCTTTTGTTACATTGTGCTGTGATACCTAATCTACTTTGGAAAAAAATTGTTTCTGAAAAAAATCTGAGTTGTTTATGCAATTAGGCAATTTTTTCTTTCTAGTACTATGATGCAACTTTTTTCTATTTTTGTTAAGTTTGTGAATAGCCATAAAAATAAATCAAATGGAGAGGCTTCAAACATTTTTTTTTATCCCATCAGTTTCATTCTTACCTTGATTGCACTCCAATGTACAGTAATTCTGAAGTGCAGACTATTTATTTAATAGCATTTTCAAAGTATTTGTCTATTATTTTAGGTAGAATTACACTGAAAATGCTAAAAATATTTCAGAATTAAATAAGTAAGTATATCTGTGAAATAATTGTAGATCTGACCTTGGGACAGGGGAAGAGAATAATAAATCATTAAAAGAGAAGAAAAACATTTTCAGAAAATGAAAACTTAAAATATATCACCACCCTCAATTTTGTTTGATGCAAGGTGCGACAGACAGAAAAAAGTCTGAGTGGCTTTCAAGATTCTGTTATTCTACCCTACAACTTTCAAGATTCTGTTATTCTACCCCATACTGAGCATTCCTGGAATCCATATCGCTCATGTTTCATAACTTTCCTATCTTGAAGGGTTGACAATATCATGAAACATAATTCATCAATCACAATTTAAAATGTTGGAAATTAATGATAACCACTTAAGAATAATAATTAAGCGGTTGGAGTAGGGTTGGAGGAATCCAGATTCAGGTTCATCCTCAGTCATGAGAGCTCACAGTGACTTTAGGCCACCCCTGGCTCTTAAGTCCAATCTAACACACAAAATGGTTGTTGTGAAGATAAATAAAGATGGAAAAGTTGTGACTGCTATCTTCAGCATTAGGAGGAAGCATGGGATATGATATATTCATCCCATAGTCATTTCCCAGTTGGATTAATGCCATGGACTCTACATAGGGCTACCCTTGAAAAACACTCAAGCTTTAATATGCCCAGAATGCAGCATTGCATGCTATTTTGGGGGTACCAAGGTTTGCCCAAATTACATTATTGTTGCCCAAATTTCATTGCCTGGCCATATTTTTTCAAGTTTTTTTCATCTTTAAAGTCTTGCATGGTATAGGGAAAAGTTATTTATAGGATCACAACTTTCCAAGGATTGCCCATCCCACCAGATCTGACAAGGTGAGCAAAATCCAGATCACCCTGGGCCCTAGTTGATGTGCCTTCTCTGTTCTAGAATCTTCCATTGGAACAACTACTCCCTGATTCAGAAAGCCCCAACCTTCTTAGCCTTCTAAATGCTCTGAAGACCTAACTCTTCCACCAGAAATTGGATGTTTGTTGCACCCAATATACCATATTGTAGGTGCTGTTCTTTTGGCAGTTTTATTATGATACCTTGCTTGATGTATTATGGTTGTTTATAGATTTTTTTTAAAAAAAAAATTTCTGCGGTTATCAGGTATACAGGATTATCCATTTAAGATGAACAGCCATATAAATGTTAAAAATTAAACTTGATATATGTTTTATAAACATAAAGAAATACAGTATGCTTTTTCAAGCACAATAAGGATGAACCACCTTTAAGTATTGTTCTCCTAAACTGCTACTAATAGGAACTGATTTATACAGTAGTTACATTGGTTTCCAATTATACATAAGTCCTCCATGATGTGAAATGAATGCTGAGAGCTGGAATACCTACAGAAACCTCTTATTACCCCAGGGAAGATACTGGGAGGTTTATGTCATCTGATTATGTTTATTCCTGGGAATTGTTGCAATGTAATTGTTTTTCCCTGACTTCTCCCTTATCCCAAAAAGATGCTAATCCCTCTAGTACTGACTCTGAACTTTTTGCTATTCTGACAAATCTCCATTCATGGAAAGTTATGGAATGAGATATCTTCTGGCTTGAATAAATCAGGCTGATCTGAACATTAAGTTTTTCAGGGGTCCCCACTTGTGCAGATATTTTTCTGGACCCTATTCTTCTTAAAATGTGGACCCTTCAATGTGGTCAGGCTTGCTCATAAGTTTTAACTTAATTTGAGAAGCTCTAGAAAATATATTTGAAATTGAAAAGTTGCTGGCAATTGCCACTTGATGGCACCATGTCTGAAGAAACGTGCAATGTTTTTCTTGAGACTTTGCAAATGATATTTGCAATAAGAAAAGGGTTTTCCCCCTAAAGCAAAGCATATAGAACTCCCAAAAGAATAGTAGTGAACAAGCCATCCTATACCTGGGTCTAATTTGAAAGTCAGAAAAATAAAACTTTTGCTTGATTCTATTTTATCCCATCCTTAATATGCTTTTTTCTTAATAAGGTCAATGTTACAAAAATTTGCTCAAAACAATATCTCCCAAGAATACGTAATTTTAAGCATAACTAGAATACTCAAAATTATTGTACTGAAAAAAAAATGGGTGCAAAATTAAGTTGCGCCTAGAAATGTTCAGTGGCTATATTTGAAATATAAAAATGAGTGTAAAAAAACTAGTGTAAATAAAAAAGTGTCATACTATGATGTAAAATACTGAATGTCTTATGCATATGACAATTTATCTTTTTTGGAGGGGAGGAGAAAGAAAATGAGATCATGACTGTACCCTAAAGAGATTCTAATTTTTTTTTAACCACAGAGCTTTGTAAGTGAATATTTATAAATAATATTTATAGATTCTTAAAACTAAAGCATCAGACAGTGTTTCTGAGAAAAGAAAGATATAATCCATCTTTCTACTACGTTTGCTTTTTTTCCTAATGTAAAATTAGGTACAGAGATTTTTGGAATATTTCTAATGCAGAAAAGCAAGGTAAATAATTACTGAATGGGTTTAGCAGTTTTCATGATGAGGTAATGTTTGGATTATAATATTAATACAAAATGTATACAAAGTGCTGCATAAACTGTTCTAATGTATCTTTGTATACCCATTCAATTGTAGAGACATATTTATATGAAAGATTAAAGCTATATTTGTATCATCAATAGTTTTCTATGCATATGTGTTATGTCATAAGTAAAATGAGAGGGTAGAAAACAAAGTAAAAGAGCTCCTAAGACCTGTAAAATATCTACAGATATTTTGAGGGGGAGCAGTTTTTGTTTGTTTTTTGTCTCTCATTTCTTTGTCTAAGTAAGACCTGCATGTGTCCTGTGTTCTGAAGGTCAGCTGGTTTTTATTTTTCCTCATATGCTGTGATTGGAAATCATAAAAGTTACACAACTAGGAATTATTGTAGCCTCCTAAAGTTGAGAGAGGCTGGACTAGACAATTCCAGCATAACTTTTCTTTGTATCACTATTAACTTCCGCTGGTTGAAAAACCCAGAAACTTGTAGGATGTTGTCTCAACTGGCTCTTTAAAATTTTCATCCTTTGCTGCTAAGAACTGCTTGGGGATCCTAAGCTTTACAACAGTACTATGGAGAAACTGGATAAAAAAGAATTTTACAATCATGACCAACAGTAGACATTGGAATATTATTCCATTTTTGATTTTTTTTTAAATACTGAAGATAATGGCATTTTTAATTGTAGAGAAGAAACATAACTTCTGAAAAACAAGTCTACAACCTTCTGTTAAATGACAGTTCTACATATATAATGCAATAGAAGAAATATAAACAATTATTCTTTTAAAAGAATGGGGGCTAAGATTTTATACAATATATTTTGAGATATTTATGATTCTAGCAAATACCAACTAGAATTTATTTTCAAACAGTTCCTCAAACTAGCAAAATACAAAACGAGCATCTACCTGGAAACAAAACTAAATATGAAATGACTACAAAAAGAATAAAGTATAGTATGAACCAATTTTTTAAAAAAGTATCATTAAATATCATTTAATACATATTAGAAGCAAAATAAGATTTCGAGCTTGCCACAAGGTGGTGCTTTTTAGCCACTTAGATACGAAGTGAAAAAAATAACAGGCAACCTGTATGGCTTTGCAGTTCTATGCAAGGGAAAACATTACAGCAAGTATTTGACCATTTCGAATCTAGTTTTATAAAATGTTTCTTATTTAGGATGTCTGTGTGAGCCTGTATCTTTCCATAACTTGTTTCTGTAATCTCAAAAATTCTAGCCAAAAACGTGGTTGCCAGTTAAGAAGTTGGGATCTGCAACCCCAGTACACAATGCAGCCAGTTTGGTTCAGGCATCAGCCTAGAAATTTGGAAACCATAAGTTTAGTTCCACTTTAGGAATGAAGCCAGCAGTTGACTCTGGATTAGTCATTCTCTTTCAATCTAGGAAGGAGGCAGTAGCAAACCACTTCTTAAAAGTCTTGCCACCAAAATTTCAGGAACTGGACCTGATTTTCGTCTCTAGACAGTGGTTGAATGATCGGCTAGGGGATATAGCTGTTAAACCTTTGTCATGGTCTGATCATTCTCTCCTTAGACTAGACTTCTGTACCACCAATCCACACTGCAGAGAGGCGGAGCCGAGGAGATGGTTCCGCCCCAGGCGCCTGATGGAACCTGAACGGTTCCAGACGGAGCTTGGGCCATTACCTGAAACTCTGGCTCATAACTCGGCCACAGACTTGGTAGCTGCCTGGGATAGGCTGGCTGCCGAGGCTGTGGACCAAGTTGTGACTTTGCAACCTCTGACCCGGCAGAGATCTCACTCGGCTCCGTGGTTTATGGAGGAGCTGAGGGAGATGAAATGCCGGAAAAGACGTCTAGAGGGCGTCTGGAGAGCCAGTCGTGCCGAGTCTGACCGAACACGGATTAGGTCCCATATTAGGACCTACCTAGTGGTGATAGAAGCGGCGAAGCGTTCTCACTTCTCCGCCCTTATTGCATCAGCAGAAAATCGACCCGCCACCCTGTTTAGAGTAACCCGCTCCCTGTTTGGGCCGGGAATGTGGGAGGATCTCTTGCAGGGAAAGGCGGAGGAGTTTTCTCGATTTCTGCACGATAAAATCGCTCAGATTCGGGCCGGGTTGGACTCTAGTTGGGAGGTCCCGGGGGAGGTGACCGCGGCAAGTCTTGAGACGGTTATCTGGGACGAGTTCGACCCTGTGACCGCCAAGGGTATAGACAGGTAGCTGGGGCGGCTGAATGCCACCACATGTTTATTGGACCCTTGCCCCTCCTGGCTGGTTTCTACCACCAGAGAGGTGACGCGGAGTTGGCTCCAGGGAATTGTTAACGCCTCTTTGATGGAGGGCTCGCTGCCCACTGCCTTGAAAACGGCAGTGGTGCGACACTTCCTTAAGAAGTCGTCCCTGGACCCAACTCTTGAACAACTATCGTCCTGTCTCCAACCTTCCCTTCGTGGCGAAGGTTGTTGAGAGTGTGGTGGCAGGTCAACTTCCCCAGTACCTGGATGAAGATACGTACCTGGATCTCTTCCAATCAGGCTTCAGGCCTGGACATAGTACTGAAACGGCATTGGTCGCGTTGGTTGATGATCTCTGGAGGGCCCATGACAGGGGTTATTCCTCTGTCCTGGTCCTATTAGACCTATCAGTATCCTATTGCGACGGTTGGGGGGGTTGGGGGTTGGGGGCACCGTGTTGCGATGGTTCACCTCCTTCTTCTCCGACCGTCTGCAATTTGTGTTGGCGGGGGGAGAGGTCCACCTCTAGGCCCCTCGATTGTGGGGTGCCTCAGGGGTCGGTCCTCTCTCTTCTCTTGTTCAACATTTATGTGAAGCTGCTGGGGGAGATCATCCGTGGCTTTGGGGTGAAGTGTCATCTATACGCTGATGATACTCAGCTGTACATCTCCACCCCAAGCCACCCCAATGATGCCATGGAGGTCATTTCCCGTTGTCTAGAGGCTGTGCGGAACTGGATGGGCGGGAACAGGCTCCGACACAACCCTTCCAAGACTGGGTGGCTGTGGTTTCCAGCATCCCGATATAGCCAGGTAGTTCCTTCGCTGGCTATTGGGGGTGAGATTTTGTCCCCTTCAGAGAGGGCTCGCAATCTGGGGGTCCTCCTGGATGTATGGCTGTCCTTGGAAGACCACATTACGGCTGTCTCCAGGGGGGCGTTTCATCAGGTTCGCCTGATCCGCCAGATGCAGCCCTTTCTGGATCGCGATGCCTTACGCATGGTCACTCATGCCCTGGTTACCTCCCGACTGGACTACTGTAACTCTCTCTACATGGGGCTCCCGAATGGGAGCATCCGGAGGCTTCAACTGGTACAGAATGCGGCCGCACGGGTGGTTATGGGGGCATCAAGGTTCTCTCATGTGACGCCCGTCCAACGCGAGCTGCATTGGTTGCCAGTAGCCTCTCGGGTGCACTTTAAGATTTTAGTGTTAACTTTTAAAGCGCTCCATGGCATCAGACCAGGATATTTACAAGACCGCATTCTGCCATTTTCCTCTCACCGTCCAGTGCGCTCCTATGTGCCGGCTGGTGACCCCAAGGAATAGGGCCTTCCCTGTGGGGGCGTCTGCCCTCTGGAATGGGTTGCCTCCGGAGTTACGTACAGCCACGGACCTGGGGATCTTCAGGCGTGCCTTGAAAACCTGGCTCTTTGACCAGGCCGGCTTGGGCTGATTTTAGATTTGGGTATTTTAATTTTTATATCAAGTTTTAGGGTTTAAGGGAGGGGTTTTAATTGTTTGCAGCCAGGGCCTATAATTTAATTTAGTTTTAACTTTTATATATTTAATGTTTTAATTGTATGCCTGTGCACCGCTCCGAGTCCTTTGGGAGAGGAGCGGTATATAAATAAATATTATTATTATTATTATTGTTCAAATAGTCATATGAGATAAAAAATCTAGCTCCAAAATATGCAAATATATAGGAAAGCTTATATATATACACGCACATATTCATATATCAATCCTCCTATCTGTTCTCTGGCTAGTCCATACATGCATTACACCACAATAAATTTTTAATGAAGATTCTTAACATCCCATTATTCCTTTGGAATTGAAATTTCCACAATGTGCATAACACTTCTATTCCCAAAATGCAATCACGTGATCATGTTTTCCAATGTTTCCTGCCAGCTTCCCACAAACAAAATATATAGCAATGTCAAATTGGGAAGCCAGCAGGAAATCAAAAATCACTCCCAATCCCAGTGCATTATATCACAACAATTTTTAATCATGATACCTTCAACTTTAAAAAAACCAGAACCATTACTCCTGTTATTTTGTTCATGTCAGGTTGCATTACCTTTCTTTCAAAAGATGACCCAAGAGGTATATATACATACATACATATGTTTGACCATTTTGATTACATCTGCGCATCCCACCAATCAGCCAAGAGAGGTTCTGTCTCCAAAGGAGCTCCATCTGATGAAACCTCAGCAAGGTATCTTTTCTATTGTAACTATGCCCTCTGGAATATCATTCTCCCCCTGAGGTGAGATTTGTGTCACCTATTAGTCTTGCAGAAGATCCTTAAAACATAGGTTTCTTACCAACCTTGGGTATGCAATGGAGACCATGCCAATTGTATGAGATTAAGTGATGTTTGTTCTCCCTCTTTTTTTTGTTTACTTTATTCACTTTATATGTCTATGTATTTTTCATTACTTTTAGATTGCTTTGGAGTTTTTAACTGTTTGTATACACACAGGACTCACATTTTTGTGAGATGGGCAATGATATGCTATGAATAATATATACATTATATATTCAAATATTTATATATACTTACATTACACATGCAGATACATACACATACCCAGATACATTTGTGTATGTGCATGTATGATCATGTAAAACTTTAGCCCATTTTTGGTGTTTGTAAAGTATCTAATGAAGTAGTGGCCCAGACCAGGCATACTTGTTTAATACATCTACAGCAGGGATGTCAATCTCGCGTCATCACGGCAACATCATGTGACGTATCAGGACTTTTTTCTCTTTTGCTCTATTGAGCAGGGCCGGGGCTAGCATCCAGCCCGTGGGCTGCGAGATTGACATCTCTGATCTGGAGGGCCTCAGATTGAGAAAAACTGATCTACTGTATATTTAAAAGAGAATAAAAATGTGTGTGGGTAGTGAAAAGAAAATAGGCTTCCAAAAATATGTTTCCTATGTTAAAATATGTTAAGAATATGCCCTGTATAATTGCTTGAGCCGTGGTGGTGCAGTGGTTAGAATGCAGTACTGCAGGCTACTTCTGATGTAATTTGGCAATTTAAATGTCACTGGCTCAAGGTTAACTCAGCCTTCCATCCTTTCTAGGTCAGTAAAAACGACCCAGATTGTTGAGGGCAACACGCTGATGCTGTAAATCACTTAGAAAGGGCTGTAAAGCTCTGTGAAGCGGTATATAAGTCTTAAGTGCTATTGCTATTGCTTGCACCTTGCAACTCCAGCTTTCTCGAGTGAGATGGAAAACCTGCATAAGAAAGTAATGAGATGAGGAGAAGAAATGAGATCTGAACAAATCCCTCATTTGATCTCAGCAATTCACGGAGTTGAATTAAGTGCTTGTCTAAAAAGAAAGGTTTTGAAGTCCTTAATTAGAAGTTAAAATGTATCTAGATATCAAGCATTTCTTGGAAAAGAAAAATAAGAAAATAACGAAGGAAGGCAAAAATCATAGACATGGAATTCCAAATAAAATAAATCCAGTCAGCCTAATTAAGCTAACTAACATGCAATACCCTTGAATAAAAATTTGAATTTTAGTCCGTGTTCAAAGTCCATTGCAAAATAGATGTCTGGAAACAGATAACAAGGCCTCTTGTTCCTTGTCTCTTTTCCTGATTCTCAGTCTCGAACTCATATTTACAGAATATAGAGTTAAGTGAAATTGAGATTTTTTGGAGAGAGAAATGCTTTGCTTAATCAAGGAAAATGTTCCCTTTATATCATCTTGAGTAAAGCAAGCAATTTTTTTTAAAAAATGACTGGTTAAATCCACTCAAAATCCATTTCTTAATAATTCTTGATGGGATGATAAAGACATTATAAAGACACTAATTGTGTCAAAGCATACATGGATTTATTTATACAGGAAAAAAATTTGGGAGAACAAAAGACAAATTCCCATTTCTTTGAACTTTCATCATGTGCTCAACTTACTAAAAGCCTTTGTGAGCACCAGTGAACAATACCCATACACTTTAATGCAACTACCTTGGTTCCTACAAGTTTGTTGCAAGCAAGAAAACTTTCTTTTGCAGCAGGAATAGTTTTATGGATCAGAATGAAGGTTAAGGAAGAACAGGAATGTGTTTTATCCAACACTGTTCGTCTTCCTGGTTGGAAGATACAAGTGGATTTCACAAATCCTATGTCCTGTCAGAATACTACTAACATCTATTCTTATATTTATTGCTTAGTTAATATTTTAGAATCAATTATAAAAGCTGGAAAAGTTAAATTGCATTTTTATTACAAGATACAGGATTATATCCATGTTTCATAGTACAATAGTAAAGCCAGCATTTTCTACAAATCTGTGCAACCTATGTTTTTGTTTGATAAATCATTCCCTTGGCATGAAATTCCTACAAAGCTTAGATATTACTACAATTTAACAATTACTATTAAATTGTAATTCAAGATTTGACATAAGGGAGAAATTACAAGTGTAATAATTATAAGAATTGTATGTAATTCAAGGTAACTGTAATTATTTAAGTTTAACTTTTTGTTTCAGCCTTGCTTGTTTTCTGTTTTTTGTTTGCATGCCATTAAAGTACAAGCATAACCTTCTTTTGAAACTATTACAAAAAGCCTTATGAGTTTATTCCATACTAGCTTTATTAACTTTACAAACAGATGAACAATTGTTATTGATGATGAGTAATGTCCGCACTTTGTAGGCATGAATGAGGCTGTGATTCAAGAATATCTCAAATTCAAATTGGCTAAATTAAATTTAAATAATAACAATACAATAATAATAATGCAAACACTCTTTCATATACAGATTTCCCAGGGAATGAGGCAGTACATTAATTAAATGCCACTAAGGGTCGCAATATTCATTCCTTCAGATCAAAACAAATAAGTATGACACCTCTGAACACTAATTTCCAAACCAGAAAACAATACATAACAGATGTTAAAGAGATTGTGCTACACTACAGTTGATTAGAACAAAAAGCCAGATATTATCACTGGCTATCTCTCCTGCAACTGATGAACAAGATATGTTTTGACTAAGAAGCAACTCAATTGTTCTGAGTTTCATAGCTGGATGCAACATAATGATGAATGCATAGAAATAATGCAGGTACATTCATTAATACTTAACAAGGATAATCCAAAACACTGAATCATCATTAATTACATCTGGAATGGCTTGTTTCAACTCTCAATTTCAATCTTCCTTAATATGAAATATACAGGCAACCTGGAAGCTCAAATTCTGTAGCGTCCAGACCCTCCAGAGTGTGCTGCCAATATTCAGTGATAAATTACTATTGGTTAGCCACTTTAATAGGTTTTAGAAGGAAGAGATAAAGGAACTACCTGCCATTATTAAAATAAGATTTTAAAAATGTAGATTTACTGTCTTGATATCATTGTATAACTGGCTATGCCTTCTATGTCTCTTGAAGACAGAAAAAATAAAAGTGCCATCTTTGAGGAGAAAATATTGGAGATTATTTATCTCTATGCATATAAGCTTTCATCTAGCCATTCATTCATTAAACTAAAGAAATATTTTCTTAGTCAGGCTGTATGTAATGACAATTCTGGCAACCCAAAGATTTTTCATGCACTTGTACTGCCTGCCTTTTCAAATTAAGAAGCAACAAGCCAGCTTGGGATTTTCAGTCTGTCAGATTGCATATACAATTTGTACAGAGGCAAGTAAAGTTCAAAAGTCAGGATGAAATGACTGAACCTCTTGTCTTTGTGCAATTCTGCAAATAGACCTTCCTGACTAGTTCCTGACATCACCTTTCACCCTTGTCAGTAACCTTCCCTCCTGATTTTTCTTTGAATGATTAGAAAAGGACCACAAAGAGGAAGCATGTACTCAGCTTGCTATTCAACTTGTGATGTGCTAAATTGATTCTTCATTCACCTCATCAGTACTGAACAGCACTAAAACCAGTAATGCCATGTGAAATCTCTTCAACTGTGTGCTTGTCGGCATCATGAGAGCCCACTCAAACCTTCTCGACTAGTAGTAACTTTCAGGTACAACAACTGTTTATTCATGAGAAAAGAGACTTGAAGCTGGAAGGAGTGGAGATGTAGTCTTTTTATTTGAAGATACACATGTATAACTGATAGAATCTACTAAGCAAGCATGATTAATTGCATGCCCTTGTAACTCCTTAAGTCTTCTCAGCAATGAACTTTCCAAACTCATTATGTATGTTGTTTGCAGGTTTTTCATTATGGATATTTGAGTCATTCTCATCTTTATCCAGGGCTAATGTGTGCATGGATACTTTGAACGATAACACTCATTTTATCAGAGAGAAATCATATTGAAATCTATAATCACTAATATAATCACTAATATCAATTGTGAAATGATGAACATCTCAGTATTTGGTATGTTAAAAATATTTAAAAGAATAAGTTAATAGGACAATGTAACAGAAATGAAAGTATATGAAAGTAACACCTTACATAAAAAATCTAATTAAACATTGGATCTTCTTTCCCTACCAATGGCAGAATGTATCTTTTATAGTATACTTGACAACTCGATATTATATACATTATAGCATCAATAGATCCCCTTAAGTATTTCTGCTTTTGTTATGGATGTAACTTCTCTCCTTTAAACTGGCCTTTAAACTCACAAAAAGGGACAGGATCAGGAGGAAGCCTAAATTTGGTTGTGCTTGACTTAAATTAAAGGCAACTATTAGAAATTTTTAATGTATTTAATATTTTTATCATCCTATTTTTGTTGCTTTATGACCCAAACTAAGAACAGTTTGTGTTTGAAAATTCAATACTGCAGCTTTTTAAAAAATACATTAAAATTATTTCATATTTTTGGTGTATCATTCGCTCATAATGCATCTGAGAAAAGGAAGAAAGAGATTACAGACCTATAGAGCATGCTAAATGTGTAAATCCATCATAGACAATGTTTTTTTTTAAAGTTCACATTAAAGGGAGGAAATTTATTTTTTAATCAAGTTGAATTGAGAAACAGGTACCCTGATAATTCTTTGGCACAAAGATTTGTTTGTAATGACATGAGACAACAAATTTAGCCTTCCCACAAGGGAAAGTCACACAGACACACAAAAAAGTGCTGGTTGTAACCCGGAAAGAAGGAACAATAATACAAATTCTTAAACTAATTTAATAAGCAAACATTCAATATTTTGAATATACAAAGTGACCTATATAATCAATTTTGTGAAAATAAGTCAATATGAGATGTATTCATAAAATAACAGCAGATCCTGTCAGTGTAGATGTAGATCACTTGACTAAAGAACATTAAATGACTGCCAACATAGATTAACAACAAATTATATAATGCTAAATCATTATATAAGGCTAAATGCATGAGTTGGAATGAGTGTGACCATGCTTGGACTCCCTAGATGATTACAGAGTAACCTAGCAAAGTGGACTTATTTTTCCAATTTGTCCTTATTCTTTTATAAGGATCAGATATCATGGTTTAAAACAAATTAACTCAATTTTATAATTGATGAAGTTGGATTGCTTTGAAATTAATTGGATAATTTAAAGCAAACCCTGATTTCTGCTTTATGCAGTAAGCTAAGAGTAGGAGAAAGTGAAACTAAAATAGCAGTTACACTAGCTATACAAGATGCAGGAAGAAGAAAAGGTCTTACATTAATTAATACATGTTGAAAGGCTGTTACATTAATTAATAGATACTAAAATATATGCCTATATTTTCTACTATAATATACGATTTGTGTTGCATTATGGTAAATGTTTTATTCCTTTGGTCCTTTATTCCTTCAAAGTTTCAACAGTTCTTTCTTCCTAAAGCTTTTGTGGCCATCAAGGATTTACTTGTCTTGTTCTCCTTTGACAGACTTGAATATCATGTAACTTCTATGGAGTCACATACTGTAGACCTCTCTCACATCAAAAATCAGTGCAGTGGAATAATTGTTGGACACTCAGATTTCTAACTTCTTACGGAAAATACTGTAAATTTTGCTTAATATTATGAAAATAACAGAACTGCACAATTTTAGGACAAAATATTAATTTTAAACACAAGAGGTGGCTGCCAATATTTTTTGAATAATGGCAATAATGAAGTTTTTCATTAGTAGGAATTGGAAAGTAAATTGGTAGCATTAACATTTATCAAATTAATAACTATTAAGATAATATTTATAAAAATAATTTTAATTAAGTTACAATTCTGTGCATGTTAAATAACTCACTGAACTCAAAAGATTGATTTTAATTATTTTGTTTTTATATTTGACATGCATTTTTATTATGTTATACTGAAAACTACTAGCTTTGGAAGAAAATTGATAAACATTAGAAATGAGTGAGAAATGGCCCATCAGAATGTCTGAATACATATCTTGAACCCTCACAAAGAAAGAAAAAACACATGAACGCTTAATCCAGTTTTAAAATTAACTAATATAAAATAATGTTAAAAAATGTAGGAAAAAAAATGAACTCACAAAATATATTCTATTAAAAATGCCTCCAAAATTATGTAGAAAAGGAAAACTGCACTGGAAAATATAAGCATCAATGCAAGTCTCTAGATTTCTTTGAAGTTTCTACTAATTACAAACATTTACAATTTAATTCAAAAGAAAAATTTAGCAAAAAAGTAACCCACACACATGCAAAATGATACAATTCTACCAGGGGATAAAAATATGATCTAATATCTGAGTTTGCTGTTCTCTATCTATAGCATCCTAAACAAGAAGATAAAATGGAGCAGACCAATGCTGCCTTAGTAATGCACTTTCAAGACAATGTGTGATAATAATGTTGCAAATTTATTTTGTCAGTAGAGTATTCAAGTGTAAGAATGACAAGATGGTTGCATCATACAAAATGTGCCATGACTGAAAGTGTATTAAAAAAAAAATTACTATAAGCAAGCTACAATAATTGACATATTCTTATTATATCAATGTTTTTTAAAGAGTGAATGAAATAAGAAGGAAAACACATATCTGCTGAAACAGAGCAAGGATATTTGTTTTAGCAATTAATCCTACTTCATGTTCACCCTAATTAATTCTAAAGTTACATATTATTTGTAGAAATTAAAATAAAATATTTTTCTTAACTTGGATTGAATTTTGAATGATTTGGAGAAATGTTCAAATAGATTATTAAGATACTACAGTCCAAAACTGTAAAGTGTTTTTCAAACTTGGGAACTTTAAAATACATGGATTTCAACACCTAGAATTCCTTAGCCAGCATGGGAATTCTGTCAGTTGGTCCTTACATCTTAAAGTTCCCAAAACTTTAAAACTTTGACATGGGACTTGTTTTATCAATGGTTAACTAACAGAATCAGGGATTAGAATCTAATAAGATTTAAAGATAATAAAAACTTTTGTATTGAAAATTTTATAAGATGGATAAACTAATTGTATGACTGTTTTGCTATTATTATTGATATGTTTATTATACTTATTATGATTAATGTTGATTAATAGTGCATTTCTACTTAAAACTAATTGTGTCCAGACAACATGCTGTTCAGACAGATATGGAATTTTTATGTGATATTTTAAAAATGTATTAATAAAATATATATTTTTTAAAAAACTTTGAAAAACACTGCTGTAGTCTCAAAACATAAACCTGAAAGGGATTCAATATTGTAAACTGCAATGATGTTCCAGTTTTTACTATATAGTTACACCTATTTAAAATATAGAAAATGGGCAATGGAGTGTTTTAACTCTCTTTGAAAAGGAAGCATTTTTTGTGGGGGGAAATAATTAATTTCAAGCTTACCATATTTACAATCATAAAGCAAACATTAATAAACAAATGGAGAAGAGATTTCTAGCATCATAAGGGCAAACCTAAGAATAATTCAAAGAGAGGTCAGACGTGATATTAACACTTCACCTAGTTTGGATTAAAGCTAAAGTTTTAAAAAGTAGAATGTGAAAACATATAATGACAGGACAATTTCTATACATAGTCATATTTTGAAGGGTAGGAACGTCTTCCTTCATCACTTTTGACAGTATTATTATCCATTACTGGAGTCTTCTTGGTTTCATAAGCAGATTTATATCCAGCAGACTTGTAAGAGACTGCCTTGTAACTGAAAGAAAAGTAAATCAATGTGTCATTTAGTGGAAGTGGAAGGTAATAGGCTATCCTGGAGTTATCTGCACTGTTCTTTTCAATATAATTCTCTACACCTAATAAATATCCAATGTCTACATAACTAACATAATGGCCCTCTGTTGGTCTCCCAAGAAAAACCATATAAAAATTACAACCAGATGATCTAACTCTACTGTATTGCTAACTACCTTGACAGAACCTTGCACATCTGAAAGTACATTTCTCTCCACCCATCTCCTATAGAGCAAGGGAACTAGGTAGGGTCTCTTATGAGTGTCTTGCCCCACCCACTATCCAGTTACAAACTAGCTGTCTTTTATCTGCCCATTCCTTGGCAGCATCTCTTTGCCCAGTCTCCAAGGTCTTTCTTATTTACCATTATACTCTCTCAATCACGATGAATTAAAACTCTGTCAGTATTGTACATCTATTTAGAACTAGTCAAACAATCATCTCCATCCAACTGAGAGACTCCACACTAAATCACAATTTGTCCCCTCCTTGTTCATGGGCTTGGGCAACAATGCCATTGCCAAGTAACTACTCACTACTTTAATTTTCTCACATTTGCCCAACATAACATTGCTCCAAGCATTACATGAAAATGAAAAACAGCCAATGAAAATAACAAATGTTCTACACTTCAGAATGATAATCAACTGGAAAATGAGTGGAGAATGTCTGTTTGGAGCTTTGCAGGCTTTACAGGGAATGGATAGCTTAACCACATCAAATCAAGCTTCATCACTAAAGATCTGATCTTATTGTGGGAGAAATTTGCATGCCTAAAACTTCATTTCTATAAGCAAAGTCATAATTCATCAGTATAGTGGGTTATTTGCCTTGAAGTACATTTGAAAACATATTAATAACCTATTCTTTTCCCCACATTAAATGTAACTTTCTAGGAGTTTGAATTACAAGTATTTCTATTAGTACTTCATACTAGTACTACTAAGCTACATAAAGATATACTTTTTAATATAAAAGTTGGCCTTTACTGGATATCTACTAAAGAAGTCAACTAGAAGACAAAAGGTAATATACAAACAGCTAATACTGAAACAAATTCATGTTGTATTTTTTCCAGAACTGTCATTTAAGTACTGTCTTGATTATCCATTGCTTCTGATTTTAAATGTTGTTTGTTAGTTGTTATTGTTGACAACTATTTTTTGTCATCTTTCTTAGAAGTGGGTCATAATTTTTTTAAAAAAGGTAGAATAAGTGAAATTTTCCATAGTCCTTCATCATACAACATTGTTTACATATAAGAATAGGCACTCACTGGGTCTCCTCGGGTACCAGTCCTCGGCAAGCAATACACATCATAATGCCTCCTACAAAGGCCAGGCCTCCAGCAACCCATCCCACAAAGAGAGCAGCACCAAATGTGTATCTGCAAAAGGAAGAGAAAAGGCGGTACTTAATTTTCTGAATAAACTGGGCCAGATTAAATTCATTCTGGATTAATTCCACTGAAATCAGATGGGCTTAAATCTGAGATGGCTAATTTTTCCTACTAGCTGCAATATGACTAAAGCAGTCTCGCTGCCCATTCCATGGTATGAAGATCCTGATTAACTTGGATGCGATTCCCAAAAACTCTCTCCCCAAATGCTATCAAATTATAATTTCTAACATGAGATGATAGGAAAACAATTTCATATATTAATCATGTTAATGGGATTTATTTATTTATTTATATTCATGTTTATTTATTTATTTCTTCAGTCATTCATTCGTTTATTTGATGTGTAGGGCTTCAGAACTCAAGCACTGACTCTGGACAACATATAAGAGAAAAAAAAGTTACCATGGATTACTTAATAAAAGCTCAATATATAAAATATAAAATGATGATCAAAAAGCACTGCCTTGACAAGTCTGGGTCCAAATGCCTCAGAAAAAAGCCAGGGCTTAGTAGATCAATTATAATTTTGCTTTGGAAATTTCATTTATCTGATTGTAGTCCTGATTACCGCTCTTCCTCCTGTTCCTCGAGGTTATTCTCACAGCCCATTACATGGAGAGCAAAAAGATTATTAAAATGAGCTTACTATTTCAGTGCTGATATTAGGAAAACAGCAGCAACATTCTCCTTCTAAGCACTGTGGGCTGAAATTACCTTACTTGAAGTGACGGCATCATTCCTGGCTGGTACATATTAGCTGTTGACATCCAGTAGTCTGTGACAAGCATGTTGGCGAAAACAGATACTCCACAGATAGCACAGATACCTATCAAAAAAGAACAGAGATTCTTAGTATCAGACCCAATGAGTCTGCAATTCATCAAAACTTTAAAAACTTTTTAAATTTATTATGTAATTACAAGCAGGTCAATATTATGATCATGCAACTGGTTTTTTTTTTTACCTCCACTTACCACTTATCAGATTTAAGCTCTACTTCTCAGGAAATATGCCAACAATTTATTTTTAGTAAATTTACTTCATTGTAATGTTCATGAAGTTTAAGAATATTATTGCTGTGATTCCTATAATTTATTCTCAAATCATGATCACCTATTGCTTGGAAGGAACAGTGATCAATTATCTTCATGCTCTGTTTATGAGAGTCCCAGGAGCTTTTCCTTATCTGTTGCTGAATTGGGTACTGATGTCTAGACAAACTGTAGATCCAATCCAGCAAAGAACCCCTTGTTTCAGTTTACAATACAAGTGAATGAAAAGATGCTTGGTTCAATGGATTCCTAATTATACATTATACATTATACATTGAATTAGTACATAGGAGCAAATGCAGGTGGCCATTACATCAGCACCATTACCCTGAGTTTTTCCAGAAACCAAACATTAAATTATTGTTCCCCTCTGATCTGTGTTAGTCAAACTGAATGTAAAATATATCATCCAGTACTGGCCACCACAATTTAGGAAGGACATTGATAACTGGAATGTGTTCAGAGGGTATCAACTAAGAAGAATTCAAGAAAATATTCAGTCTTCAATACTGAAGGGCTATCATGCACAAGATAGACAAAATTGTACAGGGTTGTTGTTTCAAAAAGGGAAAAAAATGAAACAATGGACTTGCATTAAAAAAAAAGGTAAATTTGGGCTGGACATCAGGACATTTTATTTTCTAAGAAGCTATTCAATAGTGAACAAAGAGTAATTGAAGTAGAGTCTGAATGGTTTTCAGACCATTCTTGGCAGGCATAATAGTAGAATCCTGTATTCAGCAGGGGATTAAACTAGATGAATTTCAAAGTCCCTTCCAACCCTTATATCCTCTGATATTGTACTGCACATAGAACATCCAGTGGAATTCTATTTCATGACAACATGAATGTCCTGCAGAAATAATTTGTTAGTTCTAGTCTCAATAAATAATTTTAAACAGCAAGCAAATTGTGAAACTGATTGAAATCATTATAAATATATAAGAAACAATATATGAAATAGCAGGCAACAATCATCTCTCCTCTGCCCTGAAATTTGTATCTGACAATGGGCTAGGAATGAATGGAATCTGAGATGGTGGTGGCTTGGTCAATGTTTGTAGGTGAATGGGGAGGACACAAAATCCCCTTCGTTGCAATTGTCTTCAGCCTCAAGTATGAGAATGTGCTCAAATATGATCTTCTGATACTAGCTCTTATAAGACCCATTGTGATTCATTACTAAAGCTGTAAAAGCCTATTGGAACTGAATATGAGAAATGTAATCTGCTAGTGTAGGTTTATCAGAACCGTATGCAATTTTTAGTGATTGGGAAGTGGTGGGAATGTGATCAACTAACAGTTCTTGACACTCGTAACTCGTCTCCACCTTTTAATTTCAAACATTTCTTTAAAAATAGATGACATCTATATAAACTCTCTAACTCACCAGATACAATGCACATGACTCCCGCAGCCAACGTCATGCTTGCCTTGGCAGAGTCTTCCATGTTGCCCATCCGTAAACATTTCAGAGAAAAAGTAGCCACCAGGAGACCAAAAGCACCCAGCACAATGCCCACGATCATCAGTGCTCTTACAGCTTGGAGCATCGCTGTCAAAAAGATGGGGAAAGATGGGAAAAATGTCTCAAGTGAATGAATACAAAAAAACACTGTTCATAACTTTGCATATAACAATGAAGTAATCTGGGTCTCAGCCACAGTTCTTTCACCATAGACTCAGGACTGGTAGGAAATATTGGAGAGAAAGCTAAATGATCAGTTTGCTAAATATTGATTAATACTGAGGGGTTTCAGGAAAAAAAGAGTAGATTAATTCACAAAAACTATTTGCTATTATAATCTTCAGGGTCCTTTTTTCAATAAATGCCAGATGCTGGCAGGCTGACAATCAGAATTGAATTATCTGGCAAATGTTTATTTAATTATCAAGTGTATATGGCTTCCCTCATCTCACAAACATTATCTGTGGGTGGTGTATAGCAAAAAAGGTACAAAAGAACAAACATGTCAAAAGTCATATTTTTTAATTAAAAAAAAGCACACACAAGAGACTTGTGTATCTAAAAGTATCTGAATATTGATTTCCTGGAAATATCTGCCATAGCCATAATAGTCAGCAGCTAGATGTTGATCTAGCTTGAAATTTAGGCAAAGCTAGTATAAAATATCCACAGGAAAGAAGTAAATAGCTGGACTTATGAAGCAAATGCCAAATCTTTTTCAAAAAAGTTCAGTGTCTTTTCATATGTATCCATTTTTCCTGGTAGAACAACAGTTAGATTGTAAGCCTGTACGTGTGTCTCTTATCAGTTCTATGTTTGCATGTAGCACCTGGACCCTGAAATGTCCCTTGAATTTTCTTATTGTCCTTTTCCAACTTGTAGAAACCTGACGTAACCATATTTGGAGTCTTATATTCATATCAGCCTTACAATGCTTCTCTCTTCTAAAAAAACAAATTATTTGGTGATTGAATGATCATTTACATAATGTTATATTTGTGTTAATTATTTCAGTTGTCCAGGGCTGGAACCTGAAGTGCTGTAAAGGCAACAACCAATCCTTTGAATTCTACTGAAGCCAATTAGTAACCAGTACAATTCTCAAATGAAAATGTTTTGCATCTAGCAAGCACATAAGAAACCTGTGCAGGCATAAATCCAGTACATGTTCCTTCTTCATTTTCAATTTAACAAGTATTTAGCTATTTGTTTCCTGACCTTGGAAATCTTGCCATTAGTCTCTAATTTGTAAAAGCCCTATCTCTTTCTAGCATAAAAATCAGAGGTATATACCTCACAAGTTACAGCTATTGTACCGTTACTGCTAATACTGCCAGGTAAAAACCATGTTCTGGCCTATAGCTTCCATATTCTGGAAAAGAACCAAAAAATATACTGTTTTGTCCTGCATATATTTAATTAAGGGGGAAATCTCATTAGTTCTGTAAAGACATGTACTATAGATTCAGAAATAAAATATATCCAAATAAGAACTAAAAAAAAGTTTGCTGGCATTTTGTTAATCACTAGATGAGTCGCATATTTATGTGCTACTTTTTCAAGATTATATTATGTAAATTTTTGTTATGGACAGAATTTAGTTCAGTTTGGATTAACTTCCTTTCTTCTTTCCTATTGCTTCAGCAACAATTCAATGTTTAAAATTAATAGAAGGCCAGAGTTATATTTCCATAGGTTGGAAATATTGAAATGATGACTCTAGTAAATTTGGAAGGCATATTTATCAAGAACTCATATTATTTCTGTTGTTCCTGTTATAAAGGATCTTCACTGTTGATTTATTTGTCCTTTCTCCCAAGACACAAAGAATATTTATACCACTCATTTGCTACAGATAACTTCTAATTTCTCAATGCCTACGGTAATAAAATAGTTTATTTCCTTTTAATAATTATTATAAGTATTGTAAGATTATTGTAAACAACTGGTTAAACTTGTTACTTTTTACATGGGATTACATAAGAAATAAACTATATTGTATACAGATTATGTAGTTGTTTGATAATTATAATTTAGAAGTATACTTGGAACCAAATGATGTAGAGCTTCATTCCTGTATATATTGATATTTCCTCTCTGCCACTTCTAAACTCATTTTGTGATACCAACGTATAATAGTTTGTGGGGTTTGTATTCTTTTCAATAAGTAGGGCTGTGATGAATTTCAGAATAATTGTTTATAGAAATGTTTACTGCAAAACTAACCTATTAAATATAAAAACATATTTGAAAAAAAATGTATGCAACATTTGCTAGTAAATTAAATCACTAGCATTTCAGTCTAGCTCAGAACTAGAATATTCATCATTCTCCTATAAAATGATTCCAAGTATAGACTATCTTTCTGATGTTGAAATATCCAGCAAATAATAAATAAAAACATTTAGTAATATGAAAAAATGTATCATACTAAAATCAAATAATGGTTTTACCAATTATATTAACATATATTACCTTGGCTGACAATACTTTATACTATAAAAATCTAGAACAGTAAAAAAAGAATATGTGTGCCCATTGGAAGAAAAAAAAACATGCCAGACAAAACAAAACTTTTAATATACTAATAGATGTGTTTCATTGAACTTTTTTTAAAACTTTATCAATCTCAGAATTGTTTTATAATGTGCAAGGTATTTGTAAAAGTCAAATGTTAGATCAAGTTCTTTTTTCATAACTGATGTGTGTATATCTAACTTCCGTCAACTACATATTCTCATGAGTTAAGTACAATATTAACACCATGGGAAATTCTGATAAAAATTTAGAAATTTTAAATAATTAAAATGACATTGTTTTATTCTCTAATATTTTAAGGCCAGCAATCTACTTTTTCATAGTGGAAAATATCAGACTGTCCTGTGGGAAAAAAGTTGATGCCATTTACTCAGATAAATAGATAATGAATAAGTATATATTAAATTAGTCTTGACATAACAAATAAAAAACAGGCCCAGAAAGAAAACTAACAACTTTAAACCAATTTTGATTTTTTTCCTTTGTAAAAGTAACAAGTTTTAAATATTAGTATTTCTATCTGCTACTTTTGTAATGACAATACCCTTATAAGTACACATATCTACTTACTGTAATCAATATAATCCCCATTTATATAGGCAAGCTGTTTAAAATATTGTATTTTGTCAGATTACAAAAAGCATTTTATTTTATGTCTGTGGTAGATTTGGCCATACCTGGAAGCCCAAGAATTGTATAATAAGGCCGACACTCAGTAAGACCCGAACTCTGACTCACACAAGTCCTCCAAAGGCCTTGATACAGGAATAACGATGTCACTGGGTTATTGTATAAATCCTGAGTGCTCCATGGATCCATCGCTGTGGCTACAATACAGCCCGCAAACCCAAGGGCTCCGACACAAAAGCCCATCACTTGGCAAATTGTGGTAGACATGTTTCGTTCTGCTACCAAGCTTAAGGTAATGCCAAAGTCCCCTTCACTGCACTAGCAAATTGTGATTGTGGCAGCCTTATCAAATGGTTTCCATTAATAAGTTTTGTTTACTCAACCTGTTTTTACAAGATAAAGCAGTTTCACTCCTGATGAATGTGTTGGGTGTCTCAGGCTGGTGGCCTTAGACTAGAAACTAGAATTTTTCTTCCTAGTTCGTTCAATAGTCCATTTAGATCAACTTTCTCTGATAAAGTGTTTTGTAGATTCATCATACATACACATACTGAATTGTTTTGTTTTGCTTTGTATACAATGAGTCTGAATTAGATTATTATAAAAAAGAGATAAGAATATATTTATGCTAATTTTCATCATAATGATCTTTCTCTATAATGTTATTAAAACCTAGTTTTGTTTTGCCTTATTTTACTTTTATAAAGCACAGTAATTTAACATTATTTCCATGTTGTTAATTGAGCAAAGTGTAATGCTTCATTTTAAAAGCTTTTCAATGTTTCTAAATGGAAACCACTTTCTATTAAACACTGTGCAGTTTTATGTTTTGCGAGACTTGTTTGGGTGAGATAGTCCACATTAAAGAAATGGAATGATCTAGGATCTTGGGAATTGTTCTTAAATCAGAATGTTATAACTACATTGATATAACCTTGAACAATGAAAAAGGGGGTTTAATTTTATTTATGCATTTATAATAATTATAAACTGTAGCTATATATGAACCATAAACATCTCACAAAATGATAAAAACATGAAAAATACACAATTTCAATAAAAATTATTGCAACAAGATGGAGATACTGCGTGTATGGTAACTTGGTATGCTGGAATTTACTACTTATCTCAAATGAAGAAAGTAATCTGTATAAAAAATACCAATTGTTCAGTGTAAGAGTTACCCTAGCTTATTCACAAATTTTCCACACCCAGAGGGCGCTACCATGGTTTAATTCTTCTTACTGGCCTCACATCTGCAACATTTGATATGCACATTCTGAAATTAAACATTAATGTGTGAATAGCTGCTCTTGCGTAGGCATGCTGAAGAGTTAGGACATTTGACTGTGAGACCAGGCTAAAGTTCTATTAGGCACAATAGGCATAGTATCTAGGACCCAGGAAAATGCTTTAATTTGATTAAGTCAGAAAGAATGAAAATTAAGTAGCTATTTGACCTATTTAATTTCATGCCTTGCCTTTCAGCCTTGAAAATATATACATAAATAGAATACAGATACACAAAATACTAATAAATATACATTAATTCCAAGTCATATTTAAATGCCATGAAGAGAATATTGAAAATCATAGGAAATATATTTTTAATACTATTATTTTTATGAAGGGTGCTGTCCATGAAAGCAAAACTGCCTATGGTCTACAAAACTTGCAATGAATTCCCAATCCCATAATTCCTTCAATTGATCTCAATAAGATCATATTGCATGTGGTGTCTTGGAAAGCATCTTAAATCATTATAAAATTATGTTCAATTTTCACCTTGAAAAATAGTCAAAAGTACTTTCTATCAGTTATGATCAGTTCTTTAACTGTAGCCCTGTCTGTACAGAGTTTGCCTTATCTCAGTTATCAGTACATTAATGACATTCAGACTGAACCATGATTTAGTCACTCTGGAAACTGAAACTTAATGCAAAATGTAGATATTAATGAGATCTCAATAATAGACTCATGTAATTAGCCTTCCTTGTTTTAGTTGCATGGCTCGTTAAAATTATGGGACTAATTTTAAATAAATTACTTTAAAAACTATTTTCTCCCATACTGGTTTACTCACATTTTGAAATCAGCATTCAAAACCTTACAAACATTCCATCCCCGTGAAAAAAATTTGGCTGATAGAAAGAGCAATTTTAAAGCAAAGATAGGGGAAACCTCATTAACTAATTGCTTTTTTAAAATGTTAAATTATTTATTTTCCAAGGCATTCACTTAACTTTTCCACTGAATTTACAAAATAATCTGCAATTAGATGCTAGACATTAGCATTTTTACTAAACCCAACATTTTTAATGTTCCCTGCTGCTTTTATTCATTTCTGTTCCTAATATTGTGGGCGTGGTTAGAAATGCTTTGAAAGAATTTTCATTCTTTGTGAAGTGTAACCTTGTAACTATTCAAATTAAATTAAATTATCAAATACCTAATTAAACATTAATAATAAAACAATGGGAGAGATGACTTTGTGTCAGCATTGATTCCTGGCAACTGCCTGGATAAGTTTCTGCAGTTTTCTTGACAAGACTTTCTGGAATTGGTTTGCTATTGCCTTCTTCTTAGGGCTGAGCAATAGTAACTATCTGAAGATAACCCAGCTGGTTTTGTAACTCTTAGGCTTAGCACCTTAACCACTACATTAAACTGGCTCTTCAGAAACAACTGTACCTGTTGATTACTTGATTCATTCAAATGAGACAATGTCTTACCCCAAGGTTACCCCAAACTAGCTCTCTTCTAGAGGTATTTGATCTCTTCTAGTTCTTACCCAGAATACCTTCTAAATAACTTAGGCTGACAAACATTTGACTGGGGCAAAGTCATCCAAGGAGTCTACCTAGGAGAGAGTTGACTTGAAATGAGTCTTTGTGATCCAAACTAAAGAAATTTAGCATATAAAATCATCAGAGAATTGCCATAGTAGCTCAGCCATATTATGGTAGTAATAATAACTGAATGTATTATGACTCTATTCAGACTATATGTTTATAAACCATGGTTTATAGAGCACTTGGAAATGACTTTCAGGTATTGCTTTCTTATTTTTGTGTGATTTTTCAAGAAAGATTTTAGAATCCTTTTTCTATCCAGTAGAAGAATTATCAGATGGATTTCAGTGCCAACGTCATGTAGCTGGAAGAGCACTGGAAAGACTTTCAGTATTGCTTTCTTATTTTTGTATTTTCAGAAGATTTGAATCCTTTTCACCATAAATATCAAGGATTTCAGTGCCAGTCATCCTGAGCTAAAGATATGCATAACAAATTGTCAAATCATTTATGATTGAATATTAATGTTTTGTTGAATGAGAAATTCTCCCACTTGTATTGAGGAAGAAAAACTTTATATAATCACTTCTTTAAAAAAAAAAAAACATAATGACTATGAGAATTAGGACATGAATTCTATTTTTTCTCCTTAATAATACCTCAAAGGTGATATAAAACTTCTTTGAGGTGAGTTAAACAGCTACATCATCATCACCCCCTGGATTTCAGTTCATCATATAGCGGCCGTCGCCAGGGGGGCTTTTTGTCAGGTCCGTAGGATCTACCAGTTGCTGCCCTTTCTGGATCGGGGTGCACTTCGCACGGTCACATCCGCCTTTGTCATTTCCTGTCTAGACTATTGCAATGCTCTCTACATGGGGCTTCCCTTGAAGAGCATCCGGAGGCTCCAGCTAGTGCAGAATGCGGCCGCGTGGGTGGTTTGGGGGCTTCTCGGAGCTCCCATGTTACACCACTTCTACACGAGCTGCATTGGCTCCCGGTGGCCTTCCGGGGGGTACCGCCGGCTGGACGGTGCCGGTTGGTGACCCCAAGGGTGTGGGCCTTCTCTGTGGAAGCACTCTCCCTCTGGAACAAATTACCTCCGGAGATGAGGACCATCCCTGACCTATTAGCCTTCCGGCACACCTATTCCAACAAGCCAGTCTGGCCTAGAGACACCTATTCCAACAAGCCTAGAGTTATTGGTAGAGTTTTTTAATGGCCTAGAGTTATTGGTAGAGTTTTTTAATTGATTTTAAATGGTTTTAACTTTTTAACTCCATAGTCTGTTTTATCCTCCAGCCACACATTTAATCTTTTTAATTGCATTTTAAATATTGTATTTGATTGTATTTTATTTGGCTGTAAACCATCCCGAGTCCCGTTGGGAGATGGGAGCGGTATATAAAATTTTAAATAAATAAATAAATAAATAAATAAATATCAGTTCTCTAGTGCTTCAACTTTAACCTAGAAACAAATCCAGCTTTTATCTAAATACAGTATCTTTATTTGCTATAGACACAATCAATACGATATTTTTGTTGTGAACTGAATGAAAGCTATGATTAGGTTTTACAGGGAAATTATTATGCATAGACCATTGAATAAACACGTGTGAAAAATAGGCCAGAAGGCCAGGAAAATCCAATGATGCATGAAACCAGAGGCTGGTTGTTTATAATTGTGATACATAAATACATAACTTGTTTTATTTGGCTGTTGTTTTTAACTGTTGTGAGCCAGGCAGAATTATTTAGGTGAGATGGTTAGTCACCGAATAAATGTATGAATCTAGTAAAATAGCACTGAATCCTCTTATCATTCACAAATGAACCATTGTCAGGTCTTAAGCTTTTTTTTTTTTTTTGGCATATATCTTAGATTAAATGGTTATGTAAGAGTTATTTTAAATTAAATACCATGTAAGAGGAATTATGGAGCTACCCCACTACATGGTTCTTAATCTTGTATTTCACTAGATCTAACTAAAATGTTAAAGTATGTGAGAATCAATCAATCTTGTTTCTTTTTTAAAAAGTTGCAATAAATTCTAGAAGGAAAACTCAATACGGACATATATAATGTACATATATAGATACTGTATTTTTTTAAAGTAGGAAGTTTGAGAGTTATTTGGAATTTTGAGAGTATGTGTTGAATATAACCAAAAAATGGTGACAATCCAGCTTAGTCAATCAAAACTTGTATTTATCAGAAGGCAATTTTAGTGTTTATGAATGCTTTCTGTGAATTGGTATTTGTTACAAAATAACATAAATTATATGAAACGAGACCAATGAAAACAAGGAGATATAGTCTAAATTTTTTTGTTTAAACTAAAAATATTTTTCAGTAGACAATCCTGCTGTTTAAATGTCTATTGTCAAACATTAGACTCTGTCTCTGTGCTTTATTGGAAAGAAGAAGGCACAGAAACAAATTTTCCTTTCAATTTTAAAGGTGGAAAGGATTCATCTTAACTTTTAATTAATTTTAATTTAATTTGGTATTGAAATTTGGTGAAAAACTGTAAATAGTATTACACACAGTTCAGACTGAACTTGGAAAGAAGCTGTGGAAGAGCTGCAGGTGTGGTCCATGTATCCTCCAGCCTTATACTGCAATAGGATCACAGGAAGAAGATGTTCAATAAGGGGATGCTCATTTGATATTATCATCCTTTTTCTAAGACAATTATATTTCATTGTCTTTGTGATCAAATTTAACATGAAGTTGTTTCCTATGTTAAATAGGCATTCTGTAGAGTTCAAACATATTATCTGTAAAAACTCTTATTAGAAGACAGTGACAATTAAGTAAAAGCTACTCTTCATCTTGAATTCCAATAGATAACTTATAGAAAGAATGATGGTGGATGTGTCCCATTATGAAGTTACCCTCGCAGATAGGAATTGTTCTGGACCTGAACAATCTGAATGTACCGTGCTGTACATTCAAATTCATATAGCGTGTTCTTTGTCAGAAAACCACACCCTAATCCAGTTTCAGCAACCCACACCTTTTTTATCAGCCCATTTGTCAGACAAACATGTCTTTGATACTAATCACCGCACCTACTGGAACATTTCAATGTTATCATGGCTGCTTCTAGAAAATTACCTGTTAACTCATGTTGACTTTGTTTTTAACAAATAGAGAATACTCCCACAGGGTGACATCCAGTCAGTTCAAACCTGGAAAAAAAATTTCCCCACCCTTCTGAAGAGTGAATAATTACATCCCCTGAGATAATCTGGTTTTTTAAATATAAAAATGTGAAATAATCATTTAAATATTAAAATTATTTAGTTTAAATCTTTAGGGCTAAATTGCCAGGTCCACTTAGAAGTTAATTCTGAGAGCAGATCTAATTATCACACTCTACATGTATAAAAGTACTATTTTGCGTTTGGTCCCCACATCCATATTGGTCATTGTATATTCCATAAAAATACAGCAAAACAAAAACAAAAACCAGTGTATGGATAAAACTAGTAATACTGAAAGGTACCCCAATTTGGAATAATTTGCTATATTTATGGCATGACCAGTTAACAAATTCCATCAACGATGGACATTGTGTGGTCTTGAAAATATTCTTGGTTTCCTACTCTTTTCCTAGAAAGCATGCCCAGCGATGAATGATGATAAAAGCTGAAGTTCAGTAATGTATGAACATCTACATATCAAATGTTTCTGATATACATTTAGTAAAAGCAGCAGGAATTATGTTTAATTTGAAGTTTTATTACGTTTCAAATGAGTGCCAAATGCAGCAATTATAACATTAGACATCATGGATGAACTTAATAGTATTTTCTTCCTTAACTACACTAGACCATAACTATGTATTGCCATTGGGAGTCTAATTGTTTAATTTAACAATCACCATTGCATCCATTCTCACCATGTATCCCACTATAATACCAGGCCAATGTTTATAAGAACCTAACTATATGGAAGAATATTGGAGAAGGAGGCCTCTGAGGATCAACAATATTTTTAAAAAAATACATGGAGCATCATGAAAGATAAGGAAATAATCCTGGAAATGATTTTGTGACATCTATAATCTGCTATCAAAAACGATTTTGCTGATGTATCTACAAATATAATATTTGATCCATAAAAATGGTTGATCAAGTATCCACAGTATATTGTAAAGCAGGTAGGTAGGTCCATAAGGCAACTATAGTTGTATTAAATCACATTATGTTAATTTTATATGATTGGTAACTCTTATTAATGCCAGTTTTATTTATAGATCATTTATTTTTTTGTTGTTTACATTGCTTTTTATATAGAAAACATTTTTATGTCAGATAATAGATCCTTGATATCAGCCATACTTTAGGATTTGTTTAGGAAGAAAAGATAATACTTCATGTATGTCTATAACAACACAAGAGCACACAATAGTTACAAACTCAAGGTTAATCGCACCAAACCTGATTGCAGGAAGTATGACTTCAGCAACAGAGTGGTCAATGTCTGGAATACTCTACCTGACTCTATGGTTTCTTCCCCAAACCCCAAAAACTTTAACCTTAGACTGTCTACTATTGACCTCACCCCTTTCCTAAGAGGTCTGTAGGGGGCGTGCATAAGTGTACCAACATGCCTATCATCCCTGTCCTATTGTTTGTTTTATTTTTCTTATATGTACCCATTTCATATATTCATAACTATGTACATACTTATATCTATTATCTTGTAAGTGATTGACAAATCAAATAAATTCTAAAAATAAATTCTAAATTCTAAAAATGTAGGAAGTACAAACACTGACAGACAAATGATATCATTTTTAATAGACGGGGTTCAGTCACTCTTGAATGTGCTGGAAGAACTCTTGTAAACATCCAATGTGAAGTAAATTTATTTATTATTTATTAGTTAAACTTATATACCGCCCCCTCTCCCAAAGGGACTCGGGGGGTGAACAGCCAGGGTAAAATGTTATAATTAGGGTCATTTAATGTTGTGTTAAATCATTACTTTAATAAAATACCTTTTAGAAGCAAAGTCATCAATGAAGAAGTTTGGAAGGTTTGTGAACATGTGTCACAATTTATTGGTGGCATTGTCCATTATACATAGATTTTACAGAAGTGTGCTGCTCTATTTAAATCCACTGGGATTTGTAAACAGTATTGTATTTGTACTATTTCTATAGCATTTCTTAGTACTTTATAGTCTTAATTTTAATCTATTCACTGCATCATTTTTCAGTTAGGTGCCTCCAATATTATATACAACACAAACAAGAATAAGAAATAGAAGTAAAATAAATTAAAAGGAAGAGATAAGAGAAAGGGAATATTAATCCAATCTTAAGTTTACAGAAATAGTATTTAATATACCTCTCCATGCCGTTCTATCCTTGCAAACCAACTTTACCTCCACTAAATCTATATGCTTCTTTAATATTTCTCTCTTTTTTAAAGACTCTGATCAGCTCCATCCAATCATGAATTTCTCAGTCTTCCTTTCAAGTGTCAGACTACTTGCAAGTATGTTCTATTTAGTGGAATGCAAGGTAGATTCTAGATTGCATAGATATTATCAAAATCTTTAGAGTAAAACTGAGTTGATTGCACTCAAAGAAATTGGCCAAGTTGTGTCAAACGTGATTGGTATTTCACCTTTATTATGAGTAGGGAATGTTGCATAAGATAGGGTCTAACTAAGGCTAATATCATTATTCTTTATGTGATGACAAAAAATTAATTGCCAAGATGCAGCAGATTCCACATTAGGAATCATTAGGAATGGAGCTGAAAACAAAAGAGCTAAAAATCCATAATGTATTAATAGATGGAATAAGGTATATAGTTGGAGTCCCCACACTAAAGGTGATATAAATCACCTGGAAAGAAATTCAGCAACCAAAATAAATGGGAAATCATTTTTGCTAGAGTAAGAAGCTAGAGCATTTAGGATTCTTTAATTTGTAAAAAAAAAAAAAAAAAAGACAGTGGAGCAAGACATGGTCTATGGCATAGGGAAAGTGGATAGGGATTTCTTTTTCACTGCTTCCAAAACACTAGGACTAAAGTCATTTGATAAATCTGCCTGGAAGAAGATAAAGAAAAGGAAGTACAGCCCATTATTAACCTGTGATACTGTTTATCATAAAATTAGATCATAGCGCTAATTTGGAAAGTTTTGAAAGGGACTGAATAAATTCATGGAGTTTTACCGATTGCTATTTTCAAAATTCAATATTACCTTCAGACTTGAGGTAGCATATCAAGAGATAATATGTCAGGATTGTAAACGATGTTGCACTTGTTTCCATTGTTGGTCAACATGAATGCAAACATTTGCCTCCTCCCTCCCAAGAAAACAAGGCTCCGTAGTGAAATTTTATCTTCATGCAAGTATATACAAATGGGACTCTGCTGTTCAGCATAGCAAGGTGGAAAACACCGACAGAAGGAACAACAATGTCCTAGAATCCTACTTTGATTGAAATATCCTACTGAAATTCTTGCAGATTCTAATACATATTTATTAAGATCTAAGGTATCGTGTGAAATTTACTTCAAAGTAGATCGATTCTGAATAACTACTTAATGGCAAATTATATTATCAAGCACAGAGAACATGGGGAATGGAGAAAGAAGGAATCAGAACTAGCACACTTTATTTTGGCAAGTAAATTATTTCCTGCTTAGCTAAGCAAGTATTGGTTTGGGGTATAATTCTCAGGATTGAGATGTGACTATTGAATATTCTACAGCGGTATAAATGGCTTGAGATTGTGACACCAAAATGTATAGTACATTTTTCCTTTTTAAATATATTCTTCACTAGTGTATATTTTTTTTCTTTGTTAACCACTAATAATTTAGAAAATGTGGTCTTTCAAAAAAAAGATGTTTTTGTTTGAAAATAGGAATGAGGGGGGTGTATAGAAAGATAATACAGAAAAGCAAATGCATTTAGGTTGCCTGGCTACTCTACTACAGCCTTACTGTTTTTATTCACTATGACACTATTGTTCATAATATAAATTGCCATTGTCAGAATAATAAATAGGGCTTCATAATAGAAATACTGGCAGACCCATTAACTATGTCCAAGCAAGAGAAGTAGCTTTAATACAGAAATGGGTGGAACTCAGTTAAGGCAAGCTTATTGTTCCGAACTGTAGATTTTATACTGCTACAGCAATAACCCTTGTTATAATATGATTTTTAATACTTATTTTACTTTTGTTCTAGATGGAGGAAAAGACATCTGTATCAGAGCCCAACACCCACCTTACTGCTCTTGCTAAAAATGAGCTACACCATTGGAAAGACTATTATTTTGTGTCTATACTCAAGAGATTATAAATGACACAATAATATAAGCAGAAAGAACTTTGGTTTCTTTATACTTTCAAAAATTAGACCGTCCCTCAAATTTACAAACAGATAAAATTAAATATAAATATAATATATTTCTACAGATACACAGATAGACACAATCCCTTTATCCTAAGAGTAATGGTTATGAAGTAGAAATAAACATGAAGATAAATAAGTGTAGAAATGTGCACGTGTGCGCATGCACACACACACACAGATACAAAAAAAGTATACAAAAGATTTATCTATTTCTATGGGTGAGGAATTTACATGCTAATTGATTTTGTCTGAAAGGACTTTAGGATGACAAGTTAATTAAAAAGATGTACACGGTGCTGAACCTTACAGAAAACGCTCCTGGCTTGTGCACTGATGTTACATTGGCCAAGGAATCTATGATAGCTTTGTCTCCTATTTCCATCAAAACAAGATCTATTCCCAAGTGATTCGTTCTTAATTTAAGAACCTGGGGAAATGAAGTTCAAACAACATTTCATACTTTACTTCACAGCTGCCTTTGTTTTGAATGTTAAACATTGGTAGCAAAAATGTATTTCCCTTCAGCCAACTGAAGAAACTTATAATCACATCACCTACTGTATATACAGTATTAAAGCATACTCATTTCTGTCAACCAAAAACATCACTAGGATACATTTGTTCAGGAGGACATAAAGTGACTAACAAGATATATTTCATCCAATTTTCCAATGCAACTTTGAGTTCCTTTTGATTTTGCAGATATGGTTAAGATGCTCTGACATGCTCAGATCTAACCACAATGATGAAATCACATATTCACTTCCTATTTTCCCATTGCCCATCCTATGCTTCAACCATTTAATCTTTGCTGCCAGAATCCCTGGTTTTTTTTTTTTTTTTTGGGGGGGGGGGATTATGGCAGATTTGTTTCTTTGATTGGTGCATCATTGAGCCTTGGCTAATGACTTAGACCAAAGTGATGTTGCTTTTTGATCATAATCTAAGGATTCAAAATAATTACAGCATTTTAGATTGAGGCTTATGGCTTATTTATTTTTTGGTTTTATCTTATTGTTATTTTGAGAGCTCATTATAATTATTTTAATGTAGAATTTGCAAACTACCTAATAGGATGTAAAGACTGGAAAGGATGAAAGGTAGTGTAAAAATATTATACCAATGTGTGTGTGCATGTGCCCAGTTACATCTACATCATATATATGTATCTAATGCACATATATTTGTCTTCTTTAAATGTCTAAGTCTGGCTATGCACTGTGCAATTAATTAGTCAAAGTTAAAAAGAATATCAATAATAAAATGTAATACATACATTTATCTTTTAAAACCACCACTTCATGGTAATGAAGAGAAATAATCAAATATCGCATTTCTGCCCACCTGGCACATTTGGGCAGAGTGGGTGCTCTCCAAATCCCTTCAACTGAAAGTCATAGAAGCTGCCTTCTCAGTCATGTCCTCTGCCCTCTATAGCAGCAGCACCAGAGGATTACAGAAGGCACCCACTCCCTTGGGCTCTGGTAGAAGGTCTACAACCAGATTGTGCCTGTGAAACCCCTATCAGGTTTAGCATATTTTTTTTACTGTTTTGATTAATGTGGTTGCCTTAGTCAGGGATGTCTTATCTTGCTTTGTGTATTTTTAATTAAATTTAAAAAAATAGCATTTCATTGTCCTCACTTGCTTCTGTTTCTAGCCAATTTACTAGTACCCGTGATAGTTGTTTCATTAAAATATCACCTTTCCCACTTCCTCTCTTTCCAAGACAACACATCACATTTTATGAAGTTGCATGAATAGAACACAACTATCAGTTTTTAATTTATATCTGTCCAAGGAAAGAAACCTAAAGATGCTCTTTTTCCTGAGCAACACTAGGCATCCCCAATAGTTCTGCCCTTGGTAGTAATCCAAATTTAGCTTCCAGCGCTCTGGATTTCCTCCAGTGTCCCAGCACTGTCTGCAGCAAATGTGGTACCCTGATCTGGAGCTCTTTTCCAATAAAGAAGATATACTTCTGCCTCATCTTACTTGGGCCCCACCACAACTTTTGTATAGTAAAATTATAAAGTTATCATTATATAACTTTAGATAATAGAACTGATTGAAGAAGCACAAATAAAAACAAGAAATTCTATAACTTTTGTATGTCTGAGAGAATACAAAATGTATTTCCAGAAACACGTCTTCTTAGTGAAGATATTGTTACTATTTAACATTAGCCTACAAATCTTTTTCAATGATCTGGTCATCAAGGACAAAACTGAGTGTACTATAAAATTACTGCAAACAATAAAACAACAGACCTAAACTAACCTTAATGCTGCTTTAAGATAAGTAGGATTTTAAATCTTTAATCTCCCATGTCTCCATTTTGTTCTCCCATTTTTGGGAGCAATAATATAGCAAAAATGTTAGCTTGTGCTCCTACTTGGTGACTTATGCATTCATATATTCAACTTTTGGTCCCAGATCAATGCACCATAAAAATCCTTCTTCTCTTTGAATTACAACAGATTTGTTCAAATTTTAATGCAGATCATTATTAAATGTATAGAAAAGAAGCAGCATAACCAGCCAGATAGAATCTGCTTGGACATGCACATCTCCAGTCAAGAGGCCAAGAATCTAAAATGCAGATCTCTGAGTCAAGAGCAATCTGAATAGGAAAGAAAAGAAAGTTTTGGTACATCTAATGCAGTAGCATTTTCATTTCATTCCTGCAGCCCTTTTGATCTATCTTGAGGGGGCATTTCCTACCTGGTAGTCCAAGGATAGTCAAATATGGACGACATTCTGTAAGACCATTGCTCTCAGTGGTGCAGGTACGCCATAACCCCTGGAAAGTATAGACATCTGAGATAGGATTGTTCATAAGGTCTTGCGTGCTCCACTGGTTCATGCAGGTAGATACAATAATTCCAGCAACTCCTACCAGGCATACCATAAAGCCCAAGTTCTGGCATATAGTCACAGGCATGTTTGCGGCTTCCTCTGAAAATGGGCTTGCAAGGTGTAATAGTAGGCCTGTGATCTCCTCTGCTTACTTGTCAAACAGAAAGGGGCTTTTACTGACAGGTGGCTGCACACGTCACTAATGGGACAGAAAATCTGCCCTCTGCCATACAGACTCGCCCTGTTCCCTTTATCTGTTTCAGTTAGATTATTTGCCTCAATCGGTACCAAGGGCTATTTGTTACTCTTTCTGCCAGTGCCTTGCTCTCTATTTACTTTTTGATGGAAGTTTTCATGACTAATTAAAAGGGTTGGCATTAGCTAAGCTTGGCCAACATCATTCTAGAAAGAAATGTTGGCTGTACTGTTAACATGGACTTATTTAACATGAAAACAATGCTAGATGCTATTCTCTTTTCGAAATGGTAGTTTACTGTTGCAGTTTGAATGTAGTTTACTGCTAATGTTACAGATTGAATATACAATATGAATATACAGACTTTGATTTTAGCCGTATCTTCCATGCTCCAGTAAAGTGTTAATATTGAAAATATTTTCTACTGAAATACTAGAAAGGATAAACATCTATAAAATAAATAATAGGATTACCTTTATTTTAAATATGCATTGTTAAAAGCATCATTCTAATTAAATCCTATAAGCTTTAATCAGAATTAAAGAAAGATCCATTTTTCTGTTTTAAATTATAATGTTTTTCTTTTTTAAAAAAATAGCAGCATCCAAAAGAACAAGGGATCGGAAGTTTTTCATCTAGAAACCAAATAGGAAGTGGGGAAATAGTGCCAGGAAATTCCACATTTCTCATGTCCAGTCACCCTACCTACAACGCAGAATTTTGTGATAGTACGACATTAATCACTGAATTTCATCCTGTTTTCTTGATAATGAATTACTTCATCCAGAATACACCTATTGTACTAGCTGATGATTACAGTGTGAATTTTGGCTGTTTTATGCTCTAGAGATGGAAGGGTGAGTGTTATGTTTTCTCGTTGGCTGTCCTGGCAAGGATGAAAAACTAGGGTCAATGATAAAAACTAAACTTTTTTTTTCTTCTGTTCGATTGTGTTCAATTCTCAGAGACTGTCTGGAGAAGTCCCTGCAGTTTCATTAACAAGGTTTTTCAGAAGTGGTTTGCCTCCTTGCCAGGGCTGAGAGAAAGCGATGGTCCAAGGTTACTGGATTGTGCCTAAGGTGAGACTAGAACTAGAACTCCTGGTCTCCTGGCTCTAGCAATCTGGCTCTCTAAATTGAACTTAGTAGTAATCAACTGAAAATTACTATAAATAACTTAATCATTTTCTGTGAATTTATTTATTAATTAAATTTATAAGCCACTAATCCCGCTGTCCAAAGAATCAGATCCCAGGTTTTGGGATGAGGCAAACCAGTGATTCTTTATTAAGATTCTTAACGCAAAACTATAAAGAATGTTTTCCTTCCACCTGTTTTGTTCTTCTGTTGCTCAAACAAAAGTTACAATGATTGCATATATGCATATTTACCATCTGAGATTGGTCAGGAGGCAGGTTTTTGAGAAGGCCATGCCTCCTGAGAACTGCATCATGTGGTATGATTATTGATAAGCAGAGTGGTGAACTAGTGTGGTCTAGCAGCTTGCATCAATATGAGTATGGGTCACTGATCTCTAGAGTAGAAGCACCCAATATTATTCTCTTCCATGCTCACTCTGCTCCTGGTGGTAATGTTCCTTGGTTTCTGCTATTCCAGACATACTCTCATGCCATCCCATTACGTTTTATTTCATTTGGTTATTTTGTTTTTTACAAATTCATTGACAAAAGGCTTTTTCTCTACAAGCTCCTTAATGAAAAACAAAAACAGCCTTCCTTCCTTCCTTCCTTCCTTCCTTCCTTCCTTCCTTCCTTCCTTCCTTCCTTCCTTCCTTCCTTCCTTCCTTCCTTCCATCCATCCATCCATCCATCCATCCATGACATGGCTTGCATCTTCTGGAAAGAAAAAAACAGCATGGCTACTCCTTTGCTGGTTTGAAATAATGCACCCCAACATAGGTATTGGATGAAATTGGCGAAAGAAATAGAAGCCTTTGTAATTTCTTCTTTTTCTTACCAAAACAACACTTATCTGTGTTGATGATATGTGTTTACTGGCAAGGGATGTCTTTCTGTGATTTTTTTTTTACAAATCAGCTGGAACTTCCAAGGCATCTTGGTTATCTATCTATTCTAAAGCTTATAGAATAGCCCAGAACTGCATCCATTCAGATCCAGCTGGAGATAAAATGTGGGTAGGAGGGACAGAAGAGTTGCTAGAGGAGTAATAGCCAACCGGACAAGGAAGAACACTGACAGAGTGTTCACATTATTGTGTGATAGAACAGCATCAGTCACTCATTCACAGGCACAAGGTCTAAATTGCAGAACCAATTAACAGCACTAATAGCCCTTGCCTAAATTAATCTTTGAGACAAAAGGAGAGAGAAGTAGAAGTGCTATTAGCAAATCAAGCTGTACCATCCCTGCTTTATTGCAGGAATCTAAGTGTCTGTATTTGGCTATTATAAACTGACTGCAATTATGGTCCTCATTTAAAATGATTAAGTGGTTATAATTATTTTTCAATTAAAACTTAGATCTTCTATTTATGCAACACCACAGGCTTCAATTAAACTTCTCTCTCTTTCTATCTCTCTAAAAAAAAGACCACTTTGCAAAGGAGCCAAGCCCTAGATTCTTCTTCAACCGTTAAGAGCCAAGTAAGAGGCTCACAGAACTTCTGTTTATATCTCTCAATTTTCCTTGAAGTAGAGCAGGCTGGTGGGAATTAACTTGCACTTGTAGTATTTGCAGCAGGGCAAACCTTCAAAGATACAAATCCCAGAGGCACACTGGGCAATTCTGCATTGCTTCTTTCTGCTAAATACAGCTGCAGCAATTGCTCATATACTTGGATCAAAATGAATGAATCACACATCCTTATTTAGATGGGAAATGGGGTATCATTTATGGAAAACAGTCTTATACTAGGTCAGGTTATTTGTTTATCACTTCCTTCTCTTCAGATTGGTAGTTATTTTGCAGTTCTCAAATAAACTCATCTCCATTATATGCTATTTAATCCTTTTTAGGAGAAGAGTACCATATACTGAATTTGAGTTTCATAACATGCAAGATGTGTGATCTCTGGTTCCACCAATATAATTGTTAGCATTTTCATCGCACTTTTTAATAAACTGCATGGTTGAATATGAGTACTGCAAAATAAATAACAAATATGGTTATTACAACTTTATTAACCCATTTAGCTACCACAATGTGAAAACTGGACCAACCAAGAGGATATTTCCTATTTGGAGAAATATAGAATGATACAAATAGGATGACTGGCAAAAAGATCAAGGCAAAACTAGAAAACCCTACATGTGGGAACAAATAAATAAGGATATAGAACAAATTTTTAAATATGCAGCATTCATCGTGATTACTAGTATAATAATTCCAAGGCCCTAAAGAATATAAAAGTGTTATATTCTGAAGCCTTATTCAAAACAGCTATTGTGGTTTGAAGTGACTGAACTGATCAGAACTTCCAAATTCCCTGAACAAGGTAGCTCAGAACTTAAATTGGGAAAGGAATGGCAATATTGCATTGACCCATGGAAGCCTGGAAGTTGCAAGTTTTAAACTTTTGTGTTTCTGTTTAACAAAAATTGTCATCGATAGACAAGGATTTTGGAAGATTTAAAGATGCCATTGTCCTTGCCTGCAATTTTTTTCCCCTGCATTTCAGAAGGAACTTGGCAAGTGAGTTTACAGGGTAGGAGATGCAAGGAAGGGTGTCCAAGACAGAAATTCTATCCTAAATCAAATATTTAACTAAACCAGAAAATAATATAATATAATAATATAGTGCATGTGCATTCTTTCAGTCAAGGATTTTGAGCCACCAAATTTTGATAGCATCATCGACTTTTCCAGTATCTATGTTGAGAAAATCTTTGAGTTTTTTAACTCCATCTACATGTGAGGTTTCTGCATATCTGAATTGGAATGTCCATATGGTGGAGAAAATAAATCTAGCAAACAAAATGCACAGTATTTATCATTGTCTTTTAGACATGAGCAGGTCAAACCAACTCTTATCTTTGTCAAATCCTATCAGACATATATTCACACACACACACACACACACACACACACCCTTAAATAAAAGATTTGAAAATCCCATTTAATTTAAAGCAAAGAATGGAAGTTTGTTCACCAGTTCATTGTACAGCCCAAAGCCTAATAAAGGAAGATGTTTTCCACTAAAAGAATGCAATGTCCAGCTATCTGCAAGTAATATAAATCCTTCCATTCCCCACCATCCAGTCAGACCTGAAAAAGCTTCTTGGACGAGAAGCAAAATACTTTCAAAGAAAAACCAGAAATACAATTGCCTCTTGAAAAAAGCTCCTTTGGGACAACCTTTCCTTAAGCTCTTGAAAAGTGTTGTATTACTTTATAGGAAAAGTCCTGGATCTGTTCTCTCCAGGGAGCAGCAGTTGATTGAAGTTTGCTTTTGTCGTGTCCCTAGTTTCTGTTTTGCATACTCATACTAGTTAGTTAGAGGGAATGCTGACCCGGTTCAGGAAAGAGTATAGAACATAACAGGAAATTAACGTGGTTGTGCAAAGTTGCTGTAGGTTTGAGTGATGAGACCAATGGGTTTGTGAACTTTCTATATTGAAGTTGCCTTTCCATTTTTTTCATTTCAAGCTTTGATTTCTATTCACTATTTTGACACCATGAAAGTCCTCAGGAAGCGTGTGTTTGTAAATAAGAAATTTTTCTGGGAGGTTAAGAATTTGCCAATGTACTAAAATTATGTTAGTTCCTCTGCTCTGTAAACATGAAAGCGACTTGAGTTTCAAGCAAGAAACATGTAGTCAGTTCAACAATTTGTCTTTGTCTGCTTGTGTAGTTGCATAAATAGAGTGGGTAAATGGAGAGGGGGCAGAAATGTGTGTTTTGAAATGGAAATCGGGCAACAGGATAGAAAACTTATATTCCTATTTATCTATATCCCCTGCAATATCTATATTGGTCCCTGCAACAATATTTTATTGTATTACCAACATCCACAATATATTCTTTGAGACAAGAAAATGTGCTGAATATCCTAAACTAATATTAACATAATATTAAGCCAAAATAGAACTTTAAAACCAGGTTTTAAACATCTGTGTAATGCAGCTGCATTCATTGGATCACTTTTTAAAATTACACATGGTTCTAGGCACCAAAAATTCATATTCTTATAAAAAGTCCTTCATAACAGCTATATTAAATCCATTATCTTGACCTCCCTTCACCATAGTCATGCAACTTTTTTCACTTTAACTTATCTATCCCTGAACAAAGGTCTAATGTCTTTAAGAAAACCATTTACATGTTGAACACTAGATGGCATCACAAACTTAAGTATGTCCCTCTTTATCTTCCTTTTTAAAAAAAAAAAATGGTTTTCCTGCCCTTTCTACCAGGGAAGGGTACTTATAATCAAGATATTGAAGCTCTCCCTTTTTGGAAATATTTTGTTCAGTGCTCTATGAAGACTACTGTTTCTGAAACTTGGCAACTTTAAAGATGTGTCTATTCAATTCCCAGAATTTTTCATCCAGCATGTGTGAGGAATTCTGAGAAATAAAGTCTACCCATCTTAAAGTCTACCCATCTACCCAAATTTGAGAAGCACTGTTCTATAAGACAGTGATAACAATAATCTCCAATGTACCAGAGGAATCCTAAAGAAAGAACGTAATAGTATCAGCCTATCCTGTGTTCAATGGCATTTTGGGGTTCTCGTTTTTGGAAAAAGCATATATTCTGATAATTTGGGCAGGGAAGTTAATTGATAGATAATCTTAGTACCATTCCCTCAGGCCAAGCTGTTGCAACTGAAAAAGAAACATAATAATCCACTCAATGGGTTCCCTGGTTTATTGGAAAATAATACCTAAATCTGAAAAACTGCTACAAGATTCTACCTATTAACACAATTTGTTAGATTGGGTTTCTCACAAAAAAAAAATCCAAAGAAATTGTTCTTTGCAATTTCTCCTGTTAATTTTTTTCTCTCCTCTTCAAACTATTATCTAATTCCCAGGGAGAAGTCGTATGTGGTACCTACACATTTCTTTTTTGCATTTGCTGTTTTTTTTTAAGTGTGTGTGAGGGTGTTGATGCCTTGGCACATAGCTCATCCTATCCATTTTGTTTTACTGTATGCTGAACAATAGAGAAATGGGGCATTGGTGTTTATTTTCTCATTCAGCAGAATAGGATGACCAATTTCAGGAAGTACTGTAGAAAACAAATGAAAGAAAAAGAAACGTTTTAAAAATTGGCCCTGATGGTTTTGGAGAATTTATTCTCAGCTTGCAGCTATAGAATATATTGCTTCACCCCTGAAAGCATTAAACAATTAAGCTTTGATCAAGATCTTCCATTATCAGGACCAGGTTTTCATTGGTGGTGCCAACCCCTTCCTTATTTTTGCAACTGTGCCTTTGATTTGGCCTGCTGATGGAGATCATAAAGCTTTCTAATCCCTAGGAAGACAGGGGTATTACCAGTGGGGTATATGTTTGAACTAGGAAAGGGCTGTAGATGAATCAAATGGTTTATTGATAACTCAGTAAGAAAAGAGAATTAATATTGTAGGCTTAAATGACTAAGTAAACTTATAAGAGAAAAACCAACTCAACAGACAATACCAAAAGAAGTTTAATAATTCAGAGAATACAATATGAGAATAGTAGCAACGTTCTGAATAAGGAAAATGTACAAATGTGCAGCTATTCATCCATTTGTTTACATAAAATAACAAATAATTTCTGACCCCATTCAAATATTTTTCCCACTCCACTCCACTCGATCAGTTTTTACTGAACAGTATTTTAATTACCAATAACTACTCATCCACTGTAATTGTCCAATAGGGAAGAATGAAATAAAACGTGTTAGAGTTTAACCTTAGTTTAGAGGAAACAGAGAAGTAGATAGTAGAACTTCATATATACTCAGAATTTCCAAAAAGGAAATTTATGATTAGGATATGTAGACTTATATCTACTATTATTATACAAGTCACATACATTTTATCCTATATTAGAATTATCTCAGATCAAAATGAAATGCCTTCATTTGTTTTATTTTACCATGCCACTGTAATGGCATCTCCATCTCATCCCTGGGTCATAATATACACAGGCTTATTCTTTGTTTTCTGAACTTCCAACTTCTGATCCTTCAATCATTCTCTTTTAGCGACCCCATAGATCCTTGCGGCATGGAGTCTGGGCAACTGAATGGAGCAGAGTGTTTACTGGCTGGATGCCCTTCCTGTCACCAATACAGAGTTTTTTTCAGCAAATATATCCCCAGTGTGCCCAGAGAGTGAAATATCTGCTCTCTCTGGGATCAAACTCTTAGCCTCCTAATTGTGAGGTGAGAACTCCACCTCTAGGCCACCGCACCACTGACTTCTGATCCTTCAGTCAATCCTCTGAATTCTTATTATGGTTTCATCCATCTATAAATCTTGACCATTGATACTTTAGAATAACTGGGACAAATATACCTATCTCATCTGTTTTATTTCATCCGTTGACCCTAGCCTCTTTATTGCTTTGCCTCCCTTCCAGATGAGCAGAGGAAGATCAGCTTTCAGTTTACCTATAAGCACACTGGCATAACTTCTCAGACTATCTCACTGCATTTGTAGAAGGTTTTAAGACAGAGGTTTGATTTTCCTTTGAGAGCTGGGAAATTTCTGACTCCCCTTTTTATGCAAATCGAGTCTTTGAGATAGCAGGAAGACAAATTGAGCAGAGGAGGGGTAATTTGTAATTCAAATTGGTTTGCAACTCTGCAGCTCAGAAAGAGCTCTCTTTGTCTCTAGTATGTGGGAGAATTCCAGCCCCTCCCACCATCCAAACAGCATGTAAAAGAATCCGTTGCACACAGAGAGAGAGAGAGACGATGAGAATTCAGGTTTAGATTAACATTGCATATTCACTCCTGGCTTCAATATTACTTTGCTTTATCACAAATCCAAATTAACTGTCTTTATACTGATGGGATTCAGGATTTCAAATTAATCATTCTTTTTTACTGTTCTGTATTCTGTACAGTGGTAGATTTGTCTTTTGTACAGATGCAGATAGATAAACTCAACAAAACATCCATACAAAGTTTTTATTATTGGTTCATCAGGTATCCTCATAACTCACATTTGTGATGAAGTTCTTCTTTAATGACCAATCCTTTGCATATCTGTCTTGTAGGTAAAAAGATGGTTATTTCCTATCCTTTTTTTCCCATCTTGTAGCGATAGAAGTAGAACAGTTATCATGAGTCCGCGAGTTCAGCCAAGAGTGTGGAAACCTCCTCCAACCCATCGAGGGTCAATTTAGTGACCAATCAGGATTACAGATGTAGTCACATGATATGAACTACATTTCCCAGGATACCTTAACTACATTTACCATGATGCATTCCCTTAAGGGAACAGCTCACAATTGCTATCTAATTATCCAATTCCCATACACTGGCTGGACAGCACAAACTGACAGAACTGAATCATCAGTTTGACTGACCTAGTTTATAAACTCTATTTTCTTAAGCCCACATAACACTTCCTTTGTGTCATCCCCGAATGGTCCTTATTTCTATCAATGTTAAAATAGTATTTTCTCCAGTTTTCAACACTATCCACAGGTATTAAATATGTAAGGTATGTTATTTTCCCTTGCTGGAAAGTCGAGAGACATTAGAGGCTGAACAGAGCTTAGCAATGGAGGCTGAAAATGTCATATCAATATAGTTTTCTGCTGACTGAAGTATGAGTTGATATTTCTTCATCTCAGACACAGAGAAAGGCTGGGCAAAGCTAAAACTTGTTCAGGCAATGTAATTTAAATGTTTTGTTTTTTTAACTGGCTGTTTGCAGTATAAAGAGGTGAAGGACATTTTTTTATGTCAATGGTACTTGACTGGTGATAGATGAATAAGAAGTGAAGTGTTACAGAAGTTGGTGATGCTTAGATACATGTTACTCTTTGTAAAGCATTGTCAGGTGCTTGATGATATATTTTCAACTATGTTTTTTTTACTTGGAGACATCCAGTAAATCTGAATATGAGATATTCAAAACAGAACAAATAAAATAGGGTATATTCAAATTGTTGAATTTGCTATCAGAAATAGTAAAATGGAAACATCTCTTTCAATCAAGTTTGATTGCTGGTGATTCATGCCCATGTAGGTTTTTCCAAAGTAATATAGAAATGGTGTATTATTGTTTTTTTCTAACCTTGTTAGCCTATAGTTGTGTTATTCTTTGGAAGTTTCCCATACTTGGATAAGGAAATATCTTATCCTTGAGTCCAGACAAAGGCAAATGAAAAGATTCAAGCAGCAGCAATAATAGTAGTATTAAACCTGATAGGAATTAAATGATCCATGGCATATTTGAATTTTGATGGTTATCCAGCACCTCAAGCATCAGGATTTTTATGCCTTTCATTGCCATTTTTCAAGAACTATGAGTGGATGATGCAACAGTGTTGTGAGCTTAGATACCTGTTGGTCACTGTGGAAGCAAGATCCTGGGCAACATTGCTCTTAGAATTGTGATGCAGCAGAAGTGTCAGGGGCAAACAACCAGACTCACACATGCAGAGTTTGAGCTAATTATTACTATAATACAGAAACCTTCCTAGCCTGGCAGCCTAGAATGGCCCATGTTACACCACTGTTCTGCGAGCTTCAATGGCTGCCAGTTTGCTTCTGGGTGTAATTCAAGTTGTTGGTTATCATCTTTGAAAGCCCTGCATGGCATGGGTCCAGCCCATGTCAGGAACTGTCTTACCCTAATAGGACTGGGCTGCCCCATTTATGCTGGCAAATGTGGCATGCCTCATACTCCTTTGGTTAAGGAAGTTCAGTTGGCATCCAGGAGAAAAGCCTTTTCTGCTTTGGAGCCTGCCATTTGGAACATCTTGCCCACCCACTCACCCTCATGTAAGATCCACTCCCATCCCTCTGACCTCTTATAAGAGCCATGGCTCTGTCAGTTGTCTTGAGACCCCAGAGGGTATGTAGACAGCTAACAGATTAAGAGAAGACACCATCCTTGCATCCTATTCCTTCCCATCTTTTTAACTGCATTTTTTTTTACTGTTATTAGAAATATTTATTCTTCAGGTTGTATTGATTTTTAATGTAAGCCACCCAGAGTTATCTTGAGATAAGATGGGCACCAAATCATGTCAATCAATAAAAAATAAAAACTCCTGTATCTGTTTTATTGTTTGTAATTTGCAATTGGGTATAAGGTCAACAATTTGTGAACCAAGGTACTCAAATGGGCCAGCTTACAGAATGTGTCAAAAATCCAGGATCCATGATTCTGGAGGGATTGAAATTTCAGCAACTTGTAGCTGCTTCAGTGCTATTAGCCATTGCTGGGCTGCTGATGAATCACATGAATTTCATTTTCAGTGTTCTTTGACAGTTTTTCAGCCAGTGTCACAATCCCCCACTCAGCAGCAGCCACTTATCTGCCTGTTGGGAAGACTGTTCTTCAACTCAATGGGGAAACTGGCAGGAAGTCAGAAATCATTCCCATTCCCCCTGCTTTTTGTTCACTCAAGATCATTCTTTTTCTCTGTTTAGGTAAGGAAATATCTCTGAAAGGATGAACTAATAGGACTTTGCTTTCTTGTCTAGTTTTGCTTTCTTTTGCTACATTCATTCTAGTTCTATTTGTCATTCTATTTCTGTTTGCAGGTCTTTGCATTATATGATTTTCTCCAGTTCTTCTTCTGTTCTTCTATCACCAGATATTGCAATGTCCAGAATTGTTTGTCTTTCTTATCAATATCTGATAAATCAGTCTGGGATGTTATGTGGTAATGCTTATTTGTTTGAATTTTGAAGCCCTAAAACTCTACTATCTTCTTTTGGGGAACTTCTGTGTGGAGTACCTTTGGATGTTTCTGGTCCCCTTCTTGCTTCTGAGAGGAATGTCCAAAAGCATTCACTGGATCCTCTTTCTTTCTCAGCCATTGGTTCCATTTTCTTTGGCATCGTCTTCAATCCACTTTGGCTTTTCTGGAAGTCCCAAGATTGTAGAGAACTAATATTTGTCATACATTCATCCATCTACACATCTATTTATAGTTCATTTAGTCTGCCAAAATTCACTGCGAAGTTACTTTATTCATAAAGCTGATCATTTCCAGTGTCAATTATATCTCTTATAAAGGGAAATAGTCTGTATATGCCAAAGCTACTCTGAATAGATGATTTCATCAATTACCTACAGTTAAGATGCAAACATCTTTGGAAAAAATATGAATATAACCTAGGACAAAATATAGCAACATAAATCTGGTTGGTTGCTAATTTCCATACAGAATAACTGAAAGCATCTGCAAAATATTCAGTTTTGCTTTATGTAGTATTATTATTTTGCAACTTTAATCATCAATTTCTTAAATGCTATCAAATGGTTTTTGTGTTTAAAACTTTAATAATTGATCACTGCAGTTTTTAGGTTTGTTTTTGTTTTTTCATTTTCTATTACTTTGTCTGCTTTGGGGTCCCATCAGAGGTGGGATGCCACATTTTTTCCTACCGGTTCTATTTTCTTGATAGAAGAGCGCTTTTTATAAAAAGTCAAAAGGAAAGGAACAAAGATAAACTCCTTTGCCTAAGCTTTATTACAAAGGAGAACTTTACTTTTGCCTACTCCCATTTCCCCCCATTATTTCTTTCAAGCTATGCATCCTCTCTCTATTTCCTTTTTACACTCCTCTCTCAACCTCAAAGCAAGGACAGGTCACTTGTCTTTTTAAACAAGCATTTGGAAGAAATCTTCTGATACTAAGGCTTACAAAAAACAAAAACACAAAGGGACATTTTAATTGGAATCATTTTGTTGTGTGCACATGTGTGTTCTTATTATTCTCTTGAATTTTTCAACTTTGGAGAGTAGCTTACAAATACCTTCTCTGGATCCACAATGTCGGCTGCTTTATTCTGTGGCAGAGAGACTTTCAGAACACAACACAATAGCTTTTGTTTCAGAAGTCTAGGGCAACAAGAACCTTGTATGCCAGAGGTCTGTATTATATCCATAACGGTGGATTTGGATGGTGGAATGGAGGTTGGGAGAAAATGTGAATGAGCGATTTCTCTATTGTACCAATGGAGGCCTTCCAGAAAACACAGGCACAAAAGAAAGCACATCCTTAAGAGCTAAAGCAGACTCAGGATAAATACTCATTTTGCACATAATGGTTCCTGTGATTTAACCTTGCACAGCTGCTATGACACCTGCTTTTCAGAACAATTGTTGAAGAACAAGCTGTGTATTGTCTGCTGTATACATACTGAGCCATACGAGTTAACATTTCTCTCTTTTTTAGTTACTTTTGTTCCCTGTCAGTTTTCTCTCATTTTTTTTTAAATGTAGCATTTTTATGTGAATGAATAGATTCAAATAAACTGCAGCCTTGATTGTTACCCATGTTGGGTTCTCTTTGAACTATGCTGTAACACCATCACTGGTGACATAGTGGCTGAGAAAAAGGTCTAAAGAAGGTCTAAAGACGTTAAAGTAAGGAGCAAAAAAGAGCAGGCACCAGAGGTCATGGTAAAAAGGCCAGGTCCTGTGAATAATTTTCAACATATGGGACCCCTGTTGCTATTATGCAGACTAATGTCCCTCTTTTGTTGCACTGTTCACATATCTATGTAACTAGAAGAATGTTCTGATTTTTCTATCTTGCATGAATTGTAATGTATAGAAAGATTTTCATAGACATCTTATGATTTGAAATGGGATGCATCCTACTCCTGTAGACACTTCTCTGACTTCAGGAGTGATTTTCAGGACTTCAAGTTTGATTTATCGGAATAAATCAAAGCATGGGTTCTAGAAGTGCAACAGCATTCTAAGTTAGAAGTTGAGTTGCAGGTAACGGTGAGGTGTGGATACATCTGCAAAATGGGTTTTGCTGTCCTTGCACAGGTCACTGGTAAAGGTGTAATACAAATAATATCTTTTTCTAGCCAAAAAACATCTTTCACAATCTTTTTTTTTTAAAACACAGCATCAAAACCTAATTTGTAAGCCTTTGGAGATGTTTTCTACTTTCTTATTTTGAGTTCTTTAGATTGCATTCTTATTATTTATTCTCAACTATAAGCCCTACTATTGAATTTCACTGAAAATTATTCTTATCTTTATATAGTAAGAATAGGGATGTCTGAACATTTTCCTATTGCTGTACTACAAATCTTAACATAGCTAACATTGAAAATGAGGGAAGCTTTAATTAAGTATAAACTAAAGACCAATTCTTTGGTTTTAACTATTGGAAGAAGCTTTATTTGATGGAGAAAAGCTTCATCAGTTTGTATATGGGGGGCACTTGATGAATCACACACACCCCACCTCAGTAAACAATTTCACAAAATTAGTGCCAGAGGTTTTTCAATCAGTAGTAACAAGCAAGCATACATCTCTGAATTAGGAGGTATGACATGATAAAATCAGAGTTAGGTTTACCTTTTTTTTACCAATTATGTTACCACTAGATTAACATGTAAGTAAACTATCCAGGACACACTTCTGTTCTTATTATTTGTATGTGCCTTTAGTTATTAAGTTACCCATTGGTTTCGTTTATAAATTTAGTGCAGCGTATTTTTCCACATCATTCTTACAGTGTTGAATTTTTAAATCTACTTTCAGATCTACATTCTAATCAGGGCATCATATTTTGTCTATGAAAATCTGTTCCTATTCTGTAGCCTCTTTTCAATCCATTTTTATAATAGCAAACTATCTTAACAGTAATTTCTGGATGCATTGTTCCCAAATATCCTTGAATACTTCACAGTCAAATAAAATTGTTCCATTGTATTAATGGATCTCTTCTCCTTTAATTGTTACCTTTAATTACTTCTGGTTCCCTTTAGTTAGTCTTCAAATCTCCTCCTTATCTGTTTTTTTTAAATAATCAGCAACACTTTCTCATGAGAGGATTTCTTACGGTTATTTTCAAAATCTTCATATACATTTTTTTAAATTTTCAACAACCCACAGGAAATATTCCTTTAAGTTCATCTGATCCCTTAATCTGCTTATAACTTTCCAAAATCAACATTCTAGCTACCTTTTTCTGTTTATTTAGAAAATTGAAAAAAATCTTTTTAAAGTCCTTTAATTTACATAATACTTCTTTCATCGAGCATAGAAGGAACCTCATCCAGTGTAATAAAACTTTCATTTCATAAAGGTTCTGAACAATGCAAAAACCATTAATAAGCAATTTTGTAGAAAAGAAGTATACAAACTCAATGTCCTTTTGAAGATGCCAATTTCTGGATTATATTAAATGACTTTCCCCCGGGCCCCTAGAACGCTAAAACCTGCCGGATCATGATATCTTACATTCTCCTTATGGGGAGCTTCTGTGTGGAGCACTTCTGGGAGTTCCTGGCTCCCTCTTTACTTCTAGGAGGAATGCCCAAAAGCATTCACTAGCTCCTCTTTTCTTCTTAGCTATTGGTTCCATTTTCTTTGGCATCCTCTTCAATCCACTTTGGCTTTTCTGGAAGTCCCAAGATTGTAGAGAACTAATATTTGTCATACATTCATCCATCTACACATCTATTTATAGTTCATCTAGTCTGCCAATACAAAATTCACTGTGAAAGTACTTTACTCATAAAGCTTATCAGGTATTACTTCCCTTATATGGGTACTGGTCTGCATATGCCTAAGCTACTCTGAATAGGTGAGTTCTTCAATTAGCAAAAGTTAAGACAATATAAAATGTGTAAATATAATGTCCTAATATGAATGTAACCTAGGGCAAAATATGGCAACATAAATCTAGTTGGTTGCTAATTTCCATACAGAATGACTGAAAGCATCTACAAAATATTCAGTTTTGTTTTATGTATTATTATTGTTCTGCAACTTTAATCAGCAAATTCCTAGATGCTATCAAATGATTTTTGTGTTTAAAACTATGATGATTTTAATAATTGATGACTGCAGAGCATTTTTTTAAAAAAATGGCTTAAGACTTATTGCATTCATTTTCTGAGCTTTCTCAAAGAAAGAAGGGTGTTGTAGAAAATGATCAAATTTATCACTTATAGCAAAATATTAATGAACAGCAGGAAATATGATGTGGCCATCTATCTATAAGCATTTGGGCTTCAAAAGAAAGCATAAATATGAAATTAATAGTTTGTCTACTGTAGTGGACAAACAAATGCAAATTCAATCTCATTAATATCAAGTGGGTGACTTCTTGGTTTATGGGATTTGGATTGATTTTGTCAAATACCAATAGATTTATTTAAAATGCCTTTTAAAATTTAGAATCCATATACTCATTAGTTGAAATAAATAAAACTCTCTGCAATTGCTACCATTTCCCCTCCTCTTCCCCCCACCTCTTTAGATGTTGTTTTACCTAAATAAAGATACCACTTTCATACTGAAATATATCAGTATTTTCCATAGTGTTAATTTATGAGTCAAGTGAATTTTAATGACATTGTAATCTCACTGCAAGTAACTCTGGTACAGAAGGGAAAAACATTGGGAGTGTCCATTAAGCACAATTTGCATCATTTTTAATGTTCATCCTTTCCCCCCCTGTTTGGAGTGGTTTTTCATCCTTTTTCTTTTTTGCTCTGATTTCCATTTGACATGAAACTTTGGTATTCCCTGTCCCCCACTGCTACTGAAAAGGCTTTGCATTGTGCTGTTCGGAGTAAGGAAGATGGACCTGGAAATATGCAAATATATAACCAAGTCAAAAAGTAACAGTCAGCCTTGCAAGATTCTGTTATTATGGGCAATCTCACTAAAAGTCATTTCAACCTTCCCATGAAGTGTAGTTCCTAACCTGGTCTACCTATTGGATTTGATATCAAGTAGATGGACTGATTCTATTACCGGATGACTTCCACAGCAATCAAAGTCATGCCAAACTCTATTTGTTTGTTCTATTTTCTGATGGATGCTTTTTGATAATCAAGAACAATTACCCAAAAAGAATTAGAATCTTAGTTATTTTGAAATTATGGAGAAACTGTCTAGTGGTGTATCACATGATGACATACATGTTAAAAAAGCTTAGAAATAAGATGTATCTCTATTATAACATTACCATTCCTTCTCTTTGAAGTCTTGACATAAAAAGCATTGGAAACAAGTTCAAATGAACCTGCTGTTCAAATCCACTTTCAGGCCTTTGCACCTTGTGCACATGTTTGGAAAGAAAAGGGATGGCTGTGACATTTTAGGAAAAGGACATTCATACCTCCCAGTTTAAACAGGGTTTAAGTTTTATGTTTTTTTTTTAAGTGTGTAGAAAAGCCACTTTGTTTTTCATTCTGTCATAATTTAGAATCTTAACACATCTTGCCTATACTACCTTTTTAGCCTCTACATAACAACACATGCTTCAGATAAATAACCAGAGAAGTATGGGAAAAGCAATATCATCCAGATAGTTAATTTGACACTGGTGCTTTTGATCTCTGTTTCAGTGATAAAAAGGGATGAATGAACTTCCTTTTAATCTTCACTCCTACATTTTAAAGGCCCTCAATATTGTTCCACTAACCAGGTAATTTTCATTTGCAACTCTAATTAATCTGTGAATAAGTATGCTTTGAGAAAAGGATTGATTTAAATGAGGGCTGTCTTTCCAGCTTTAATCTACACACTCTATTTCTCTTGAGAGAAAATAGCTCCTTCCTTGTTCTTTCTTGAAGTTCACACATCTCTCTCTCCTTCTCCTTTTTTGTTAATCATAAAATAATGGGTTAGCAGGTGAATAAAAGGTGAAGGAAGTTTTATAAAATGGGTGCCTATTCACCCTTGCTACCTTTAATCTACTATATTCTCCTCCTAATGAGTGTAAATTACCTTAGCTATTTGACAAAGTCTTTATACCAGACACTACCTAGCAAGCTGTTCCCAGAAGAGCATTTTTATATTATTAGTATGAGTATTATCTTTAATCTCTTGTTGTGTGAAAAATGAGGACAACATGGAGCTCAATATAAAGCTGAAAGCTGCACATATGAACCATATTGGTCTTAGAAAATATAATGGAATGATTAGCTCTCATAGGCCAATCCAGCAGAAAAGTATTAGAGCTGTTTGTCGATATCCAGCAAAGGCAAGCCAGAAAAACTTGACTAGATATTGGGTGGATGAAAAGTTAGGCAGGAAAGTTCAAGGGCATAAAATATCCAGGTTCAAAATAGAAAATATTCCAGCAGTTAAAGATATGAATAACTTTTAAAGAATATGAGATCTTGAAACCTCATTCTACAATCCTATTCCATATATGACTGTAATATTCTACCTGACCATTTCTTTGTGTAAAAGTCACAGTAAATTCACAGAAACTATTGGGGAGCTGCATCAATGATGGGATTCATTTTTTTTTTACTACCAGTTCTGTGGGCGTGGCTTGGTGGGCGTGGTAGGGGAAGGATACTGTAAAATCTCCATTCCAGAGGTGGCATTTGCTGGCTCTTCGAACTACTCAAAATTTCTGCTGGTTCTCCAGAACTGATTAGAACCTGCTGAATACCACCTCTGAGCTGCATATATGAAAAAGTCACTGCATAATATTAGGGGACAAATTGCTATCACATAAGTTTATCTCTACTATAATCCAAAATAATCTGCCATTAAAAATACATACAAAGGTTACATTCAACACTTTTTTTACAAAGAATGTAATCTCTAAGTACACTTACCTATACTGATTTTCTTTGAAAATGTATTTCTACATCATATTTTCCTTAAAACATAAATGTGGAGGATCCTGTTTTTAGCTGAGACTTGTATCAGGATATTTAGAAAATATCAGACTCCCCCAAGGCATACACAAACTTGGTTGAAATTTCCCCAAAACTTGGCATGGGCTAGAATAAAATACTATAACTTTAAAATAGTAATCATTACAAAGTCTGAATAATAATAATAAATATTTATTTATATACCGCTCCTCTCCCGAAGGACTTGGAGCGGTGCACAGCCGTAGAGATTAAAACAATAAATATGTGGAACAATAAAACTAAATTAAACCTAACCCTGGCTGTAAACAAATTTAAAACCATACTCTAAAACCCTAAAATTTAATAAAAACAAAACACCCCAAAACTAAAATCAGCCCAAGCCAGCCTGGTCAAAAAGCCAGGTTTTCAAAGCACGCCTAAAGGTCCCCAGGTCCGTGGCTGTCCGTAACTCCGGGGGCAACCCATTCCAGAGGGCAGACGCCCCACAGAGAAGGCCCTACTCCTCAGGGTCACCAGCCGGCACATAGATGCCGACGGGACCCGCAGGAGACCCTCCCTGTGGGAGCGCACCGGACGGTGGGAGGAAAATGGCAGAATGCGGTCTTGTAAATATCCTGGTCCGATGCCATGGAGCGCTTTAAAAGTTAACACCAAAATTTTAAAGCGCACCCGAGAGGCAACCAATGCAGCTCGCACAGGAGGGGCGTCATATGCGCGAATCTTGACGCCCCCATAACCACCTGCGCTGAACTTTAGGTTGAAAATAATCACCTTCCCATCTCATGTATTTTTCCAGGTAACAATAATTGGGGTTTCCATTTCTCACACTCACTTATATGTGGCAGTTGCTTATATTTACATTGTTTACATTGTTTTTTGCACATTCTGAAAATCATTACCTATTAATTAATGAAATTCTGACTAGAAGTGTGAAATGCAATTGGTAATTACATTTCCAACCATTTTTGCTCCCCCAAAAATGTTTCTAAGTAATTCGTATTAGAGTCTGCTGATTCTTTTAAAATTTAAATTTAAAATTCCTAAGTTGTTGCCTTTCAGATGAGTGGGACCTTGTAGGTAGATTATCCATAGCTCATGACAGTGGTGGCTAGTTCAGTAAAAATAGGTATTGGTGAAGGCTACGTTATGCTAATCTTGCTTTTTTTCTTTGAAAGTGGATGGCTTAGAAATAAAACATGTTAAAAAAACATATAATAAATGCTGTTCTGAAAAAAGCTAACAAGATCAAGAGGAGGCATTTAATAGAAATGCCTCCTTTTTCCTTTCTATTTACTTATTTACACTAGCAGATTGCCTGTCTCCAAACATCTCTGATCAGATTCTCACAATTAAAAGAACAACATTCAGAAAAGTAACATCCATAAATAACGATCATCCCTGAGTATATTTTCAGATAGATGTCAGCCCCTAGAAGTAGAACAGATAAAAAAAAAAACAGATGCTATCAGAAACTAGATCTATTTTTATTAGTATGGCTGTAATTATAGAATCTTGCAAGTCTGAATGTACTTCCTCTATTGTTTTTATAAATAACTCAAGGTGGCAAACATACTTAACAACCCTTCCTTCTCCTATTTGCTAGCTTTCATACCTGAGGTGGGACTAGAACTTACACATTTTCCCAGTTTCTTGTCTGGTAATAACATTTTTGTATTTATCTTAATATCTATTTGTCTATCTGCTTTGTTAGAATATAGAATAATAGGATTGGTACCTTTATAACAGAACTTCCTTCTCTCTCTCAAGGCCATTCTCTCTATCTTCTACTAACCTTCTCCAGCTTAAAGAGGTCTATCCAACCATCTTATCTGAAGGCTTAGATTAAAGAAGGTTTGATGGCTGACAAAGTAAGGGCAATGTTATTCCAAAGGAGAGGTGCAACAAAAGAGCAGAATCAAATATCATTTCCAATGTTTATATACATACATGCTAAAATATAAAACAATCCCAGAGCTATTTTATGAGGTTTAATGATTTCGTGAACAATGAACTATTGTCATATCATCTTGTATAAAAACTACAGTGTATTATTTCATATGTAGAAATATTGGGTTACAATATCATATATGTCCATTGGCATCTACAGAAGACAAGGTAAGTAACATGAGTCAAGTATAGAAGGGCACAGCTTGCATGGAACAACATTATGTCATTTTGGCATCATTGTAATTAGGAATGGACTGCAGTAATCTTCAAATGAAAATTACAAAGTGCAGAAATCCTGCAAATGTAATACACTTTTGAAAAAGCATATGAAAAAGTAAAAAGTTGAGATGCCTTCAGCTAACTAAGGTTTTGTCTGAACCAAAGTTGTCATAAGGCTATTTGTTCAGCAAGCTCTAGTTATTTCACTAGTCATAAATCAACTTTGGGTCCCTGATTTATTTTGTTAGTTTACATATATATTCCATGTTTTAAATTTGCTACTTGTGCTTATTATTTTGCTCCAAGAAGCCCTTATATTCATGGATAGCTTTATTTCATCTTTATTGTAAACAATGTCTATGTTCAAGGTTACCAGTTATTTCATTATTCAGGCAAACACTCTCCCTTCCCCCCATTTCTGAGAATAGCCTCAGTTCAAGGTCTTCTTATATTATTTCCCTTCTTAAGTTTTGCCATTTCTTCATCTCACAAAAACATTTCCCCTTGCATCACATTTGTCTACAATTTCTATTCAATATTCTACTTACAAACATCAATCCACAAAGGAACACAGGACAGGACAAGGGTCCATCCATGTTTCTGACATTTGAAAAAAAAAGGTTCTTTCTTTTATTGCTTACACTTGCAAAATAAATAACAAGAGCTTGGGGCAAGCACCCTTTTCAAAAATTTTAGCGAATCTTAAGAGCTTGCTTTGCCTCAAAGTTTGAATATTATTAATATAAAACTGAGAGTTTAACCTCCCTCCTCATAGAATAATTTTCATCTTATTTAGAGTCTAATTTTTTTAAAAAAATTAGTTGCTTTTTCTGTGAACATTTCTGATCTTTAAAGTCTCCTGAGGTTTCAGTAGTGACACAGATGGCCCCTCCCCCAGAGTTAAGCCCTTCTGAGGATTGGTGTCCAGTTATGGAAGCCCATACAATAATCAAATAATACTTGATTTTTTTCACCTTTTTGATAATAGATAACTGATGGACTTTTATGCTGATTCATGGCTCCATGATTGCATAAGAAAATATGTTTACAGCTTTTTCATTTTCAATTATTTATTTATTTGTTTCTCTATTGAATGAAATCTTTTAACAAATTAAGTCACAGTGAAACAGAAATCCTGACTGCTGATGGCTTTATGGATCCATCCACATCATTTTCTTGACAACAGTGTGAAAGGGCTTTGCTATTTGTTTTCTTGTTTTAATTTCCCAGTTTAACCAAAATATATGGTATTGCTAGGAGTCTGATCCTGCGTAGCTGGTGCCGAATCAGATTACGTTATGTAGGTTATGCCACCTATCTAAATTGAAAAGCACAGTAAAAATATTCAAAGTGTTTTTCAGACCTTACACTACTATCCCATTGTTTAATAAAACTTATACTTATCCTACTATCCAAAATTGCTGCAAAACATAGATGCCTTTAGCAAAATATTAGCCTATTAACTTGTCCAAATCAAAACTTATATCCATAGATGAAAATTATATTACCCATTCATTTAAGAAATATCAATTGTGTATTTGTACCAAATTCATTTAATCTCTAGGTATGTCTATAAAGGAGGATATAACTCAGCAACATATAATAAAAATAAAATATATGGTGAAATTTCTTCAAATATTGATAGATGAGTCATTAAACCTTACTCTTTGGGGAAAGGTGAATGTTCTCAAAATAAATGATATTCCCACATTAAATTATATTCTGAGAGGAATACCAGTTTACATACTGGCAGATATTTGCAGAAAATAAATTCTTTGTTTAGAAAATTTCTATGAGATTCTTTGCTTCAAGGAATGTCTTTACAAAAAATGCATTACCAACTAATGAGGGATGGTTTTCCAAATTGGAGGTATATCATATTAAATAGTGTAAGCCAACAATTGGTATTAATTTTCTAGTTTGGGCACTTTTATTGGATGGACAGTATTAGGAACCAAATATGATAAAATAATGTTTAAAAAAGATTCAATTCTTTTTTCCATGCCAATTTGACTTTATGAGGAAACACAATTTTAAAAATTGGGAGAAAGATTATATGGAAAAATTGGATAGAAGCAAAAATATTGACCTTGGATGGTGGGATAAATTTTTATCATATTATGTGTCTACCAGATGTAACCCTATCACAATAATTATAATTACAAACATTTGCTAACATTATTTGGATCAGTGGCATTGTTTAACATCTTATTAAGATCTGCAGAATTAAAAAATATTTCTATACATATTTATTATTGGTAAATCAATTTGATATGCTGATGCTAAAAAATGAGTGGAATAAAGAATTAGAGCTTCTTATGTTGCCTTGACAATGGAAGAGTGTTTTAACTTCTGTACCAATAGTGTCAATGGGCTTTAAGCAACAAAAAATGTACAATTTGTTGTATTCCAATTCAATATATTGCATCAAAAAAGAGTGGATAGGACAGCATTTTGTTGGAGATATAATAAGAATCATGCTTCTTTAACACCATAGCCTTCCTTTAATTCTAGTGTTCCTCAGAATTGAACTATATTGTTGCTAAGGTATTCAGTCACATCCAGCTCATTGTGAACCAACTGACATTATTTCATCTCTCTTCTTGTAAGCTCATTCTTGTGACATCAGTAATAGTCTCTAGCTATCACGTCTTCTTTAGGACTCTTTTTCAATTATCCTTACTTTTTCCAAACAACTTATCTTTCTATTTTGCTTTCAAAATATTTAAGTCTTACTTTTATTATTAATACTTCTAACTGTATGGTCAAACTGTCTTTCAGAATTATTGCCCCACAGGCTTTGCCCTTGGAATGTTTGCAAGACCTGAAATCCAGGTAAGCAAATCTCTGTAAGGATGATATTTTCACTTTCATTATTTTACAGTTGGAAATCTAGGGCTTTAAAAAAGCATATCTTTGTTGACAATGTGATGTCTCTTGTAAAGTCTCAGAGATTTCCCAACATATCCAGGTAGACTTTAATATCTTTATCAACAAGTTTTCTTAATAATTCCAGTTTACACTATTGTCAATATTGTTATGCAAAATATAATTTACCACTAAATAGGCAAACTTTTAGATTGCCCTTGCTATCAGAGTATCACAACATCAAAGTCACTCCTTGATAATTATAATGAATCTTGAATACATAAGCTCAGCCTAATTAGCTTACTATTTTCAATTATTTCACCGCAAAGCTTTTGATTCCTAGTGTCTGTAATTACTAAATCTTTCGTAGTTCATGAATCAACCCATCCTTGGTACATTCATTCTTGCATACAACACTTTTCTTTTTATAAACATCTTAATGTGTTCATGGTGAAACACAAATGACAAACACATTTAGCAACTTTTACTTGAATTTATTTAAGGACTTTTTCAAGATTACATGGCTTGTAAGAAATAGAAATAATAAAGTAAAAAATAGAAATAATAAACAGCTTGTAAGAAATAGAAATAATAAAGTACAAGATCAAATACACTTAAGAGCATATCTTTGTTTCTGGCAATTCTGCATCCTTTATTGGAAAGATGAAACTGTGAAGGAAAAAGCTAAAGTTCTGTTAAGAGAGCAAAACACAGAAATCGTCTTTCTGACATTTTCCAGATTCTAACAGTATCTTTCTATTTCACAAAACATAGAAGTTTAACATATTTTTGTCCAGGAAATATAAATAAATCACCAGCAACTTTAATACAATTAATGTTGCCTTCTAGTAAGCAATTATTCCACAATAAAACCTAAATCTAAATATAGCTATTTACTTCTTTAACAATACCAAATACTTAATAGTTATTTACAATTACAACCAATATCATAACAGTTAATCAAACGGTGCTACGTAGAGTGACACATGGTAATACCCCTAGATTCTGGATGAGTCGAATTTTTTACTGAGAAGGTTTTTAAAAGTTTAATGAACCTATTTTCTCACAGCAGCAGTTCTCCATTCACTGCTCTTTTCCAGTTCTAAATGTCTCCGCTCTTGAAAACTACAAGTTCAGTCAAATATCTTTCAAGGAGAATGTTCCCTGTAGAGGCATACGCTCCACTTTGTCCCAAACACGAAGAAACAGGGTGGAGCCATCAGACTAAAAACAGGGGAATGGAAATGTGAAGTCTCTCTCTCTCTTTTTCTTTCTCTCTCTCTCTCTCTCCTCCCCCTTCTCTCCTCCTTCCTCCCTTCTTTATATAGTGAAGATATGAAAACCGTTTTGAGAAATCTGGAATTGGGCCTCTCTGATTGTTTCTGATGTGAACTAGTGATTAAATACAGTTTTCTATACCACAAATCCAAAGGAAAAGTGTGTAACCCTATGCAAGAAAATTAAATGTCAGAGAGAAAGATTCTACCACAACCTTCTGCTCTTAACTTGATAGTATTCTATATATTGGAATAATGGAAGCTCTCATCTTCAGACTGAAGTGGTATAGCTGTGACACAGATTTACCACCACATTTTTGATTGTAAGAACTAGGCCTTTGAGTAGCAGAGGTTGAAGTACATCGTGAAGATTCTTTTGTGTAGGGTGCAATTACCCTGAATTGAAAGTAAATAATATGAATTTTCAACAACAACCAAAAAAAAAAGCATTAGTCCTTGGCTTTAGAAATAAATGACATAAACTACATTATTGTACTCAGTATATAAGCATGAATTGTTTTATGTGTTCAGTAAGCAGATCTATCCAGTAATTCTTTTTTGGATTAAATCAATGTTATAACTTAAATTAATGTATTAAGCCCAGTGTTGCAGAACCTGTATCTCTTTTACTAATTTATTGTGTCCTTCTGCACATTGGTGCCCAAATGGGAGTTGTTGCACAGGGACCACAGCTTGTTTCATTTTCAACATTTCCCTTTCTTTTTTCCAGGCACTCCTTCCCTTTCCTTTTTCATTTCTCTTTGCCAAGTTTGGTCATAGCACAAGGACATAGAGAAAGACAGTCTTTCAATTCTTAGGGCATTGTGGCTGACTGAAACAGAAAGCAAAACAAAGCCAAAGAAGAAAAGCTTATTATGGGCAGCCTAGTTGAAAGAAAATGAATCACCTAAGCAGTTAGATTTCGATGATCTCAGTCAAGCTAGTTTCTTTATTCCACATCTAATTGTTCAAGAAAATGTTTAGCTGCTGCATAATGTGATCCACAATGTTAGGATACATGAAATAACTAAAAAATGTTGATTCAAGAATCTGCTTCTGAAAGTATAGCCATAAGATACTTCTTCAAGGGATTTAATAGAATTTTCTTTCATAGAAATTGGGTAGATAATAAATTCTCTTAACATTTTTTTTAATGAAATACATGTTACCTAGAACATTTTCCTAACCATTCAGCAAAATATGCAAGCATGATTTTCAAACAAGAAGAAATGGGAAAAAGCATACCATTTTTAAAATACTGTAGTTATTTGGCTGTATTGCTAGTCTATGGATAATTTGCATAATGTGCAGTACTTTGCAGATTGCATCTATCAGTTTTACCAAAGCAGGATTTTGATCATTGAAATTCAGTCATAGTATGTTTTGGTCTAGATCTTTGCAGACCATTCCCAAGATGTAATTGTTGATGCTGTCCTTGGTTTAATAATTTCATCCATGCAGGAATTATGTTATCACTGATACTACCAAAGACCACAAACCTTTTTAAAAAATTAAAAGATTTTGTCTTATATATAGAAAAAATTGATGAGTGGGAGGTTGATTGTTAAGTATTATCATATTTTAATTTCTAGGCATATGAACATATTCTGTTTGAAGAAACGTATATATCTAAACCCTTCAAATCAAATTTCCCAATTAAATCAATGTAATTTGAAGACATAATACGAATTTCTGTGTTTACAAATTGGCCTTTTTCTAAATCAAATCAATGATCTGAATTAAATTTATGCACCTTGATGATTTAACATGACTAGCTGAAATAAATCTATTACATCTATGTTTCAAACTAGATCACCATCTTGGGCAGATCAACACACAATTATTAGTTAATTTTAATGGGGTTTAAAGAATAAAATCTAGGTAAAGATAAGTAATAAAAAGCATCCCTTTATTTGATATGAATCTTTGTTTTGTTTTTCAACAGATTCAGTTGAGGTAAAATTGGTGCCAACCAAACAGGAATAAATTGCAGATTGCAAATTTAAAGAGTTAGATTGTAGTTCTTGAGAAAGCTTTTGGTTTAAGCTAATAGTTTAACCAAGTCTAAGTAGGTCAAATATTAGGGAAAGAGGGAGGAGGGATGTGAGAAAGAGAGACAGAGAAAACAGGGAGAGAGAGAACAGGGAGAGAGAAAAGAAGGAGCATTTGGAAGTAGCAAGATAGTGCCCTCACTCCATAGCCTTGTACAAAAGTCACTTGTGAGCATGAGTTAAAGGGTGGGGGGCACTTGAGGCTTTTCCTTGCAGCACCATACCCTGTTAGACCTCAATTCCTGTAACTAAAAGAGTGGACAGCTTGTGTGCACGTGTGTGCACATGTGCAACAGAATCAATTCAATTGGGAATTATGAGAAGGAAGCTAGAAATCTCATCTATGAGGAGCTTGCTCCATGAATCTTGCTAAGAGTGAATGGAAATGCCAGAGGAAGAGAAACAGAGATAAGTGAATTGGACATTCAGCCCAGGAAGGGAATGACACTGTTACAAAATGTGCTTGTTAAGGAGATTGTTCAAGGTTATTGTATGAGAGAAGCAAACATTTACTCAGATTCAAAGCAAGCCTTCTTGTACCTAGGCTACTGCTTAGGTGCTTATTTATGGTTTCCTAATGATGTAAGTACAAGCTGAAAACTGTTCAGAACTATAAGTGTGAGGATTTTTTCTTCCTTCCTGCCCCTGGAAGAAACAAATTTGTTCTTTGGTGGAAGGTTTGGCAGGAGGCTTTCATTGAAATACATTCTAACTGTAGAAGAGCTAAAAGAGACCTTACTTATGAAAATATTTGATAGGGGAACAATTCTTGAATTCAGGACTGGCTTCTATGTTGCAACCTGGATACACTTTTTCCTTAAACTGTTCCTTTGCAATAGAAACAAACACTAGGATATGAGATCTAATGCCAGGCAGAAAAATTCTAGTTGTACAAGTTGATGGGGAAAATGCATTAGAAATAAATTCAAAGATGAAGAGAACTTTAGAGAAATTCTCTCTGGTAAGATGTGGTATTTTTTCAGTTATCAGACAGCCTAAGAGTATGAATCAATATTTTGCTATGTCTCTCAAAGATCTTCATGAATTCCTACATTCCAATTTAATTCAGAGGTATTCCTCTCCTTTGTCAGTAATAAAGTACTATCAACACCACAAATCTTTCCCTTGATAAATTGAAGATTTTTCCTTGTCCTAGCATGGCAACTTCACTGTTCCAGCAATCTCATTTTTTTCTTGCCAATTTTGTAGCCTTCCTTGCTCTATAATATCTTCCTTAAGGTACAAACTTTCATGCAAGCCAAATTCAAGAATCTGAATTAGTGTAATGCTCAATTCAGAACTGCAGAGATATCTTTTGGTCTTTAAATTTGTAACTAAAAATTATAAATGGATTCAGTATTGAAGTTAAGTTGCTTTTTAGCAGTTTAGCAGTATTACATAAGTACAGAAAATGCTGTTTTATAAACTGCATCATGGTTTTTTTAGACCATTATGTGTCTCAGAGTTGGCTAGCTGTCAGGATTCCGGCAATTACCCCAATTAAATCATCAAATTAAGTCTCAAGCCAAACTTCCAAAACTTCAAAATGATTTATTTGGGGTTAATATGTCTGGTACTGCCTGGGCGTAGCTGACTCTGTGACATATAATTCATTGTCACCCTTGACCCTGGTTTTCCCTTACCCCTTGGCTTATCATAATTCATATGCTCCAATGAGATACATCCATAGCCAAGAATCATCAATCATGTTCTCCAGTTAGAAATTTGCATGGCAGAAACTTCAGTCACCTAATTACCATCTTTGAAAACTATTTATGGAATGCACTGTCAATTTTCAAGTGGCAGCACTGCTCTTTCAAATCCCTTTCCCTCTCCCTTTCTGTTGGCAACTCTAAAAAGACCATAGAAATATTTTATGAGTTGACACATACATCTTTGCCTCAAGAACCTGAGGGATACTTGGAGATAGAGGCAGTTTTATTTAAAATTTAAAAAGTTTTAAAATCCCACCCCCATCCCCACTTTTACCCAATACTGCACAATACTTTTTATATTTAGTGCATAAATTGCTTTGTTATAGGTTATTCATGATTGCGGCAGGGCATAGGGGTTTTGGGGGTTTCCGTGTCGGGGTGGCAGACTGGGGGTGGGCTGCCGGGGGCAAATTTTATCAGCACGGTGACTGGGAGAGGCAGATATGCTGGGGGTAGAGGGCCATATCCAGTAAGGGGATCGCGCTCCCGATGTTTGCAAGCGGTAGCGTGCTCCGACCCTCCATACCCATCCTGCAGCCCTGGTTGTCTGGATTCTCAGGTCCTGAATACCCGGCTGCTGTTGTGCAATGCCAGGTCCGTGGTTAACAAGGCTCCCCTGATCCATGATTTGGTTCAGGAGGAGGCCGCGGACCTGGTAGGTGTTACCGAAACCTGGTTGGGCCCAGAGGGCGGTGTCCCTCTGGTTGAGATGTGCCCACCAGGTTTCCTTGCATTTCACCAGCCTAGGGCTCAGGGAAGGGGTGGAGGGGTGGCGGTGCTTATAAAGGAAGCCCTTTATCCTAGGGAGGCCACTGTCCCTCAGACGGCTGGCTGTGAATCTCTATTTGTGAAGTGGGGGCAAGAGGTTCAGATGGGTCTTTTGATGGCGTACCTGGCTCCCTGCCACGTCTCATCGGCCCTGCCCGGACTCCTCGAGGTGATAGCCGGGCTGGCGGTTGAGACCCCCAGGCTTCTGGTCATGGGGGATTTCAACCTGCCATCGTCCGGTGAAACCTCGGGGTTGGTTCGGGAGTTCTTGGCTTCCATGACGGCCATGGACCTGACCCAGTTAGTTTCTGCCCCCACTCACATTGGAGGACACATGCTGGACCTGATTTTTGTCTCTGGGCAGTGGTTGAATGACTGTAATTTTGGGGAGTTAGTTATTACACCCTTGTCATGGACAGATCATTCCCTCCTTAGGTTGGACTTCTGTTCCACCACCCCCCACCGTAGGGAGGCGGAACCACTTAGATTGTTCCGCCCCAGGCACCTGATGGACCCGGAGCGGTTCCAGAGGGAGCTTGGGCCGTTTCCTGAGTCTCTGGCTCACAGCTCGTCTGGAGACCTGGTGGCGACCTGGGATGGGTTGGCCGCCGGGGCTCTAGATCGAGTTGTGCCCCTGCGACCTCTGACCCGGCACAGATCCCATGTGGCTCCGTGGTATACGGAGGAGCTACGGGAGATGAAGTGCCGGAAAAGACGTCTAGAGGGCATTTGGAGGGCGAGCCATTCTGAGTCTGACCGAACACAGGTGAGATCTCATATTAAGACTTATCTTGTGGCGATAGGGGCGGCGAAATCTTCGTATTTCTCCGCCCTTATTGCATCAGCAGAAAATCGGCCTGCCGCCCTGTTTAGAGTGACCCGCTCTCTACTTGAACCGAGAGCGCGGGATGACCTCTTGCAGGGTAGGGCGGAGGAGTTTTCCCGATTTCTGCATGATAAAATCACTCAGATTCGGGAGGGGCTCGACTCCAATTGGATGGTCCCGGGGGAGGTGTCCGGGGCAGGTCTTGTGAGTGTTATCTGGGGGGAGTTCGACCCTGTGACCGCCGAGGGTGTGGACAGGTTGCTGGGGGGTCTGAATGCCACCACCTGTTTATTGGACCCGTGCCCTTCCTGGCTGGTTTCGGCCGCCAGGGAGACGACACGAGGCTGGCTCCAGGGGATTGTCAACGCTTCCTTGAGAGAGGGGGTGCTCCCTACCGCCCTGAAGGCGGCGGTGGTGCGCCCCCTCCTCAAGAAGCCTTCCCTGGACCCAGCTATTTTAAACAACTATCGTCCAGTCTCCAACCTTCCCTTCGTGGCGAAGGTTGTTGAGAGTGTGGTGGCACGTCAGCTCCCCCAGTACCTGGAGGAAGCTACTTACCTCGATCCGTTCCAATCGGGCTTCAGGCCTGGACATAGCACTGAGACGGCATTGGTCGCGTTGGTTGATGATCTCTGGAGGGCTCGTGACAGAGGGTTCTCCTCTGTCCTGGTCCTATTAGATCTCTCGGCGGCTTTCGATACTATCGACCATAGTATCTTGTTGCGATGGTTGGGGGGGTTGGGGATTGGTGGAACCGTCCTTCGATGGTTCTCCTCCTTCCTCTCCGACCGTTCGCAATTCGTGTTGGCGGGGGGGGAGAGGTCCACCTCTAGGCCCCTGGTTTGTGGGGTGCCTCAGGAGTCGGTCCTCTCTCCCCTCTTGTTCAACATTTACATGAAGCCGCTGGGTGAGATCATCCGTGGTCTTGGAGTGAGGTGTCATCTGTATGCAGATGACACCCAGTTGTACATCTCCACTCCGGACCACCCCAACGATGCTGTGGGGGCTATGTCTAGGTGCCTGGAGGCCGTGCGGGACTGGATGGGCGGGAACAGGCTTCGGCTCAACCCATCCAAGACCGAGTGGCTGTGGTTTCCGGCGCCCCAATATAGCCAGCTGACACCTTTGCTGGCTATCGGGGGGGAAGTTCTGCCCCCCACAGAGAGGGCTCGCAACCTGGGAGTCCTCCTGGATGTACGGCTGTCGCTTGAACATCACATCGCGGCCATCTCCAGGGGGGCGTTTCATCAGATCCGTCGGATCTACCGGTTGCGGCCCTTCCTGGATCGGGACGCCTTGCGCACGGTCACCCAGGCCCTTGTCACCTCTCGCCTGGACTATTGTAATGCCCTCTACATGGGGCTCCCTGCGGGGAGCATCCGGAGACTCCAGCTGGTGCAAAATGCAGCCGCGCGGGTGATCATGGGGGCGTCACGTAGCGCCCATGTGACGCCTCTCCTGCGCGAGCTGCATTGGTTACCTGTGGCTCTCCGGGTTCGCTTTAAGGTTCTAGTTTTGACCTTTAGGGCGACCCATGGCATGGGACCAGGTTACCTTCAGGACCACATTCTGCCAGCGTTCTCCAACAGGCCGGTGCGTTCCCACAGAGAGGGTCTGCTCCGGGTGCCGTCGGCTGCTATGTGTCGTCTGGCGGCGCCAAGGAGTAGGGCCTTCTCTGTGGGTGCCCCCGCCCTCTGGAATACTCTGCCACCGGAGCTCCGTACCGGCACGGACCTGAGGGCCTTCAGGCGCGCGTTGAAGACCTGGCTCTTTGAGCAGGCCGGCCTGGGCTGAGATAATGGTTTTAATTTGGTCTCCATATTTAATTCTAAATTGGGTTTTAAGGGGGGGGGGGGTTTGTTAGTTTTATCAAGCAGCCGATTGAAATTTAATATTTTTTAACTTTTGTATTCTTTGTGGGGTTTTTAGATGAGCTGTTCACCGTCCTGAGTCCCTCGGGAGAAGGGCGGTATATAAATGGAATAAATAAATAAATAAATAAATAAATAAATAAAATAGAAGAAAAGGTATGATCACATTGTGACAACTTGTACACAACCAGGATTTGCAAGAAATTCCTGCAGCTCCCGAAATGTTGCTATAGGCCTCTTGGTAGCCTATCAGAGTAGCTTTCTTGTTTTCTCATCAATTTTAAGGGACATCCAGTTAGTAATGTCACTGTTGTGCCACATTTTCTTCAAGTGATGACTGTCTTCACCGTGTTCCATGGTATACAGAATAGAGTAGAGTAGAATAGAGTAGAATAGAATAGAATAGAATAGAATAGAATAGAATAGAATAGAATAGAATAGAATAGAATAGAATAGAATAGAATAGAATAGAATAGAATAGAATAGAATACCTTTATTGTCATTGCATTCAAAATACAATGAATTCTGAAAGCTACTCTAGCACAGTGCCCAAACACCACATCACAATCATACTACACAGTATTGAAAAAGTAAAATAATTACAGTAATAATAATAATTAAAAACCTAGTCTAAAACTTATTTAAAACATATTAAGTTAGATAGTTTAAAAATGCCACTTTATACATAGAATTAAATCACATATGCATTGTTTGATTCAAGACAATTATTGCCTTGGAAAAGAAACTGTTTCTCAGTCTATTAGTCCTCATTTTAAGACACCTATAACGTCTCCCTGATGGTAATAATTCAAAATATGAATGACCAGGATGAGAACGGTCTGTGGAGATTTTTTATGCTCTAGAGAAGAGTCTGGTCTTTGCAATCTCTTCCAAAGAAGAAAGAGAGCAACTGATGATTTTTTGTGCTGTGTTTATAACTCTCTGGAGCATCATCTTACCCACTACAGAGCATCCAGCATACCACCATTACACAGTATGCCAAAATGCTCTCGATGGTAGAATGGTAAAAAGTAACCAGCAACTTCTCACCCAGACCACTGTTTTTCAGTAGCCTCAGAAAGTGCAGGCGCTGTTGGGCCTTCTTTGCAGTGGCCATAGTGTGGACCAACCAAGTAAGGTTGTCGGAAATATGAGTTCCTAGAAATTTAAAACTATGAACTCTTTCCACACAATCTCCTTTGATATATAGTGGGAGAGGCTATGCTTTGCATTGTCTGAAGTCTATAATAAATTCTTTGGTCTTTTTGTGTTCAGGGCGAGGTTATGACTCTAGCACCACAAGACCAGACTGAGAACCATTGACCTATAGGCCATTTCATTTTCTTCTGATATGAGCCCCATCAATGTGGTGTCGTCTGCAAATTTTATTATTAGAGTTAGTGGGACAAGAGGGAGTACAGTCATAGGTGTAGAATGAATTACAAAAGGGGGCTCTTTGTGAAGAGCCAGAGCTGAGAGCAAGAGTGGAAGAAAAATAGCTGTCAATCCTAACAGTTTGGGGTCTATTAGTAAAAAAGTCCTTTATCCAACAGCAGATGTGAGAGGAGAGGCCCAATTCTAGCAATTTCTTAATCAGTATATCCGGAATGATGGTATTAAAAGCTGAGCTGTAATCAATGAAAAGGATCTTACATAGCTCCCACTATGCTCCAGATGGTTCAGTGCAACGTGGAGAGCCATATCCAATGCCTTATAATTTTTTTTATACTCTTCTCCTAACTGATATCTTTTAACAATGAGATCCCTTTGATGATTTGTAAGCTCTTTGCAGACCATGGCTTTTGCTATAAAAGGCAATTGAGTAAGTGACAGAAAAATCCTTCTAGAACAGCTGGACTTTATATGGGCTTGATCAGAATAAGTTTAATTGATGACAAGTGTGTACTGACTGCTATTTACCATAGCAGTTTGGATATGATTGGTTAATTTTGAACACAGACACATCCCTACTTATAAAGAATGTGTGCACTTATGCAACCACCTTTTATTGTTATTTTTCCCTCTAAATGTTCTCATTTTGTTTTTCAATTAAAGCGTACAGCTTATATGTTACATCAGGGCTGTCAAACTCACAGCCCGCAGGCCAGATGTATCATGTACTGGCCATGCCCATGCCTGGTTTAGCAAAGGGTGGGGGGAGTCATGATACATCACATGATGCCACCATGATGATGTGAGTTTGACACCCCTGTGTTACTTAAGGGCAGAAAAAATTCTGAAGTGATTTATCTTGGTTTCTTTTACATTTCAGAAACCTGGCATTTCAATAGGACTGTGTTTTTATACCCACTGTAATAATAAAAATTAAAAAATACCTACACTTGCAACCCAAGCTCCCTTTTAAGCTGCTTCCAGAAGGTGAGTAAGGTTTGGACCAATTATTTTCTTATTTTTTTAAATTTCCCCAATGTAAGGAACTCTCGCGTTCCTGATTTTCCTGACTCCTGGGTCCAGTCATCCTACCAAGTGCTTTAAGAGAAAGGACTTTTACAGTTGAACTTTGGAATGAAATTGAGAAATCAGTTTTCTTGTCTTCAGAAGAGAGCAGGCAGACATGCAAATCAGTTTCTCAGGTTTTTTTAAAAATATATCTTTTAATTTTGTGTAGAGTATGGATGAAAAAATTGTGGACGCTATGGGTGACCGAACAGAATATTAATTAATCAATATTATTTTTCAATTTCTGACATACTTGTGCACTTGATCCCACTTGTAGCCTGGGCAAATATGTTTTCAGTGTTTGTTGTGTGGTGACAAAGATGCATACAAGATGGGCCCTTGAAGAAAGCTTCTCTTCCTCATTATATTACTCTTTTTTGTAGGAACCATACAGCATTTCAAGGTGAAGTGGTGACAATAGGTTTTATTCCAGGCACTCTTCTATGTAAATTAAACCAACTAGCAGTACTGAACACACTTGTAAGTGAATCATAAGCTTCCTAACAGACAGGAAGCAGAGGTGAAGCTAAGCAGAATCACGTCCGATACCTGTAAATCAGCACAGGACCCCCGCAAGACTGTGTGCTTTCTCCACTTCTCTTCTCCCTATATACCAATAACTGCATCTCAAATGATCCATCTGTTAAAATACTGAAGTTTGCTGATGACACAACAGTGATTGGTCTCATTCGAGAAAACGATGAATCTGCATACATACAGGAAGTTATACAATTTGCCTCATGGTGTAACTGGAACAATCTGGAACTGAACACGCTCAAAACCGTAGAAATGGTGGTAGACTTTAGAAGAAACCCTCCCATACTACCACCTCTTACAATACTAGGCAGCACAGTATCAACAGTAGAGACCTTCAAATTTCTAGGTTCTATATGAAATGGACAATGAGATGATGCTATAGAGCACTGAACACCAGAACAACTAGACACAAGAACAGTTTTTTCCTGAAAGCCATCACTCTGCTAAACAAATAATTCCCTCAACACTGTTCAACTATTACAAAGTCTGCACTACTATTACTGTTAATCTTCTCATCACTCCTTATCACCCATTCCCTCCCACTTGTGATTGTAAGACTGTAATTTTATCGCTTGTATCCTTATGATTTATATTGACTGTTGCCTAGTATGATTTGATTGCTGACTGTACTCTATGACTATCATTAAGTGTTGTACATTATGATTCTTGATTCTTAACAAATGTATCTTTTCTTTTATGTATACTGAAAATATTTACACTAAGACAAATTTCTTGTGTGTCCAATCACATTTGGCCAATAAAGTATTCTATTCTATTCTTCTTCTACCTTGTTTCACAGAAATCTTGATCTTGACCCTCTGCAGAAGCTTCTGCTCAGTTGTGGCTTCCATTCTACCTGCCCCCATCCCCTGGCTGCTTCCCTCAGAAGGTCAATGAAATGCCTATTATCTCCAATCTGCCAGCAGCTCTAAACTGGATCTTCTCCTATGCACTGAGGCCTAGTGAAGCATGAACAAAAATAATTTTGCTCAGTCTCTTTGCTCTAATGCACACTTCCTCTCCGCCTATCTTTCCCACAACTCCCCACAATCTGAAGTCCATTCCACAATGAAAGCGCTACAAAGATAAACATCTGCAAGGTGCTGCTTTAAATGTGCTTCCAGCTTTCAATATACCATCCCACCATCATCCTTTTCAAATATCATCATAACACTGTTTATCCTTTTGGGGGGGGAGTGAGGGGAGGGGTTTTAAAGTACCAGACCTGGAAGATGATGATTACCCATGTTCTATGTAATTGCCATGAAGGTTACAAAGAAGGTTTGATTAATTTCTCAGTATGAATTTATTGCAGCATTGCTGCCCCTTTTCTCTGAAGCTTTATTATGCATATTTCTTGAATATTGTAATCTGTTCTCTCATTTCTGAGAAAGCATCCTCCAGTGAATATCAGTTTAAAAAAGAACACACACAATTTTGGTCCTTAATCTGCTATGAACACATATACATACAAAAGCTTGTTTACTGTACTAAAAAATACAAGGTCACTGCAAATACAAGGTCCAGCAGCAGCAGTATTTTTTAACAAAATAAAACTGTTTTACATACATGATGAAACAGGTAGTGTTTTAAATAGAATTTCTCTATAACATATGCAAAATAATATAGTTGCTTTTTCTTATAGTCCAGATTTATATTGTGTATTAACAATTGGTTTTGTTGGAACTCCATAGGATATGAGATATAGACAAATGTACAGTGGTAAAATTTGCTTGTATCTCTAGACTTACACAAAAGAAATGACATGAAATGGCTAAATTAGTTTTAATTTGTATCCTTTTCCATTTTTCTGGAAACATTTTGAAACTGATGAAGTAAATATGTTTTCCTTCTGAAATGAAAAAATATGGAAAAATATTAAGCATGGCTTCCCTGGCTAAGGGACAGTTGTCTTTGGTTTATGCAATCATAGTATCACACAAAATGGAGATCATTTGGCCAGTTGTTGAAGTGTTTAATATATGTATATATTGCTAATAATGCAAAAGAACTGGGAGTAGAAAGTTCTTGACAATCAATTACTTAGAAAGCTACAACTGCATGTTCTCTTACCCTGGTTTATCACATAAAAATAAACTAGTCTGTCTTGAATTCAAATTTGTACTCGGTTAAGAAGCTAATAACATGGCATTGAGTAAATCATAATCTCTTTGTCTACAGTGATCTTCCCAACACGGCACAAAGCAATTGATTGCCAAATGTTCAGAGAAACCAGTTGAGATGTTGCATCACAGCCAGGTATTATTTATGCTTTTTGAAAGGAGGAGAACTCTAAAGAGCCAGAAGGAGATTATCATATCCCTGAGGGAAATCCTTTGCTTAAAATAAAACTAAACCTAATGGAAGGATTACATAGTCAAACATGGAACATTACATGAAGCAATAATTACCTCCTATTATTTCTCTGCATTCACCAAACAGCTATTTAGATAAACAAATGAGCAAAGAAAAAGAGAAACCACCACTGAAAGTTGTTTTATCTAATTTAATCCTTGCTTCTTTGATAAGTCGGTAATAGGATCATTTAGCATCAGGAAGAACACAAAATGCCTGCACAAAACCTTTTGTGAATGAAGTTTCATTACCAGTCCATGATTAGACCATTATATCTTGATTTTTTTACTGAACAGTGGTGGTTCCTAAAACTGCTTAATCATTCATCATGTTACCATAGAATTTGGTTTTTTTTTTTTACTATATGTTCTTCAGAAAACGTATGGGCAGTTATTCAAAGAAAGTTAATTGTGCTTAAGTCTCTTTGTAAAGAGTCAGAGTATCCTGTTAGCATAAGCCCCACAGGCCTCAGTGTGTCTGCAGATACCAGTCTTCATATTCACCAAGTTTTTTAGCCACTGGGATTTTTAAACGAAGTATATATTATTTTAATTAAAAGGGGGGAGTTAGAATGCTACAGTCCCAAATTTCACCTCCAGCTATATCTTAATTTCCAAAGGTACTTCTACAGTATATGAGCTTCACAAATCTTATGGAATAAAAATTGCGGTCATTTGAATGCTTTATTTGGTGGTGTGCCTTCTGACCATAAGAAAAGAAGAAAATAGCAGATCAGATGCAGTATTATGGAGAGCCTGTGCTTCTCCAAAGTACCTGAGAGTAGGACAAGAAGTAACTGATGGAAGATCATTAAAAAGAAAACCAACTTAGAATTAAGGATAAGTTTACTGGCAGTGAGTACAATTAATCACTGATTTACTTGTCTCCAGATGTTGTGGGTGCTCCATCACTGGAGGTTTTCAGAGAGAAATTGACAACCATTTGCCTGGAATGGTATAGGGTCTCCTATTTGAGCAGAAGGTTGGACTAGAAGACCTTCAAGGTCTTCTCAAACCCTGTTATTCTATGAGATAAAAAAGGAAGTAATAGGCAAACAACATCGCCAATTTTCCTTCTGGTTTTGTGACTGACCGCATACATCAAGGCAACATGTAAACAGGCTAGTCTTTTCATGGCAGCCATTTTGTCTTCTATTGATGCTTACAAAGAAATTAGAAAATAATTTGAAAGCAGTTACTTGTAAAAACAGGGCAGGGTAAATAATTCAGGCTGAAATTCAAAAAGATATTCTATAATTGTAACAAGTATTCTTGAAATTATATTTCAGGCCTTTATCTTTTCAATAACAATATATTTGTGGAAGATTCAAGGGGATTCATAACCTGAGTATGAAAAGGAAAGGACTGGGATCTCTATCTGGCATTACCTCCATAGAAATTCTCTGAGGTTCTTACTCATCACTTTAGTAGAAAGTACTAAAGTACTACAAGAAAATGTACTAAGAAAATGCAGTACTGTGTTTTTCCCTCAAAAGCTGATTTCTACCAACAGTACATAGCAATCTCTGTAAGCGTCCATCAAAAGAAAAAATTAATATTAATGCCAAATAAAATACCATCAGTGGAAATCACTCTGGTGTGACAAGCTCAATTTCTATCCTAAGGTATTCTTCAGTTCAAAATATTAAAATTGGGCTGACCTTACTAACCTTATCTATGAGATCTGCCAGGTTGGATGAATAATAAAAAAGCATTAGGGTCAGCCAGATTTTAGGGGTCATCAGTCCAGTATGGCTAGCAGCTTTTAAAGGGAGCATCAATTTCTATCTGTAACATGCTGACTCATTAGGGTCCTTCACAATTCCTGGACTATTTTTAAGTCTCTATCTTCCTGAGCAGTTTGCTGGCTTATCCATATAGAATGCTACACATTTCAGCAAGTTATAAAAGTTACAAAAGAAACCTTGGGCTAGGGAGATAATTTCCTATTCTAGATCTTAGCAAGGAAGAGAGTAAGCAAAGCACTATTTACATATTCAGGTAAGAATTTACAGAACAGCTTCAGAGAAGTACTTCATAGGAATAATAAATCAGAATGATTTGTTTTTATGCATTCCTGGTTTTTTTTTAGGATATTATGTATTTGTGACAGATGTGCTATGTTGTAAACCCAAGATTTACCTGTGACCCAAGAACCTATTCATGGAAGGATCCATTGGTCTGGTTAACTACTTCTCTAATGATTAGTAAATCACATTTACTCTCTTAAAGATACTAGGGTCATACTGCTCTTGGTGTTATATGGCTTTTAGGTATCTTTTCAAGTAATTCACAGTCTCTACCTTTGAATAAAATATTCTCAGAGATTTGTTATGGCTGGTGGCATAGTCAGGCAGATATTTAGATGGGATCTAGCATTTTTATTCACTTATCAGGTCCATCCCATGGACCTGAGATAAGCAGACATTGTTGTTTAATAATATTAAAGGTATCATCACAGAAAATAAACTGTTCCAAGTATAGCTATCTTTTACACTTGATTTGTGATGATTTTGTTAATGCCAATTATAGTCACATGCTCCAGATGTTTTGGGTGTACACTCAAGGTGCCTATTGCTATTGGTACTTGTTGTGTATTGACTTGAGTCTTCACTCAGGTCCGTGCTTTAAGCGGGAAGCACGGACCTCTCCCATTGGCTGGAGCCATTTGACAGCCGGGTATAAAAGGCGGCTGTCAAATGGCATCAGTTGTTGCCGCTCCAGCTGGCTGCCGTGTTAGTGCGGCAGTAGCGGTAACCCTTTATTCCTTGTAATAAAGTTTAAGCTGAAGCCTTGCCCTGGTCTCTGCCTGAGTATTTCCGTCGCTCTACAACACTGGCGACGAGGACGGGATACTAAATAAAGGCAAGCCAGGCAAGGAAGAGAGAAAGAGCGAAATCACTAGCCAAGAGCTGAAATCGCTACAGAGTTGCTGTCACTGTTCGCGAAGCGCCGTCTCTAACTTGCCTCAGGAGAAGCAGCACAGCTGACAGAAAAGATGACTTCGAATCCTGCATTCCCGCCTTTCAGACCGTCGGCAGAGACATGGGAATCATACAGGAACCGGTTTGACTGTTTTTTAGACACTATAGACCTGTCAGAAATTTCTGAGCATAGGAAAAAATCTTACTTCCTAAGCTTTTGCGGAGCCACGGTATTTGACACCGCAACAGCATTACTGGCCCCACGATCTATTAAGACTATTCCCTGGGAGGAACTGCAAGAAATTCTCTCAAATCATTACTCCCCTAAGCCTTCCAGAATTGCTAGGCACCATGCTTTCAGAAGGCACATTCAGTCAGAGGGAGAAACAATTAGTGACTATATGGCAGCACTGAGAACAGCTGCCTTACATTGCGGGTTCAGAGATTACCTCGATGATATGCTGTTAGATCAGCTGGTATGTGATGTTAGAGATCCCAAATTACAAAGACGTTTATTGGCTAAAGGGGATCTAACCTTAAAGCAAGCCATAGAGGAATCCCAGGCTGCTGAGCTATCAGCACTCTCAGCAGCTGAAATACAGGGAAACCCCAGCAGACTAGAAAATCCAACAGTATATTTCGATGAAGCCTCCACAGAGAATGGCTCAGAAGAGGCTACTGAGGTAAACCGCCTCAGACAGCCTAACACAAATCAAAAAGAGTTCAGGCAATGTATAAACCAAACCCCACGTTTACAAACTACCTGTTTAAGCTGTGGGGGCAACTAACTCAGGGCATCCTGCAGATTCAGGAATGCCATATGCTTAAGATGTCAAAAGAAGGGCCATTTGGCCAAAATATGTCAGGCAGAAAAAACCTTTAATCAGCCACAAAGGCCCCAGAAACTCATTCAATATCCAAGGCAAATTGAGGACTGTTCCACATGCTACCAATCTAAGATACAAAAAAACAAATCTAACAAAATTAGTGTCACTGTTTCTATAGAAGGTAGACCCTGCAGAATGGAAGTTGACACCGGCTCTGCATTATCCATCATCTCGTGGGACACCTTGAAGAAACTACTCCCCAGGATATCAAGACAGAAGATTCCAGCCTGCAATCTAACGCTACGGGACTACCAAGGCAGAGCCATCCCTGTCATCGGAAAAGGCAAGTTTCTAGTCCATTTTCAAGGGTTTAAGGGTCACTTGCCTCTAGTGATAGTGGATGGCGTCCTCCCAAGCCTATTGGGACTAGACTGGTTCCCGGCCCTGGGCCTCCACATAGGGGGAATCCATGCCATTGCAAGTTCAGAAGTTGAATCCCTGTTCAGGGACTATGCTGATGTATTCAGCGAGGGCCTAGGCTGCTACGTGGGAACCCCAATATCTTTCAGGGTAGACTCCCAGGCAGTACCAATACGCTTGAAGCCCCGCAGAGTTCCTTTTGCAATTCATCCTAAACTTGACAAGGAACTTGACAAATTAATTAAGCAGGGCATACTGCAACCTACAGACTTCTCAAAATGGGAAACCCCTATAGTGACACCTCTAAAAAAGGACGGAAATTTGAGAATCTGCTCTGATTATAAATCTTCAATAAACAAATATTTACAAGTCAGCGCGTACCCAGTCCCTGTGGTACAACATCTACTCCATTCCCTTGAGCCTGGCTCCATTTTTGCAAAGTTGGACATGTCCCAGGCGTATCAACAGTTCCCTGTTGATGATGAAACTGCTGAACTGCAAACAATAGTAACTCACAGAGGGGCTTTCAAATGCACACGCCTACAATTCGGAGTTAGTGTGGCCCCTGGAATTTTCCAGTCCCTTATGGAAAGAATTTTGCAAGGGTTGCCAGGCGTCGTGCCATACTTTGATGATATTCTGGTATCTGCCATCAATCAACAGCAATTACTACAAAGGGTCAGAAGTGTACTTGACCGTTTTAGACAATCTGGTCTTAAACTAAAAAGGGAGAAATGCACCATAGCCACTCCATAAGTGGAATTCTTAGGTTACAAGATTGATGCCAAAGGTATTCACCCAACTGAATCAAAGGTCAAGGCCATTCACGATGCGCCTACTCCTACTAACAAAACTGAGCTTCAAGCTTTCCTGGGCCTCTTGAATTTCTATGCTTCGTTCCTGCCCCATAAAGTTTCTATTGCCGAGCCCCTTCATAGGCTTTTAGACAAGAACTCACCATGGCACTGGGGACCAAGGGAGACTATTGCTTTCCAAGGAGTCAAGTCATTGTTAACATCAAAAGCCGTCTTAATCCAATTCAATAAAGACTTACCACTCATTCTAGCAGCCAATGCTTCTCCTTTCGGAATTGGGGCCGTTCTGAGCCACAGACTGCCTAATGGTGCAGAAGCACCTATAGCTTTCTTTTCCAGGACACTATCCTCCACTGAACGCAACTATAGCCAGATTGACAAGGAGGCCTTGGCTGCAGTGGCTTCAGTGAAGAAGTTCCATGAATTTCTCTATGGGCATCATTTCGAACTCATAACTGACCACAAGCCACTGTTAGGTATTTTATCCGGCACTAAACAAACTCCCCAGATTTTGTCCCCAAGGATGACCAGATGGACGGTTTTTCTGGCTGTGTATTCCTACACTCTAATCCATCGATCCGGAAAAAGCCTTTGCCATGCTGATGCACTCAGCCATTGTCCCCTGCCAGTTCCAGTCGAGGACCCAGCACCAGCAACCACAGTTTTCCTCATCGACGAACTCAGGCTACCGGTCACCGCTGCTGACATCGCTGCCCATTCAGCCAAGGACCAGGTAATATCCCAAGTCCTTGACTGGGTAGGGAGGGGGTGGCCTACAGCCCCTTATTCTTCAGAATTCCTACCCTACAAACTACGCCAACAGGAACTTTCCTCTTTGCAAGGCTGTTTACTGTGGGGAACCAGAGTAGTCATTCCCCACAAATTGCAAACCTCAATACTGAAGGTGCTGCATGAGGGTCACCCAGGAATTGTGCGAATGAAGGCCCTCGCCCGCAGCTACGTATGGTGGCCAGGCATGGATGCCCAAATCTCTAACTGGGTCAATTCTTGCCAGGCATGCCAGGCCACCAGGGCATTACCACCAGCAGCCACCCCTAGGACCTGGGAGGAAGCAGGCAGCCCCTGGTCCAGAATACACATAGACTTGGCAGGCCCCTTCCATGGGCGCATTTTCCTGGTGGTAGTAGACTCATTTTCAAAATGGGTGGAATTGACCTTAATGCACTCCACCACTACGGAAGCAGTCAGCAAGGCACTGACTAGGATGTTCGCCACACATGGCCTTCCTGATTCCATTGTATCCGACAATGGGCCCCAATTTACCTCCTGTGAGTTTGAGATGTTTCTAGCAAGCTTGAGCATCAGACATATATTAGTAGCCCCTTTTCATCCTGCCAGCAATGGGCTGGCTGAGAGGGCAGTCAGATCTGCCAAGGAGGTGCTACAAAGATTGGGTCCCATAAACTGGCATGCCAAGCTAGCCCAATACCTGTTGAGCCAACATACTACACCCTGTGCCTCCACAAATAGGTCACCAGCTGAAGTATTAATGGGACGCCGGCTGAGGACCACTCTGGACAGGTTGCACCCAAATTATGCCCCATTGCTTCCCCTTGGGTCAAACAGCCAAGACAGAGGGTTCCTAGTAAATGACAAAGTGTTTGTCAGGAATTTTGCTGAGCAACCACTATGGTTACCAGGGCGTGTGATAGCAGTAACTGGCCCTAAGTCTTATAGAGTCCAGTTACCTGATGGATGGACCTGGCGGCGCCACGTAGACCACTTGAGGAAGCGTTGGAGCACGGCACCCAGAGGTCATCTAGACGGGCCCTATACAGGAGCAACCCCACCATCCGACGAAACCAGTTTCCAGCCCACCAGGAACGACAGCCTACCTGATGAAGAAGCTGACCAAGGTGCTGACCCGGCTCCAGACAGTCCAGCAGCCTCACCGTCGTTAGAAGACACGCAGAAGGCACAAGACAGCAACCCGGCGCCAATTTTGACTGAGCCGACAAGATCTGGACGAGTACGCAGGCGCCCAACTTACTTGAAGGACTACGCATGCTCCTCACTGGGAGAGAGGAGTGTTGTGTATTGACTTGAGTCTTCACTCAGGTCCGTGTTTTAAGCGGGAAGCACAGACCTCTCCCATTGGCTGGAGCCGTTTGACAGCCGGCTATAAAAGGCAGCTGTCAAACGGCATCAGCTGTTGCCGCTCCAGCTGGCTGCCGTGTTAGCGCGGCAGTAGCGGTAACCCTTTATTCCTTGTAATAAAGTTTAAGCTGAAGCCTTGCCCTGGTCTCTGCCTGAGTATTTCCGTCGCTCTACAACAGTACTAACCTTGCTTTCTTTTGCCACAGTCATTCTACTTCTATTTGCAAGTTTTTATACTTTGTGATTTTCTCTAGTTCTTTCCCTTGTATTCTGCTGTCTCCAGACTATTATTATTATTATTTCCACTTCAAGACCATGATAATTTCTCTATCCAATAAAATGAGAAGTGGTTCAAAGTAATCTAACTTTTTTCCCCCAATAATGAGATCTGTAGTTTGATGTCTCATAAAAACGTAACTAATTTAATTAGCCTCTGAATTATAAGCTTAGTCCAACAATTGTTAAGCATGTTCAAGTTTGTGTAAATATAAATAGAACCTAAATTCTATTTAATTCTTATATAATAGTGTGTAAGTCTTTTGTGGTGACATTTTATTAGAACCATATATTTATTTTACATTACTGGAATTGTGTGTTTGTGTGTGTATGTGTGTGTGTGCATGCATATGTGTGCATATGTGTATTAAAAATATCTAGGATCTTCTTTAAATAAAATGTATAAAATATATATTTTCATTTAAAACCATAATGTATAGTTCTTCAGAATTGGTATGCCATATAAACCAAAGTAATAAAATTTATTAATTTTTTACTAAAATTAACTATTATTAAATTGATACTTACATTCTGATAAAAATATAATCTTCTACCTTTAAGTGTTGATCTCAAAAGGCACTGTTGTTACTATTGTTTTCACCTCTGTTTTAAAATATTGAATTTATATGTCTATGCACATATATCTTAATCTGATTATCACTCCCCTTTTTGCTTAAGAAAGTTCAAGCCAAAGTCTAATTTTAATTTAATTCATGGAAAATCTTCTTTGATGTGAATAGCTTCCCTCTTTGATGTGAATAATGTATATGGTATTAAAATCTGTTAGAAAAATGAGAATCAGCCTTCATTAGATTCTACTGAGAGTTTCAAGAGTTGAAGAAAGCATGGTTTGAAGTGGAAGCAATTGAAGCTGACCCAATTCAAGTTCTGGTGAAAAACAAACAAGCTAAAAGAACTGTGCAAAGTCTTTAATGGGGAAATATACTGTATTATATTACATGTTTTTCTTTACTGCTATTTATGTTTTAGATTCTGTACCTTTTAATTCAGTGTGTGTGTGTGTTGTGTTCGTTGTGTAAGCTACTCAATTTCAATTGGAATCAGTTTCAGTTGAAGTGATAAATAAGCCCTACAAATCAATAAATTGAAATATACATAAACATTTATCTATCTAATCTAAATATCTACATATAGAGATATATTGATATATGTACATACACACATAATAATGGAATATAATAATGGAATAATGCAATGTAATATCCAGATGATGATGATGCCTGAACATTTGTATTATGAACAGAACAATATTTGACAAAATTGCTTGAAAATCTAATTTGTCCCATTCCCAAATAAATAAAGAGTAACATACAATTCACTCTGAGCTGGGCAGATCATAATAAAAAAGACTGGCACATAGAAAGCAGTATTTGTAAGCTTTCCATTCCTCTATTCTTAACATCAGTAAGGATTTGAGTTAACACAGTAGTGGGATTCAGATTTTTTTACTACCGGTTCTGTGGGCATGGCTTGATGGGCGTGGCATGGCTCGGTGGGCATGGCTTGATGGGTGTGGCAGGGGAAGGATATTGTAAAATCCTCATTCTCTTCCCACCCCACTAACCTGCTTTCCAGCTCCAGGGCAACAAAAGAAGATCCAGCCAATCAGCTGGGACTCAGGAGGCAGAGAATAGCTGGGGGCGGGGCCAGTCAGAAGTGGTATTTGCCGGTTCTCTGAACTACTCAAAATTTTCCACTACTAGTTCTCCAGAACTAGTCAGAACCTGCTGAATACCACCTCTAAGTTAATACTTCCAAATTTTATCCTAGTATCCACTTCAATCATTGTCAAATAATTGAAACTCAACCCCAATAATGAGGAATCCAGCACAAAAGTATAACGTTCTATCAGTAAAACAGGACCAAACTTAAGTCTTATAGCTGGCCATATTAAAGAAGTTAAGTGCTGAAAAAATAAACAAAGCTCAAAGCACATTTTAGCCTTAATCTCATCAAAAGAGTTCTGAAAGTGGGGCTTTAGTGAACTGATAAAAGTCATTAATCAGTTATTCAAGTCCATGTCACAATACTGAATTCTCTTTCAGTATTTTCTATGTGTGACAGGGAAATTGAAACATTCTGTATTGTCTGAAGCACTCTACTTAGGACTAGTCTTATTTTGCATCATTATTCTTTCTCCAAAGCAAATAAATATTAAAAGTTCAGGATTGCTGATATATAAATGGAAAAAAAATGCCTTGTAGAGTTGCTGTTTATATCAGGGGTCACCAACCTTTTGGACTTCAGGGACCACCAAACTCATTATTTTAAATCCTGCGAACCACTAATATGAATTTTGACTGATGTTGGTGGGAAAGAATGGTACAGAATGCAGCCACGCGGGTGGTTATGGCGGCGTCAAGGTTCTCGCATGTGACGCCCCTCCTGCGCGAGCTGCATTGGTTGCCAGTGGCCTCTCGGGTGCGCTTTAAGATTTTAGTGTTAACTTTTAAAGCACTCCATGGCACCGGACCAGGATATTTACAAGACCGCATTCTGCCATTTTCCTCTCACCGTCCGGTGTGCTCCCACAGGGAGGGTCTCCTGCGGGTCCCGTCGGCATCTATGTGCCGGCTGGTGACCCCGAGGAATAGGGCCTTCTCTGTGGGGGCGTCTGCCCTCTGGAATGGGTTGCCCCCGGAGTTACGTACAGCCACGGACCTGGGGACCTTCAGGCATGCCTTGAAAACCTGGGTCTTTGACCAGGCCGGCTTGGGCTTATTTTAGATTTGGGTGTTTTACTTTTTTATTAAATTTTAGGGTTTTAGGGAAGGGTTTTAATTGATTACAGCCAGGGTCTTAGTTTAATTTAGTTTTAATTTTTCACATATTTATTATTTTAATTGTACGGCTATGCACCGCTCCGAGTTCTTCAGGAGAGGAGCGGTATATAAATAAATATTTATTATTATTATTATTATTATTGTTGTTGTTGTTGTTGTTGTTATTGTTGTTGTTGTTGTTATTATTATTAAAGACGGTCCCATATCCCAGAGCTGCAGTAGTCACAGGACTGGCCCTCTGGTCATTCTGGAGCAGCTGCTCTCCACCTGGGTGTACCGGCCTTCCATGGACTGGAGGAGCTGCTCCGGGATGACCAAAGTGCAAGTCTTGTGACTATTGCAGCTCTGGAATATGGGACCGACTTTCCCACCAACATCAGCAAGCCACTCCAGGACAGATTTCCCTCCCCCGCTGTTGGTCTTACCTTCCAGTTCCAGCTCACATGGCTCTACCCAAGGTAAAGTTTGCACTCAGCCAATGGGTGGGGGCCAACAGGTTGGCGGACCATGTGGGCAGTGCAGCCTTGTGTTTCTGTGTAGCCTGGATTAATTGCTTGTGGGGAGTGTTTTCAGGGGGGCATTTCTCTGCAGACCACCAACATTTTCTTATGGACCACTAGTGGTCCCCGGCCCACTGGTTGGTGACCACTGGTTTATATGACCCTGAAAGGAGTAAAATATCATCAAAGAAGAAATAGAAGAGCTAATATGTGTATTAGTTGAGTGATAGATACGAATGGAAAAATGTTACTGCTATGCCTACATTCATTCAATTTTATAAGGTCATACCAATACTCCATACTCATCTCTTCTTGCTCCTCAAAAGCTGCCAGAAAAGGTTTTCTTAGCAAGCATTTCAATTCATACTTTCTCCACATTCTTCTGGAGAAAAAAGAAGCTTGTCCATATTTGATTGATATTGCATAGGGGCAAATGTCATTCTGTATTCCATTTGTACTATCTGATTATGCTCTTCCACACCTTGAGGTAAAAGTAAGATCAGAAGTTGTCGCACAAGAGTCAGGATTCAATATATTATCTATATTACTATAAATGGCTTTGGTATGAAGAGGGAAGGTAAAAAAAAACCTTCCCCATTGTATTTTCCAACCATTCATATCCATTTTTTGTAGATAAAGGACTGAATCTCATTTTCCAATAAAAATTAGCAGAAATACCTTGAAATGAAATTTAACTTCTACCTTTGAGCTGCAGGTAATAATTACATCAATGAACTGAAGCAAAGAGAATCCCTTATTTGTGTAATAGTGAGTGTAAAAATATCAATTCCTGGGATAACAGTATCAGAAACTAAAGTTCAAATAAACAGACACCCAGAAGAGATGACTCTGAAAAAATGGAGCTGGCAAACATGGACAAGACCAAGGAACTTCTTCGGATAAGGATGCGAGATTGCCCACATCTTCATCTCTTGCCCTATGGAATACCCTTCTCCCTAAAGCAAACCTCTATCCACCTGGACTTCCAATAAGCATCTCCGGCTTGGTTTTTCCTCCACATGCTAAGATAGGATGCAGTGACTAAATGTCAGAAGCTTAACTTGGTGCCACATGTTTGTTTTTAATATTTATCATTTTAAAAGTTTGAATATGATTTTTATGTTTTATTATTCATGTCGTTTTAATTTTTGACTGGGAAACACCAAGACTTTGGTATAAGATAAGTGACTATATAAATGTTTTAAATGAATAAATAAAATCATACAGACTATGTATACATATATACACACCTACATACATACAAACATTGGCCATGTCAGCTACTAAAATGCTCTATTTCTGTTGCCCATTGCAATTTTTTTTATTTTTATTGGAGTCCCTTTTGAACCTACAAAAAACACCTCAGGTTCACATTGCCATGGAAGAAATAGAAGAAAAACATTCTGGGGCAGGGAAATAGTAAAGAACAAATGTGACTCTGTCCCCAAAAAGTTGATTTCCCTGTGCACCAAGCACCTGGTAGATTAACCTTTTGCATATGCAGAATAGGAAATGAATAATTGAACAGCTCTACCATAGTATAATGTTTTCCAAGCCATGTTTGTATCATCTAGGCACATGCAGCTTACTTCACAGAGCCCCATTGGTAATACTACCTAATTGCTGGGAATGTGGCACAGTGGCTAGAGTGCAGTAGAGTCACAGTGGTGCAGTGCAGTAGAGTCACAGTGATGCTGTGCTGTACAGCCAGTGTATGGGAATTGGATAATTAGTTAGCAATTGTGAGCTGTCCCCTTAAGGGAATGCATCATGGTAAATGTAGTTAAGGTATCCTGGGAAATGTAGTCCATGTCACATGACCACATCTGTAATCCTGATTGGTCACTAAATTGACCCTCGATGGGTTGGGGGAGGTTTCCTCACTCTTGGCTGAACTCACGGACTCGTGGTAACTGCTCTATTTCAACCGCTATGAGATGGGAGAAAAGGGATAAGGAGATAACCATATTTTTACCTACAAAACAGATATGCAAAGGATTGGACATTAAGAAGAACTTCATCACAAATGTGAGTTATGAGGATACCTGATGAACCAATAATAAAGACTTTGTATGAATGTTTTGTTGAATTTATTTACCTGCATCTGTTCAGAAGACAAAATCTACCACTGTACAGAATACAGAACAGTAAAAAGATGGTTAGTTTGAAGTCCTGAAGCCCATCAGTATAAAGACAGTTAATTTGGATTTTGTGATAAAGCAAAGTAATATTGAAGCCAGGAGTGAATATGCAATGTTAATCTAAGCCTGAATTCTCATTGTCTTTCTCTCTGTGTGCAACACAACTTTTTACATGCTGTTTAGGATGGTGGAACGGGCTGGAATTCCCTCACATGCTAGAAACAAAAGAGAGCTCCTGAAGCAATGCCTTCTCTGCATATCTCTTTCTTAGCCACAGAGTTGCAGAACCAGTTTGAATTACAGGAAACCCCCCCCCTCCTCTGCTCAATTTGTCTTCTTGCTATCTCAAAGACTCCATTTGCATAACAAGGAGAGTCAGAAATTTCTCAGCTCTCAAAGGAAAATCAAACCTCTGTCTTAAAACCTTCTACAAATGCAGTGAGATAGTCTGAGGAATCATGCCTGTGTCCTTATAAGTAAAACGAAAGCTGATCCTCCTGTATTCATCTGAAAAAACAGGCCCTCTCCAGCCAGTTTACAATCTGGTATCTAAGAAACAAGGTCATAAAAATTCCTCCTGCCAGAGCCGTATCCAGAGCATCAGATCATTTCCTCACCCCTAAAGAGAGAAATCTAAGCCAGACGAACGATTTAAGGAATGCTGTTGTCGTTCTCTTTAAAGCCATCTACAAAGCTATGGAGCACATCCCCCCTCCCCCTGAAGACATAAGCCTAATCCACGAATGCTATTTGAACAAAGGAATGCAATGAGCAATTTCTGGTTAAAGGCTTAAAAGTTTCTTTAACTTCTCCTCTCTTTACTGAACATTATAACGTTTCTGCAATGGACTTTGAACAAAGTATTCCACATTTTTAATAACTTTTCTTTCCAATCTAATCAGCTACTATTCAACTGCTAGCCTCTAGCACCATCTGGTGGTCAAGTAGAAATTTCACAGAGACTTCAAAAAAAAAAAAGGGGATTTTTTTTTCAAGGATCTAGCTCCACCTGCAGGAAGTTTCCTAATTTTACAACTTCTTCACACTTTAACCCAAGGGTCAAGCATCATTAAGAGACCTAATCTGTGCTTAGCAACAGTGTCTTCCAGACCTAGCAAGTACCACAAACAGGCAAATTTGTGCTCCGCGCCAAGCGTCTCCCAGACTTCGCAACACACCCTAAACAGCTGAATTGTGTACTTTGTCTGCGTCTCCCACTCTTGCAATGCACATCTCTAGTGGTCAACCACTGAAATTTGCAGAACTTGCTCAATTCAGCCACACGCCTGCAGCGCCATCTACATGGTCAAGTACTGAATTTCACAGAAGTTACGTTCAGTTACCTGCTTGCAGCGCACCCTAGTGGAAAAAGAGAATTCACGGAAAACCACTAAATTTTCCAAATTCACCTTTTACCAATTTGAAGCATGGCAACTTCTTCAGCCATGACAGATACCCCTGAAGTACCAGAGGACTTGAACCCTCCACCTACCCTAGATGTAAATGTGGAGCTTTGTTCCCAAAACCCTGATACAGACATCCAGACAACTTCCAAAGACATGGCGATACCTCAGAGATCCTATGATCTCAGACAGCATAGGGAGCTTACCTCATCTGCAGTGGCACACTTCAAAGAGGATTCCGCCAGGCAGTATCATCATCATGCAGATGCATGGATGGAGCTGGTAAGGATCTGCAATACCCCCAAAAGCAAGTTGCCCCTCAAGAACCTCCTACTAATTCAGAAAGAGATAGAGGAGCATCTCGCATGGTGGAGAGACAGTGAAAGTAAGCTTAAGTACATACAGTTGAATCTGGAAGACCCAGAGCTCCAAGAACACACTCAATGCTTTGAGGAGGCAAACAAAGAATGCGAAGGCTGCATCCAGGAAGAGAAAAACTCCCTCCAGGCTGTGAATCTCAACCACAGACTCTAAACATCAATCCGCATTCTTCAACCTCTTTGATGTTTAGAAGGAAGAAGTGCACTTCACGATATTAATGGGTACTGCACCAAGACGCATGGTGGGGAGGGAAGCTACTGGATTCTGTATAGAGTCATTAGATGGAAGTTCCCAGTTTCTACTGCTGCCCATGCTGGAATGGAACAGGATACCAGATAACCGCAGCCGCATTGCACCACCAGAGGTAGCTAGCAACATAGCTCACTTGAAGCATATGGCTCATCTATTTCCCGCACTAGATCCTGAAGCCAAGATTTTGCTCTTGCTGGCATTCGATGCCCCTGACGCCTTAGCGCACACTGAAGTAGTCAGAGGCCTGAGATACTCACCCTTTGCCTTCAAGACAGACCTGGGTTGGGGAACCTCATGAATTGTCAGTGTCGATCAGATGCAGGCCCCAACCCAGGCAAATGCCTTAGCACCATCCATTCTGACAGCCTTCTGATGCCCTTTAGCACCATCGAAAACAAGAATGCCGTTCCAGCCTAAAAGGCCACCTGCGACCAGTATACTTTCGCTAAGACACCCTAAACGGCCACCAGCAACCACCAGACATACACAAAGATGCTCTACATGGGCATATGCCTTCGCAATATCCTTTCCAACAGCTTCCCAACATCCTTTGACACCGTGGAAGCAAGAATACCGTTCCAACCCTGAAAGGCCACCAGAAGCGACCACCAGACTTTCACTATTGCCACCACAAGTACCTGTACACCCTAAAAAGCCACCAGAGGTGACCAGCAGACTTTGCACCAAGAGGCTGAATTTGAAGATTGAACCTCAAACTTTGCATGCTTTGCTTTGTTTGATGCTTTATTCACGTTTACTGTTTCTCTTAGTTATATAGCTAACTGTTTATCTTAGTTATATCGTTATCTGCTATTCAGTTAGTATTACTGTCTACTGCTTATCTTAGTTTATAGTTAATTCTTTTTTTTCTTCTCTTAATAATGGAATTTACAATTCCAGGCGGGGAATGTGCTGTCCAGCCAGTGTATGGGAATTGGATAGTTAGTTAACAATTGTGAGCTGTCCCCTTAAGGGAATGCATCATGGTAAATGTAGTTAAGGTATCCTGGGAAATGTAGTCCATGTCACATGACCACATCTGTAATCCTGACTGGTCACTAACTTGACCCTCGATGGGTTGGGGGAGGTTTCCTCACTCTTGGCTGAACTCATGAACTCATGGTAACTGCTGTACTTCTACCGCTATGAGATGGGAGAAAAGGGATAAGAGATAACCATTTTTTTACCTACAAAACAAATATGCAAATGATTGGACATTAAGAAGAACTTCATCACAAATGTGAGTTATGAGGATACCTGATGAACCAATACTAAAGACTTTGTATGAAAGTTTTGTTGAGTTTATCTATCTGATTCTGTATAGAAGACAAAATCTACCACTGTATAGAATACAGAACAGATGCAGTGGTTAGAATGCAGTACTGCAGGCTACTTCTGCTGACTGCCAGCTGACTGCAATTTGCAGTTCAATCCCAATCAGCTCAAGGTTGAATCAGCCTTCCATCCTTCCAAGGTGGATAAAATGAGGGCCCAGATTATTGGGGACAATATGCTGACTCTGTAAATCACTTAGACAGGGTTGTAAACACTGTCAAGCAATATACAAGTCTAAATGCTATTGCTATTGTTATGTGTGGTAATGAAAAAGGGCAAAAATAGTAGATACCCACTTGCTTAATATTCCTATTCTTTGGCATAATATGATACCCCAATTTAGTACTGTGGTTTTTACAACAAAACAACAAACAACCAGATTGTTTTACATATTTATTTAAATCCAGTAATTTATTGTTTGCTAACACAGCCAAAATGACATCTATATGCATGGACATCAGCAGGTACAATGCACAGAAATCAAATTGATTATATTATTGATAAAAGAAAATAGAAGAGGTCAGTGATAACACAAAGATGTGACCCAAGGCTGATCCTGAATTGTTCATGTGCAAGTTCCAAGGCAACCTACATAGAAGAACAAAACCAGTTTTCATGATATGGTCTTGACCATATATCCATGATTTTCAAGGATATCAAGAATCACTTTGAAGTTCTGTGAAATCAAAGAAATTTTAAAGTGAAAAGAGACTGTTAAAGATTAAGAAAAACGAATAAAACAAACAGGAAGGAACTTAACAAAGAATTTTAGAGAGCTCCTCCAATATAGAAGAAGCGTTATTAGAAACATCTATAAAACATGAAAACAGACATGGAAAACAAGGAATGTCTTTCAAAGATCTCTAAATTCAAAAAGAGGTTCCAACCTTAAATTGACATGCTAAAGGATGTTATTAGACAGATAGTAACTGATTCAAAAAAGATCAAAGATGAAATATATGTTTTTCAACAGTAGGAACATCAATATTTAAAATACCTTATACCTCCTACTTACAAGAACATCTGGTATAGAAGATGCAGTTACATCAGCATTCCAGTCATTACCAAGTGGAAGGCTATAGGAATTGATGAAATATCTAAAAATATAACAAGCAGTATAAGAGGAATCACGAAGTTTCTAACCAAGCAATACAAGCAAATCTGGAGAACAGCAGTAGCTGTAGTCTGGAAGAGAGCAATCTATTGTATAGTACACATATCACTCCCAAAGAAAGGAGACTTAACAGTGTGCAAGCTGTTATCTTTAAATTTCACATCTTAGCAAAATAATGCTTAGGATTACCCAACATAGATTAGAGCTCTACATGGAAAGAGGGTTACCAGATGTTCATGCTGGCTTTAGAAAAGACCAAGGAACAAGAGACATTATTGCTGACACATGCTGGATAATTGAAAAAGCCAAAAATATCATAAAGAACTCAGTATGTGCTTCTTTAGCTATAGAAAGGCCTTGTGTCAATAATTTGAAGCTGTAAAAATTGTTTAGGAAAATGGAAATCAGATTTAAAACCTGTAATTGCCTTTATGAAAAACCTGTACACAGATCAGGAGGTCGAAATATGAATGGAAACAAATTGGCAAAGAATTAAGACCAAACTGTATAAACTTCCTTTATTTATTCCACCTATATGGAGAACATATATTGAAGAAATATGGACTGGAAGAAGATGAGATTGGAAGAAGAAACAATATTAACAAGATGATGACGCTACTTTGATAGTTGAAAAGGCAAATGACCTGCAAATTCTTATAACAGAACTCAAGAAACACAGTGAAAAAAATGGGACTGGATTTAAAGATAAAAACATCAAACTATTAACAATAGGTACAACAACTACTATAGTCTTCGAAATGATAATATAAATGAAGTGATGAATAGCCTCTGCTTTTAGGATTAACTATCAACAGTAAAGAAACCAGCATTTAAGAAATACACCACATTGTAGGATTTGGTAGAGTAGTATTGAAGATCTTAGAAAAAATATTTAGATGCCAGGTTGTGTCTGAATCTGCAAATAAAAGATCCATGCAGACAATGGTTTTTCTTGTGATACTCAATGAAAATTAAAATTGGACTTTGAAGAAAAGGATAGAAAGGGAACATCCATTTGATGGCATCCATTTGATCCATTTGATGGCATATAATCAATAAATATTCACTTAACTGTAGTTGATGTTACTGCATGCAATGCAGCAAAAGGTTCAAGGACAATCAAGGAAAGTTTTATTATTTAGATAGAATGAGGCATGAATTTCAGATCACAGATCTTAGTGGGAATGCAACAATGGCAGCTTTCTAGCCATTATTTCTGAACTCCAAGCCTGTTCTCATCTCAGGACAATATTGGCCCCCAAATTAGTTCTCTGTCTCATTTGTAAAAGTGGTTATACCACCACCCTCATAAGTGAAAGTATTTAACTTCCCTGAAAAGAGTATTTTATTATATGCATAAAAGTTACATATAGACTATTACCAAGAACAGTTACAGGAACTGAATATGGCTAGTCTAGTGAAGAAAAGGACCAGGGGAGACAAAATAACTCCAATATTTGAAGGGCTGCCACAGAGAGGAAGGGGTCAAGCTATTTTCCAAAGCACCTCTAAGCCAGACAAGGAATAATGGATGGAAACTGAACAAGGAGATTTTAACCTGGAAATAAGGAGACATTTTCTGAGAGTGAGAGCAATCAACCAATGGAACAGCTGCCTTTGGAAGTTATGGGAGCTTCATCACTTGAGATTTTCAATAAGAGATTGGACTGCCATTTGTCAGAAATGGTGTAGGATCTCCTGCTTGGGCAGGGGGTTGGACTAGATGACTTACAAGGTCCCTTCCAACCCCGCTAATCTGTAAATCTGTAAATATTTTTGTTACATTATTATAGTTTATTTCTGTTTATTTCTTTATTTCTAGGGATATTTCTCTCTCTTATTATAGTTTATCTTACCAATAATGTAAGGAAACTTAATAACTTAAGTTTTTTTCTAAGTTCTCACTTTTCCTTATTTCCTTAAATACCATTGTACATTGTATATGGTTATCTTTATATTATCTATCGTTCTCTGCACTATTTCTTTATTATAGTTTTAATTAATTTGATTCATTGTAATAACTTCCATTTTCAAGTCAGCCGAAAACCATTAATATCTCTCTCTGTTTTCTTAGGTTCTCATCAGAGGTGGTATTCAGCAGGTTCTGACCAGTTCTGGAGAACCGGTAGCGGAAATTTTGAGTAGTTCAGAGAACTGGCAATACCTCCTCTGACTGGAGATTTTACAGTATCCTTCTCCTGCCACGCCCACTAAGCCACGCCCACAGAATTTTTTTAAAAAAAATTGAATCCCACTACTGGTTCTCATTAACATCTTTATCTTCTCAAGGTTGAGAACTTTCCCTTGGATGTTATTGCTCCTTCCCCCTCAACTCTAAGGTAAATAATTTCACCTCTCTGGTGTTACTCTTGTTATTCTCAGCATGTTCTTCTAACTGTAATATTCTCAATAGAGCAGCTGTTGCCCTGCTTCATTTGTTGCCATTGGCCAAGTTTTCCCTTCTTAAGGCCTTGCTCCCACTGAAATTTCCTCCGCTCCAGAGCTTCCCTACATCCATCTAATTTGCACACTTTTAACTTTTCTCTTCCAACTTGTCTCAGTAAAGGCCCAGCTCTTTCTTTGCCAGGACACCTCCTCATCTGACTACTTTGTCTACTTTTTCTTATAATTGTTTCCTCGGTATCCAAATACTGAAACTTTTATCTTTTCTGTTTCTTGTTTCCTTTTATCCTCTTTGTTTTCCTTCTCTTCCTCTCCAACTACAACCAGAAAGTCATTCTGATATTCCGATTAACAGTAAGTCCAACTAACTGTCCTGTTATTTTTTAAACACTTTCAATTCCACATCTCACCTTCTACGAAGATAAGTCTTTCATGTGCTATTATATATATTATTCTAGTGAAAAATGACTGGCCATTGAGATTCAGTAAGGAAAAAGAGGCATGGTTCATCTTGTGAAATACAATGTCTTGAGTTGACCCATATAAAATAGCTCTCTATTAAAAACAATTGGTTTCTAAATGTGGCTTAGATATTCAATCAACATTAAAACTATTCAAATTAGGATTGCACAAGCGCATATTAAAAATTAATTAGGTTGCCTATGGCACCATGTAGAAACTTGCATTCACAAAGCTTTCAAAATATGTAGTAGTCTAATTGCTATAATCAGAATTGGATTCCAATATTGTAGAATGAATCCAGAGCAGAAAAATCTGTCTAAGAAGCTTTTAATGATATGCCACCTTTTCAAGGCTACTTCTTCAAGTACAGAAAGCAAAGTGCATATTAATTGGTATAAATGCAGCAATATCTTATTTCTCAATAAAGGACACTTTTATAATGAAGGACATTCAGTAAATGAAGAATGTATATATTTAAATGGTAGATTTTGTTCTATAATCCTCAACAAATGAACCATTATTAGATAAATACATCAAGAAAGGCTATGATCTCTTTTTACTTTCTTTTTTCTTTTGTTGCAGTAACTTTCGCTTTTAAAAAAGAAGAAGATAGACTATTTAAAGATAGCAGCTACCCAGAGATTTAGGCTATCAAAATTATTAGCCGCAGCCTAGCTTTTCTTCCTTAGCAAGCTCTTAAGATCTTACTGCTGAAAATCAAAAGCAAATATCTAAATTATGAAGGAATTATTTTACACATTTTTAATTGAAAGGGAAACTAAAATGTTATGCTGAAAGTACATTTAAGGTAAAGTTTAATTTGCCTATTAATATACATATTGAGAGCAAGTTTGGTGTAGTGGTTAAGGCATCAGCCAAGAGCTGGTAAATTCTAACCCTGCCTTAGGTATGAAGTCAGATGGGGGACCTTGGGCTAGTAAATTTCTCAGCCCTTTCAATCCTATCATATCTAGGGATATCTCCATATCGTTGCCATGGCCCTTGGGCCTTGGAAGGTATCTGTAATTTGCTTTGATGAAAATGTAATATACAGTAGTCCTCAACTTACAGGCACAACTGAGCCCAAAATCTATGTTGCTAAGTGAGAAATTTAAATGAGTTTTTCCCCATTTTTTCTTGCCACTGTTGTTAAGTGAATCATTGCAGTTGTTAAATTAATAACATGGTTGTTGAGTTTATCTGGTTTCCCCATTGACTTTGCTTATCATAAGGTCGCAAAAGGTGATCACATGACCCAAGGACATTGCAACCATCACAAATGTGACTCAGTTGTCAAGCATCCAAATGTAAATCATGGGACCATGATGTTGCAATGGTTATAAGTGTGAAAAATGGTCATAAGTCATTTTTTCCAGTGCCGTTGTAACTTCGAAGGGTCATTAAGGGAACTGTTGTAAGTCGAGGACTACCTGTAGTTTGTGGCTTGAGCTTTTGAACATAACAGAAATGAACAAAACTGTCTTTCTTCAGAGTGTGACAAGTGACACCTATGGGATTATTATTGACAATTGGCACTCCATTGACTAGGATTATAAACAGCTGGCTTCAGCTTCTCTGGGAGATATTTGTGCAACTCCATGTCCAATTCTCAGATACAAGACAAGCATCTGCCTACATGATGTTATTTACCATCACACTGTAGAATAGTACTGTATATAATATTCATAGGCTTTTGGGATTTCTTCAGAAGTTTATGGGTTTGTAAAGTTCAGTATTTTAATCTATGTAATTCGACATAAAAGGATAGAATTCTGTTATTGTTTTATCTGATACATACAGTAAAACTGAGTTGACTATTAAAAGTGCTCAACTCAAATTCCATAAATTCATTAGTTTTATTTATGATTGGGAAAGATTACACAGATTCATTTATTTTAGACAGTAGTGACATTAAAGAGTTCGAGAATTTCTAACAAAGCTCCTCTCCAGTCTCTTCATAGTAGGGTCACTGCTGCCAATGGGCAAAAAAGCAGTAATTCAGTGGAGACATCCAGGCTCTCTACCTTTTGTTATTGGTGAGTGCTATAGGAAAACTGAATAACAACATACTTAACAGATAAAAATGTTACTGTGCTATCACTATCATCTTTCCACTAAACATAGTCAGGACTAATAATTTTCCCAGCTGTTCCAAGGCAGTTGTTTCTCTCTTTGACAGATTCAGATTCAGTTCAGATGCACCCTGTTGCATGATTCCTGACCTGCTGCCACAGGGCACTGCCATTACCTTCCCCTCTTGATACAGCCACAAGATGGCATCAGAACACTTGAGTCTCTGGAAGCAGAAGGGGTAGCAGCTGCAACCTATTTTTCATAGCCAAGCACTGCCCGTAGTCATTCCTGTAACAAGAAACTGGGTGTTACTGAACTCTCCTTGACAAATACCCAATAGCACTATGGTGAACTTTGATACAACCAATTACTTCAGACAAGAAGCTTGACACAGATATCAATATCTGTTTGGCAGCTTTTCAGAAGATAGTCACCAGGTTATCAACTAAAAGTATTTTATGATTTTCATAGTGCTGTGCTAAAATCTGTCTTACACATTCTCATTTTTTTTTTCATTTCCTATGAAAAAAGACTTCTGGTTTTTCTGGGGAATTCTTCTGAATTTACCTTGATGGTGTTTTTGAAGGTTTTTTTTGAAATGGTGGAAGTTGTCATTGCTGGTTTTGTTTTCTGTTCCATGCCTATCACTTGGGCCTCTTTGATTGCTATACTTCTCACCTTGATGGAGCTATTTGCTGATGAATTCTTCTGTTGGGATTCTGAACTATGACATGCCTTAGTTCATTTGAGTTCCAAGTCATTCTGTAGACAACTAAATGTTGGCAAAGATTTAGAGAATACTCTGTTTCTTTCCTCTTGTCAAGTGAACATGTTCTGCTTATTAATGTTTGGATGGCATAAAGTAGACAGAGTAACTCCACAAAGCATCCATACCAAGTCTTTTTTATTGGTTCATCAGGCATCCTATCAACTCACATTTATGATGAGGTTCTTCTTAATGTCCAATCCTTTGCATATCTGAATTGTGGTGCAGAAATATAAGTTCTCAACCCCATGATGATTGAAGCAGCTATATGGTAAAGGATTCAGGCTATGATAGAAGCAGCTGCATGGTAATGGCTTCAGGCAAGAGTGAGGAAGCCTCCCCCAACCCAACAAAGGTCAATTTAGTGACCAATCAGGACCAATCAGATATGCCAAAAGACATGAACTACATTTCCCAGGATACCTTAACTACATTTACCATGATGCATTCCCTTAAGGGGACAAAACCTAACTAACTATCCCAAATCCCATTAACTCTAAACTCTCTGGACAGCACAGGACATCTGCAGCAAATATCAAGTTTCACTTATGCAAATAACTATGTTTGTGGTTTCCCTATTCAAGTATGGTAGGATTGCATTCTTGCCTGGGAATTTTAGAAGGTGAAGTTCTAAAATTGAAGTTTTCAGTGAAGTTCCATTTTAAGGTGGGAAAGACTATTAAACTTTTCACTTTCAGGCAAATTAGGGATGTTTCTGGAAGATGTTTGGGTAGAGCATAAGAAAAATGTTGGGATGGATCTAGAGTCAAAGGGAGCATATTTGTTTGTTTTTTCAGGAAACTAAGATGTTTCATCTACATCTTTGGAGTCAATTCTATATGAAGAATTGATATGAAACTAAGTAGGCTGGAGTCCCTGTCTTGGGAGTTTTGTTTCATTCATGTCACCCAAATAAAGAAAACATTAACCATCTATTTATATAAGATACTAAAGAGGATGGTTATTGTGCTCAGTAAATGTATCACTTTCCAAATTACCCAAACAAAGCACAGCTGAATAGTGTCTCAAACTATGCTTGGCGTTGCATGTTACTGTGCTTGTAAACAATGAGACACCAAAGCAAGAGGCTGCAATTATACACCTCCAGACAGCTATTTGGTATAAGAAAGAAAAAGGCACACAAGTTATAATGCCACACATTAAAATCATTTAAATGGTTCAAAACTAGCATTAGAATAGTGCATAAACACTATTCTCATGCTCTCATAGGACTCTGGAGTCCAAATAAGAATTGAAACAAGGGAAAAAAATGAATTGTAACATTTTATTTGAGATATGGAATAGTCCTCCAGTATTGTATTAAAAGTTATGGGAAGACATGTGACTTTGTATGCTTGCCCTTTGCCAACCTGTTTCTATGAGAACTGATCATGAAATTTGAAATTTTAAAACCAATGAAATATCCATAAATCTATGTATTTTTAAAATGCTTATTGGTTAGATAGTCATAAATAAAATTCTGTCCTACTTTGAATTAAGAGTGGGTCATTATTAAAAGGAAAGGGGAGGGGAGGGAGGGAGACGGGGAGAAGGGGGGAGGAGGGACAGGAGGGGAGGAGAGATGTGCAATTATTGCAAAATATCACAACCTGCTTCTATAAAAATACAGGAAAAACAGATCGCAGAATATAAAATTGGGTGGAAGGAATTAAATAAATTGTATCTCACATTCTAAAAATAAAAAGTCACAAGGAAGAAGTCATAAAATATAAAAATGAAAATAAATTAGGTCCTTCTCAATTGTCAATTTATTATCTGCTGGATTCTCTTTCATGTGCTTGGTACGTTATATAAATTCCTCTGTAGGAAAACTATGTATGTATGTATGTATGTATGTATGTATGTATACATACATACATACACACATACACATACATGCATACACATATACATATACACATACACATACATACACATACATATACATATAGTCTTTAACAGAAACATTGTATTGGTTAGTTACATAGAAAAATAAAGTGCTTGTCTGTGCTGACCAGCGAACAGACTGCAAATCAATATTAACTTCTTAAACTTGCACAAAATCAACCCGCTCTCCTTAAAAAAAAAACATGGTTTAGTTTTTTAAATGTTTTGTAATTTTGGGTGGTATTTTAAAGAAACAAACGAAGTCCAGCTTCTGCAGATCTGACTAGCAAGCACATCTAAGCCCTTGAGAAAGGTTCTGGGTGTTCACAAAATAATTGCAATGGCACAGGTTTTTCCTGTTCGAAAAACAGTGATTTGCTAGAAAATGAAGTTAACATTTTCCCAAAAACGTTCTCACATCCCAGTATATCGTAGTTATCTACTCTTTTTTTAAGCAGCATTATTAATTTCTAGGAATACTAATGGGACTTGTGTGAGGCCTGGAGGCATCTGTGCTAATAAAGATAATGCTATAAGCTGACTCTGTTTGCAATACTACAGCTAATTATTAATTTTTTTCTAATTAAAAGAATAGCAAAACAGGAGGTCAGATGGGCAGTAAGCTTAGTAGGAGAGTGATAAGATTAAAAAGAGGCATGTTCTAGACCAGGGATCTCCAACCTTGGCAACTTTAAGACTTGTGGACCTCAACTCCCAGCAAAGCTGGCTGAGGAACTCTGGGAGTTGAAGTCCACAAGTCTTAAAGTTGCTAAGGTTGGAGACCCCTGTTCTAGACATGTTCTATCTGAATTTCGAGGTAAGGATTTTAAAGGGAAGACATGAACACATGTCAATCTACACTTTCAGATATGTTTTTATTCTCCCCTACTTTCTATGGCCATATTTTTATTTATGTATTCTTGTCTCATTGGAAGCTAAAAGTATTTCCACCCTAATGTATACCTTTTCAATGATCTGTATTTGATTTCAACTTTGCATAATTCTTGATTACATAAAGTTGAAATTTCTGCTTAAGTTCCAGGCTTAGAAGATGGGGTGAACAGCTGTATTATCAGAAATCAAATTAATAATATGCAGGTTCCAATAATAAACATACTGTTTTCAGTAGCCTAAAGTTTTGCAATCCTACATCCCTCACTTTCCCTGAAGACTCACCAAAGATAAGCAATTATGGAATTATAGTGGTTGAAGATATTTTAACTGTGGAATATATCATTTATTGACTTTTCATTTTTAATATTATTAGTCATTTCATATTATTGGAATATTATAAACTGTAAGCAATTTGAAAATGACAACTACCTTCCACTGTCATTTCAAGATGTATCACTCTATTACAATCATCTGAAAGATTTTATTCTTTTTTGTTTTGTTTTGTTTTTGTTCTACCTTGCATTTATTCTTTCTAAATTTAGCTATATCATATGTGTGTGTGTGTCTGTGTGTGTACAGTATTCTTTCTTTGGAATCTACAGATTCACTCAATTCATCTTACCTACTCTACAGTTTGGATACACACATATGCACTGGTAAGAATTTTTCAAAGGTTCATCATAATTACATCCATATTCTTCTCTATTACTACTGGCAAATGGTTGAAAAAGACTCTAGATGCTATAAGCATTTGTGGTTCTGTCTTTCCATCATCTTTTATAATGGCTATGTTTATGTTGCTAATATAAAGAAGAGATTACATGAACTGAAGGAACTAAAGGCTGGGACCAACTGTGGTTATACAGTAAAATATATGCCTTTGAGTCAGACTTGTCTTCTGTTAACTACATGAACAAATCCGTGCAATTGTCTTCAAGACTAGGCTGTTCATAGAAAAATAACAACAGTAAAGAAATCTAAATGCCTTGTTCCCACTTCTGAAACCAGTCTAACTGATTCCAAATTCCAAAAACTGGGCAGAAATTGGTTGCAAAACTGGACTCAAAGAAAGCTAAGCAACATTTGAAAACATTTAATTAAGCTAAAGAGTTTTCAGAGAGATAGATACGCAGTATGACATTGTAATAGCTATCCCAATCAGCTGTTTTAGAGTTAAAGGAAACATGATCCATATTCTGCCTGTCCTGTACAAATACTATACAAATACAGTACAAAGGCAGATAGAGAAACTCCACAAAGCATCCGTACAAAGTTCTTTTTATTGGTTCATCAGTTATCCTGTCAACTCACATTTATGATGAGGTTCTTCTTAATGTCCAATCCTTTGCATATCTGAATTGTGGTGTAGGAAGATAATAAGTTCTCAACCCCATGATGATTGAAGCAGCTCCATGGTAAAGGATTCAGGCTATGATAGAAGCAGCTGTGTGGTAACGGCTTCAGGCAAGAGTGAGGGAGCCTCCCCCAACCCAACAAGAGTCAATTTAGTGACCAATCAGGATTATAGATGTGGTCACATGACATGGACTACATTTCCCAGGATATCTTAACTACATTTATCATGATGCATTCCCTTAAGGGGACAGCTCACAATTCCTAACTAACTATCCCAAATCCCATTAACTCTAAACTGTCTGGACAGCACAGTCCAATACATCTGGAGGTCATAAGGTGGGCATATGTATAGTATTGTATTAGCAATTTCAAAATTGGATTGCAGTTGAAGCAGTATAGTGGAATTGGTTTTCCAATGTATTATGTGCAGAATATTAAAAGGACACAGAATACAACAAGAACAATTAATCAGTGAAACGACTTGCCTTCAGAAGTTGTGGGTGTTCCCAACACTGGAGGTTTTTAAGGAGAGATTGCACTACCGTTTGTCTGAAATATTGTAGGGTTTCCTGCTTGTGCAGGGGACTGGTCCCTTCCAACTCTGTTACTCTGTCATATGCTTACAGATTCAGGTTATATATAATAGCAGTCAGGCATCACCCAAGGTCATCTTGGCTGATGAGGATTTGAACACATGTCTCCACAAGCCAGTCCAACACATTTAGCCCTATACCAACTTCAAACTTGTAAAACAATATACAAAACATTCTCTCTCCCATTTATAAGCTGGATAACAACCTAGCCAAGGTCAAGCAGTTTTTGAGGATCACTGAATTCAACAAAAGAGAATCAAACATGTGTATTGTTCTATCCCACTAAATCAATGGGATTATAGAATGCTTCAGCTTTGCCATTAGGCTCCATCTCCCTCGCTTTCCTTTTTATAAATATATATGTGAAAGGATTATTCAAATATATCTTTTCATACAGGGTTATATACAATCACATGTGACTTGAATGCTTTTATATGTCCTTCAGGACAAAGCAAAACCTTTTAAAGATTTAAATAAGGTAGTTTCCACTTCCAAGGGAGGTTTTAGCTCAGCTTTTACTCTTATGCCACTATACTTGTTCCATTTCTTTCTTTTTGTTAGAATAATTGCTGAATATCTTCAATGAAAAGGAAGATTCCTTCTGTTGAGGAAGATTTAATTTAGGGAAATTGTTTTTGATATGTGTTCCTCTAGGGTGTAAGAGGGCCAAAAAAAGAGATTAAAATAGATAACAATACTTTTGTTATTTTTTAAGTAAGCTTTTTAAAATGGTTTGAAAGGCTTTTCTCTCCGTTTGAAGCCTATTTAGTTCATAGCACATTTTTAGAACTTTATTTTATGCTTACATACAGGTAGTGGCATAGTTTAGCTGAATTATTACAATGGCTCCCCAAACAAAACAAAAAATATATAGTTTGACATCTGAACATAAATATGTACACTTCCAATTTTTCCTTTTTCATCAGCCCTGGTATCTAAAAATGTTTAAAGATTGTACTGGTGTGAACTGAATTAATTCATATCAATACAATGCTATCATCTTTCAGATTTTGTATTTTCTTTGTTGGCAAACCAGACAGGAAACACAACTAGATGAGCTAAATCTACTTTATTGTAAGGCTGCAATGCAGGTGTCAGCAACCCTTGGCTCTGGAGCTGCATGTGGCTCTTTTGTCCCCCTGCTGTGGCTCCCTGTTGGCTGAACCCACCACTGGCTGGCCCTGCCCCTCAACTTCTCCTCCCAGTCACTCCTCGCATGGCCTGAGAAGGTAAGGGTAATGGTGAGGAATGGAGACTGGAATGGAATATTATAGAGTGGGAGCAAAGCGCCCCTGTACTTGCCTCTCATCTCATGGGCACTTCTTCTGGTGCTTATTGTGCTGTGGGCACCTCGGTCACTCAGGGAGATGCACGACTTGCTCTCTGCCCTGAGACACTGGTCTGGTCTGGCTGCAGCCAATGGTCCATGTCATAATGGGCTCCAGGAGGAGGAGGGGATGCCATCTCCACCATTGTGAAGCACACCAAATCTAATTGCTGCACAAGGTGCTGCAACAGTGCAAATTTAATTTAGCCTGCCCACTGGTCTGGATTGAAGTGAGTAATGTCAAGTTGGCCATGTCCACCCTGGTTTTGTGGCTCCCTTTGTTTTCTTTTCTGTGGGAAACAGGTCCAAATGGCTCTTTGAGTGTTTAAGGTTGCAGACCACTACATAACAGAATCTTGCAAGTCTGAAGATACTTGATGCCATTTTTAACTGTCTGCTCAATTAGGGTGAGTTCTTCCTAAGTTCCTTTAACTATTGAGTGATCATCTCTCTTGTCTTGTCTGATTATTCCCTAAACAGCATCTCTTTCCTTCATCCCTCAAAGTTACCCACACATTCCATTACCTCTTTCGAATTTTGCAATGCTAATTGCCAATGGCTATAAAACATATCACATTGATTTTAAACTATAAATATAGCTTAAAATATAGAGATATATTTTTTAAAAAGTAATTATAAATGTACAATGGGAGAAAGATATATCTAGATTTATACGGCTGGGGGAAAAACAAGAGTTAAATTTCATTTTTTTAAGATGCAAAGGAACAAGGGAAACTAGGACTGCCTGTTCTGAAACTATATTTTACAGATGATAGATTAATAGAGTTGGAAGGGACCTTCTAGGTCATCTAGTCCAACCCCCTGACTAAATATGAGCCCTACACCATTTCTGATAAATGACAGTCCAATCTCTTCTTGAAAGTCTCCAGTGATGAAACTACCACAACTTCTGAAGGCTGTTCTATTGGTTGATTGTTCTCACTGTCAGAAAATTTCTCCTTATTTCTAGGTTGAATCTCTCCTTTATCAGTTTCCATCCATTATTCCTTGTCTGGCCTACAGGTGACTTGGAAAGTAGCTTGATTATACAGGGCATTTTATCATTCTTGGTGGTTTTTCAAAAATTTTTGAGTTTAAATTTTGAGTTCAAATACAAAGAATTTTAGAGACTAATATTCAACTGACATCAGAGGTTTCCTTGCTGGAGCTAATGGACAGACAACTAGAATGGATGGATGGTTTTGTATATGGGAACTGCAACAGGATTCTTATAGGCACAAAGATGAAAAGAATGTAAAATACCTACATTCCTCCTACTGGAGAATGATTGGTGAAGGTGACAGAATTTGCTGAGTTTACCTATTGATCAGGGAATAGACAACTACATTTGTCAGTGATTAGAAATCTTTTATGGGCTTTTTCCTGAAAATAGGAAAAAAATGAACTTGGGATTGCTTAGTTTGATAATTACAAAAGGTAGACTATAAAGAGAAGAGAACCATGACAATCTTATAGAAAGAGAATAAGATGCAAATATATCTATAACTGGTGTAAAAAAGACCAAAAGCCACTTTATGTTCTTTTTCTTTCTTTTTTTGTAATAATTATTTTTCAAATAATAATTTCTTTATTACTTATTCGCTACTTTTTTTACTTCATTTTCTTCTTTTTTCTTTTAAATATGAACTGGTTTTGTCTTATAAATATCTATTTTTAATTAAAATATTTTTTTAAAATTATAAATGTACACTTTCTGATATAGATCTTTGTGGCAATTTTCTTAATTACCCAATTCATCCACAAATGGGGCACAATGGACTTAAATTTATAGTTATAAGGTACACATTAGTCAAAATATTTATGGGCATAAATATATGGATCAATCTACATATACCCTGTTTCAAAGTAATCAGTTTTGTTATTGTTGTTGTTAGGTAAGGAAGCTTTATTTAGTTGGAATTCACAATTTTGAGTTGGGGTTGGGGTTTAAGCATAATAATTATTACTCAAACATATTATGTTTTTGTAGACAACTTTTTTAATCATACATTTCTTTTTATGTTAATTTTTCAAAAACCTGCTCTAAATTTCAGACATTGAATGGAAAATGGCAGCAACTTTCACTGAAAAACATGTAAGGGAACAAAAAGCAATCCTGAAAATGAATCATATAGCAAAACAGAAATCAGCAATATTAGAAATGCCCTTAGCCAAAATTGCCTTTTCTGTTTTTACAGATGCTCTCAGCTCAATCTACAGATATAGATTCTACAAATCTATAGATTTGCTGTTATAAGAATGAAGTGAGAGAAGAAACTCGTATACGTGGCTTTATGAACTAAAATGAAAATATCAGTGCAGACATACATCCATAGATGCCATGGTCTAACTATAAAGCATCCTTACAGAAATTTAATAGTTTAAAGTGGTTTTAGTTGCTTGTTTTAGTTAAAGTAACATAAAAGGCCTGCCATAGAAGGTGCTTTACCATTATATGTTTGAAGTTAATTTCAAACTTTCTATTGTAATTAACATAAACCTTAAAGAGCTTCTGTTTCACAAATAGACTTTAAGACTAACAAATAATTACCAGTGACTATAATAAGTGAAATGATTTGATTCTCTGTCATAATCACAATTTCTGTGCTTATATTAATAAGATTTGCTATGCACAAATAAATTAAAATTTAAAATAAACCCCCGGTTCATATAACACATTAAAACAATGGCTATGTTCCCATAATACAAACTCAGGTAGTCTTCTGAAGAAACCAGATATTATAATAAATGAATACCCAACCTCTCAGGCAAGGGAACTCTATATAGGACCAAAATTACAGCTCTGAGTTCTCAAAGGCAGTGATGATAGTCTTCCATGACGCAGAACTATATAAAGTGATATGGTGTATAAACTCATTAATTTATCTAATGCCTCTACTGGTTCCAGCAATCAGCAGGAGTACCAAAAATTTTCTACTCCACTTTTAGTTAACCATTAACTAAACTGCTTCATTGTCCAGGACTTAGAATTACTTTTCTACTGAAATCTCACCGGCTCCTACATTTGGGTGATATTAATGCACGACAATGCCCCTCTCCCACACTGGAAAGGAAGAGAAAGAGAAGAGAAGAAGGGTGAAATACATTGCCTATTAAGTCTACACTTCATATTTATTTTTTCCTTGCATACATTTCAAACTATTTCTTCCAGTTCTATATCATGATGCATTGCAATATTGTCTGATGAATGGAATGGTATTTTCAATACTTAAGCGTTGGTGCCTTTTCAAGTTTCAGAAGACATGAGACATGGCAACAGGCAGACCAATGACTAGCACAAGTGTCCCACAGTGTTCACTAAAACAATAAAAATCCAATAAAACAACACTTACTGATTTAGACTACTTTAAAAAAAATTAAAAATGACATTTTCTAAGATCATCACATCTTAAGATTTTACCTGATAATATTCAGCTTGCATATTCCTTCTCACAAGATTTGAAATTCATGAATAGGATTTTGTGAGATTGTAATATGATTTAGCAATCTGGCAAAGTTTCTACGGTTTTGTAGGGAAAGCTTTCGTGAGCTTTTGTTGAGATCATCTGATGCTGCCAGGGCTTTGAAAGTTGGATAAGTCTTAGAATAGTGTACACAACTCCAAATAGAGAAATAAAACCTGGATATATCCCCACTTTTGAGGTGACCATAAGCTTTTTCCTCCTTTTAGGAAATCCTTCTCTTGTTGAGATTAGATATGAGTTAGCTCAGAAAAGAGAAGTGATTGCTATTATCACTGATTTTTGAATGAACATTCCACAAACAGTCTGCCAGAAAAGCATTTCTTTGCTCTCTAATATTATCTACTTATCTATGGCTCGGTAATCTTAGATAAGAACCTAAAATCCCTTAAAAGTTGCTAGCTAGGAGTGACTGGGAATAAAACATGCTGAATGTTTTGGGAAGGAGGAGCTGTTTTGAGGTTTTGTTACACTTCAATAATACTTTTGTTTAACAGCTGCATTGTTTGACCTTGAGAAATTCACAACTCTAGCATAACTAAAGATCAAAGCAAGATGCTTGGTTTAAAAAGAAACCAGAATGAATTGTGAAACTATCACCTATTAGCAAAATACATGCCATTCATGTTTGATGATGAAACTAAGATCCAGTTAATAACACGATATTCAGAATGAGTGAATATGTTTTTAAAAATCAGGATGATGAACAGACTAAAAAAATGAAAGGGAGGTTTGAAAGCATTTGACCACATAACAGGTTTTCCCAAAGTACAGATAGCAAAGTTTGTACTTTCTTACAGTTCAATCCTATACATAGTTCTTCTGAGGTAAACCTCATATATTTGTCTGGACTTATTTCCTACTAAGAAAGTTTCAATGATTCAATTTTAAATTATAATTAGTTCACTCCAAGCCAGCAATGCAAAGCAAAATCTTGGGAACAAAACCAAACTCAGGTTGATTTTCAGCTTTAGAAATCACAGAACATTCAACAACTGGGTGTATATAAAAAGTCCAGAGCTGCTTAATAGTCCAAGACTTTTAAATGCTTACCTTTTTCTGACAGCGTCCAAATATGACATTGGGCTTAATATGAATTCCAAACTTTTATCCTCCAGGACTGGAACAATTCTAGAAGAGTCCACTGACAAAGGTTCCATGAATGAATCCCTGTATGGCCTGGGAAAACAAGACTTGACCAAAAAAAAGAAAAAGATATATAATGCTGAGATGGTAAGCCATGAATCAGCAAAAGGACATGTATAGATTCATATGTAGAGATATGTCTAAATGTCATTATTACCCTGAAATGAGTAAAACAGACCAAGAAATTGATCTAGAGCAATCTGTCATGGCCAACTTGCCACAACCAACTCACTGGGACCAACTTGCTACAGGACATCCTACAATGGCCAACTCACTGTGGGACAAGAGTTATACTAATATCAAAGAAATGGTGGAATAGAAACATTAAAGAAAGAATGCCAAATGAAGGGAAAAATGAAATGTAAATCCAAAAATTAAAATAAATTTTAAATAATTAAACTGAATTATTGAATTGTCCCACAGTGTTGTTCAGTGCCAAGTTGGCCATGGTGACTTGTTGTATGGCAAATTGGCCATTCTGCCAAGAGATGGAGCTATTCAGATTAGGCCTCCTACCAAATTAAAATTTTACTTATATTTGGTGGAAGAGAGAGAGAGAGAGAAGGAGAGAGATTTACTTTAGTGGAGCGCATCATCATGAAAACTCTTATGCCAATCAACTGAACACAAGTCAGTATGTAGGTATAGTTGTATGTATCCTAATTGTAATACACACACACACACACACACACACACACAAACATATGCATATACTGTATGTGTGTCTTTGTGTGTGTGTATGTGTGTGTGTAATGATTGTTATATGTTTCTCACTTTTTGTGAAATTGTGGCCATATAAATGAGATCAATAAATAAATATGAAGCATACACATATACATTTTGAAGGGTCAACATCTAACTGAACTGTGAACTGTAAAAACTGAATGTTAATTTTATTTATCTATATTGTTTTTATTTAGACGGATCCAATTTATTAAAATGAAAGAGGACTTCCATATTTGAAAAGGGGAACAAAATCTTGTCCATTCTTACACACCATTTTTACACTCTTAGCGGACAAATGTTGTCAGGCTAAACATAATCAAATGTATACTTTAATATTTTTTTAGATTTTTTTTTACTTATCTTTATAAACAACTTAAGGCAGTGAACATACCTAACACCTTTTTCCCCTCCTATTTTCTCCACAATAACAACCTGGTGAGTTCAGCTGGCTTTCATGCCTAAGGCTAGGACTAGAACCTATAGAACTAAGAACTTGGTTTCTAGCCTTGTGCCTTAATCACTAGACCAAACTGGCTCTCTACTACACCAAGACCCTAGCATCAAAATTTTCAATGTATAGATTGAAAAGAATATAAAATATCTAAATGTCATGGATAACAAAGTTGTGTTCCTGGGAAATAAATGTTGAATCATCCCCCCCCACACACACACACATACATTTCTTCTTGAAAGACTTTTCAGTAACTCTAATATTCTTCTTGACTCACATAGATTCCTTCCATCGTTGATGGTTCTTTCAGTTATTAGGGGGAAAATGAATCCACCCAAAAAATCAATCCTGATCTTCAAATCACTGAATGTATACTTGCTATTTATAGTGAAAGAGATAAAGGTATCATACATCAGACTCTTTATTATTGTATTATTTACCAAAAAAGAGAAGTGGTTCTCCATACTCAGGCAAACATGTAAGTCTTTTAAAAGTGATAGAGAACTTGAATGTATCAATTCTATCATGACAGATAGTCCTTCCTGAACTTGGTTCAACTCCCCTTTGAAGGAGCAGGGGTGGTCTAGAAATATGATAAATAAATAAATAAATAAATAAATAATCCATTCTTCCTTGTAGAAAGAAGCTGTAATTTATGAGAATATTCAAACATACAAGCATATGTGTGAATTTCAGCAGAATAATTTTGCTAGTGTTTTGAATAGAGGCCCAAATGGAATAGAAAAGCTCTGGGTTGAACATAGGGGAGATGCAATCTGCCTGGAGAAATTACCAGCAATTTTTGATGTAGAATAAACAACTGCTTATATTCCTAAGAAATTGGAATCTATGGAGCAAGACATTTATCCTAGATCCTACCCCCTCATTCTAGAAGCAAGTATTTAAGAGTATTTCTATGTCAATCAGACTTTTATCTATCATTATTTACCTGTCTTCCAAACTTCTTTAACTAGAAGTCACACGGTATCACAATGATAAAAAAAGAACAATCTGAAATAAATAGATGTCTTACATGGAAGCAGTTAGATATTCTGGCATAGCTGCCTGATACAATTCTATTCTGGGGAGCTTCTGAGGAATGTTAGAATGATTTACTCACCCTTTCTAGGAACAAGACAGTTTGATATGACCAAGCCTTCTTGCAACAGAGAATCTCAAACGATTTTCAGAGGGAACAAAAAAGAGCTCAAGAGACAATTAGTATCAAAGGCTCAGGATTTTTCATGCAACCAAAGATAATCATAATGATTCAACTCAAGTATGGTTAAAAGTAGTAATTAAGTAAAACTGCTTTAGACAGGCATTTGTTGAAAACTGGTGGTTAAAAAAGACTAATAAAATTAAACATGCAACAACATTTTAGTTTTCTTTAAATCCCTTTGGGTCCTCATGCAAATTTATGACTAAATCCCCAGTGGCTGAAATGAAAATAGGTAGGATATGCCTTTGTATTAAATAATATTTCTTCTGCCAAAGTCAAGTATAAAATTACTCTATTTAAAGAGAAATATAAAACTAGCTGATGCAAATATTTCTGATTTACAGAAAGGCATAGTAATTATCTTAATATTAATTGTATTATATGTTATGATTCTATATTACTCAGAAATAGCAAAATCTTCATCCAGTAATGAGTCAGTAAGCAACTCAGAAACCTGAATTAGAGGCCTTTCTGTCATTATTATTATATGCATGTTTGGAACATTTGCTAAATCTGTTTATCAACACATGTAATTATGCAAAATTGAGAAAGGCAGTTCTAGAGCACTAGATACATGCTATTTTATTTGAGATAAACTTCTAGAAAAAGCAACCAAGCACAATTCAGTAAAAACAGTTAAATAACAAGTATATACTATTGCCTTTTAGGATAGCAATGCTGGATACTATATACTTACTTCTGATTGTCCAGTCATAGTGTTTCATTTTATTTTATTTTATTTTAAGATATTTCAGTAAGTCATTTAATAGAAATCTATGCATGCTACTCAAAAATAAGTCCATCTAGTTCAGTGGATTTTATATGCTTAAATGGGCAGTAAGATTGTATTGCATTGTTCAGAAGGACCAGGTTTTGCTAGGTTGCCCTATATTTTTGTTTAATTTGAACTACACTTTTCTGTATAATATTCTAAGAAAACCAAATTCTTCCTTCCTACCTCACTCCCCACCTTTACTATCATTGGCTAATCATCCAATTACTTTTTTTTTTAAAAAAAGTATTCTTACCTGAATAAATCCTCAATAATCAAAGAGTGCATAAAAGCTTTTTAAAGCACTGCATATCTTTACCTAATATGTAGACAGCAAAGATAAGTAGCATGGATTTTACCCCTATAATGGTCTTGCTTCCTTTAAGATTGGCCATTGCACAGCTGATAGCAAGGGAGAATTTGGCCTTGCTTTCTTAGAATGAATGCTTTTTACAAAGAGCAACCTGTATGCCAACCTTTTTCTCATCCTCCTTCCTCTGTAAATCTCCTATTGATTTTAAAAACCAGATGGGTCCATTCTGTGTTATGAAAATCTAAGCTGACCTTCTTTTTCTTTATCCTATAAAAGAAGGGGGGGAGTATATGTTTATATGTGATTGGAAAAAATATAGGGTCTTCATTTTATTTGATTATTTGCACAATAACTACAGTACAAGTGTTGATACTGACTTACATAAAAATAAAATTGATTTGAGGGTCGAGTGATAGTACAATAGTGTACTTCATATTTTTACATTAATTTTACAAATGTTCATACTGTATTTGCATAAACTGAAGGTATTTATGTAAATGCTTTTACATATATTTTCCTTTAAAACATTTGATTACATAAATATATAAATATTTCTCTAAAGATACTGTACTAGTTGTGGAAAAGATGAAGTATGCCATACATACTGTGTAATTCATGTTATTTTACCATGACTAACTCTCCCTATAGAGTGTGTGTGTGTGTGTGTGTGTGTGGCATGTGCATGCACACATACACATGCCCACCCTTTAGGACAGAAACCACCTTCTCTGCTTATTTCATCCCATGAGTTTTAATTTTGTTTTAGAGGGGGCTTCATTGCATATTCCAGAAAAGTACATTGGTTGCTGAGCTTTAACAGAGCTAAGGAATATGTGCAAGGAGTGGGAAACTAAATTGATGGATGGATGGTTAAATGAATATAAATGAACTGATACCTTTACAGGAAAATAACATTTCTTTTCTTTCCCTTTCTTTTTTTAGTCTATAGATCAGTAGGTTTTGTATCTGTAATTCTTTCATATCAGCAAACTCCCATGTAAATCATTTCCCCCCACCTGGAAGCATATTAAAACCATGCCGGTTTTTTCGTTTAAACAGAGCCCCAGTTTCTCTCCCCCCACCCCCCATTTGCTTATCAGTTCATCCACCATTACATTTTAAATGAAATTGCAAGGGGGGGCCCTCCCCTAAATTCGAGGTTGATGTAGGAAGTCAGAAGCCCTACTTTTCTTGCTTTAGAAAACTGACCTAGATTCAATTACAGATAGAGGAGAAGAGGAAGATGACACCTTGCCATTTCTCTTTCAAAAAATTACAAAAATGCCTTTTTCCCCATATGCCAGATGCAACAATATACCCGTCCCTTTAAAGGGGCGGGTGGGGTGAGGGTCAAAAATGGAGAGAAATTTGCTTAATTCGTGGGTTGAGTTCTCTCGCCCCACCCCCAAAAGTGCCGCTGCTTTGGGGGGAGGGGAGCGATGGGGGCGGGGAAGGCCTGGCGACTCCGCGGCATTATCCTGGTGGGGAATGGAGGAACCACCAAAAGCAGAAAAACCAAAACTCCCCAACTTAGCCTGCGGGACGGAATAAAATACCTTCCAGATTTGGCGGAGAGACCCAGGCAAAACGCCCTTCTCTTTTTTAAAGGGGTGGTTTGGTTTGGTTTGGTTTGGTTTGGTTTCGCTTGGCTTGGCTTGGTTTAGATCCAACAGAAGGTCGCTTTGAAGATGTGGCCGGGGATTTGCAAATTCTGCTTTTCCTTGCCGCCGCCGCGCGCCCCCCACCCCCTCCGCGGCCCTCCTCCGAGGTTTCCCTTTCGCTGCAATATTTACAAGGAGGAGACAACGCTGTGATCCTCCGCTTAGTCACTTTTATCACTAAATTAAGCATATAAATGACCTGCCCCGCGTGCTTCTCCTTTCCCTTTTCCCTGACTCCCCCCTCCCCCGCCGCCCTCCCAGCTCTGATCTCAGCCTGAAAGGAGCCTGGACGAGATAAGGAGAGATTGGATTCCTCGTGCGGAGCGACCGGGCTGCTTCTAAAGCAAGAAACCAGCTGACAGCTCTGCCTCCCGCGCTCGGCCGGTTCCCCGTTCCTGTGCTGGCCACAGAGGCCTTCGAGGAACATCTCTGGACGGCGCTGCTTAGTCCGGGCTTCCTTCCAACTTCTCTCAGTGAAGTGTGCGGTTGTGCGACTCGTCGAAGGCTCAGGGGTGAGAGCGGAGGGGGCGGGAGGACATTTCCTTTAGGAAGAGCCCCGAAGCCCGGTTCTCGTCGGGCAAGTGAGGCAGGCAGACATCCAGGTCCTTCTGTCCGCTGCCAAAAGAGATGCGGGGACGCTGTTTAGCGGGTGTCCCGGCGGAGGAGACTGAACCGCATCTTCAAATTCAGATATTCAGTCAGTGGAGGAGCCTCATAATTTCTAGCCACCGAGATAAGGCTCCGGAATATCCGAATAATACTAATATGTATGTGTGAGCGCTCTTTTTTTCCCCGTTCTCCCTCCACTCCGTCGCCCCCTCCCCCGCGGTATTGAATTGCACCTTGGGCAACAGTGCAGAGTCCAGAATCTTAACTTCGCCCGACATATGTTTCCAGTAGATAAGTAAACAATCTGGACGTGAAATGAAAATTTTAATTAAGGCAGTAATGCTATTACACCTCAAGTGTGCAAATCCCATTGCATCGCAGTGTGACAATGGGTGGTGGAAAGCGCGCGGCAGGGGAGGGTGGGGGCCCTGGGACCACAAAGCCCCGGCGAGGGAGCCTCAGCCAAGCCGGGCGATCGACGGCACCAGCTGGACGCAGCAGCCCCAGCTCTTCTCAGCCTTTCCACTTCGGCGGAGGGCTCTTTCTAGGCTCTTGCTTTCCCTAGTCAGCCGAAATCCCCTTCGGAAGCGGGTTTTCTCTACTTCTTCGACTCCCAGACGAGGCTTTTCGGCAGCACCCTACACGGATCTGAAGGTTTCTTGTTGAGTAGGTTCGGTGAAAGCGTGTTGGGCTCTATTGAAATATAAAGCATTTTGTCCTAATAAAACACGCTCAAGAACAGACGCGCGCACACTACACTACACGCACACACACACTACACGCCCCGCTCAAACTTAAACAGAATCCTGCCCTGCCTTTGATGTATTTATAAAACACTCAAACTGCAGCAAAGGGTGTGAAACAAAACGAAAGTGTTTTTAATCGGGGATGGGAGTGCGGAGCGAGGCAACCCATGAAAAGGCTGGGAAAGTTACGCGACGAGAAACGAGGAAAGCTTGGAAACTACCGAGGGACATCAAAAGACCTTCCGTAAAGTGGCCGGGCCGGGATCTCGCTTCCCAATACTACTTGAAAATGCTTACACCTGTCTTCCTTGCCACTTTTTCTGGGGTCCTTGTTTCTCCGGGATGGTTCTCTCTCATAACAGATGCCTCCAGATAAAATATCTCTGCCCCAGTCGGTGACTTTTGCTCTGGTTTCACCCCGATTCCTCTTCAACCCCCCCCCCCTTATTTCTCTGCTTTCTCTACCCCCCTTCTCCGCCCTCCTTCGTCTCCGGACTTGCTCTCGGAACATAGGAGAGTCTGGAGGAGAGAGCTTCCCTAGAACCGCCTGATGGGAACGCCCTTTGAGTGAACTGAACTAGTCAGGTGCTAGACGATTTCAACTCCAGGTGGACGCAGGAGGGGACGCGCCCGCTTCGCGCCCTTTGTCGTAGAATTCGGAGAGCGGGAAGCCGCTCGTAAAAACTTGGCTCCCGCGCGGCGACTCCCTCCTGGAAGAGAGTTTGCACTTTTACAGATCGCTTGGAGCAGAAGTTCGTCAAGAGAACGGCGTCGATGCCCGGACAGTTCCGCCTCTGGAACGTGTTTTTTTTTTTAACCTGTGCACCCTTCCCCCACCCTTTGAAGATGCTCCGCCAGATGTCTAATGCAAGATGCAACTAGATCAACGCAAACTTGCTGCGCCTCCCAAGCTGACAGTTCTAGATGCCCCTTTTCTCAGTTCAAGGAGTGGCTCAAATTGCCTTCAATCTCCTTCTCCGTCTCTTCTTTCTTTGATTGTCTGTCTGTGTCAGTCTGTCACTGTCTTGCTCTCAGTTTTTCTTTTCCAAGAAGAACACACACATACCCTTCCTTTTGTTATTTTTGTTACGGGCCTCATTGTAAAATGTCTTTTAGGCACGACGTATTTAGCCTAGGATAGAAAATTAAGATGCTGTTATTGATCCCCGGTTCCTTTTCACTCAGAATTGTTCATATTGTGCGATCAAGAAAAAGTTGTACAAAACAAAAGAACAACCATGAATCTTTGTAATTTCCAGGTAACTTTCGGAATAGTTTTGATAGCGAGCAATTTATCAATTGCCAATATATCAATTGCCTGAATTTCGCGTGATCTGAAAAGTTTCTTGCTAAACGCTCTGCTGCCTTGATCTCCTGCTCAGAAACAGCAGCAAAGGTTAGCCAAGAACTGCGCATTTTCATCTGGGACTAAGGGAGGGGGCGCTTGCCTATGTATCCCCCGGCTAAACTTCTTAGAAAAGATGAGAAAGCGCCAATGAGGGTCACGCCTCAATCACACCATGATTATGCCTTTCTAGGAATCCCTTTCTTCCTAACGAAAGATGGGGAGGGGGGAAGAGGGGAGAAGGAGAGGGAGCCTCTATCTTTGTTGTTGTTGTTTTCTTTTCTTTTCTGCTCTTCCTTGCTCTTTTTTCTCTCCCCTGATTTCCAGATTTCCCCTTTCTCCATTGAAAGAATTATTTGAAATCAATTGTGTGTGGATAAGAAGGACACCTGCTGCAATGCATTTGCGCTTCAACTGATGTATGATGCTATTTGTCACCGGCAAATATGTAATTATTTTGTCCCTGATTGCAATGAATCCTAGGTTGTAATCTGAGGATGTAATCTTCAGCATTCTGCTTTCTCGGAAGTAAATCTATCCTCATTGAACGGATTTATCTGTTGGTAAGATTTACAACCAGTTTGTAAACCAAATTCAGATCTGAGGGCCATTCCCATCCATAACGCTCAGCCTTTCCCCTTCCACTGGCCACCGGTTTCAGGGAAACCTCCTTCTAGAAACGAGGGATCCTCGTTTGGGTCAGGATGGCTGTAGGTGGAACCCAACAAGTTTGAGGGGACTCTTTTTCGCAGGGACCTGCGCCTTCCAAACCAAGCTGCATCAGAAGGCAAGCACCTCCACCTCCACCTTTCCTAATCCATTTCAGTTCCCACCTAGTCATTTTCTTTACTTCAAAGAAAGTTCCCCCTCGACTAATCTCCAAATATCCTCTTGCGAAATTCTATCAACTCTGTAGTTCCATCTCCAGCTTCCAAGATATTCCCCCTGCCAGGTGAGGTCAGGGAAGCTGATCTCTCCCTCCTAGATAGCCCAACACCCAGCTAAGAATAAAAGAGGGAGGGAGGAAAAGAGAGCAAGCAAAGAAAGGGCTGGTTTTTAGGGTGCTACTTCTCACCCGCCCCTTCTCTGGCAGGTGTGGTATTCCTCCTAACCCCGGCCTTTTGTTTAATGATTTTTATGGGGGGAAAAGAGACAGTTGTGGATAAACAGGTTTGACAGGGACCCTCTTGACTTCACTCTTTCCTGCCTATTTAGTTAGTATCTTCTTTCACTCTCTCCCCTCCTTCTCTCTCCCCTCCTTCCGATCTTTTGACATCAAAGTCAGTAATCTGTTCATTTCAGTGTCAAAGCATACGTGTAAGTGTACACACAGAGAGACATCTGCATGTGTAAAAATAGCTGCACACCTGCAAACGAAGAATCCTATTGGAAGACGGAACTTGGGAAAAAATGAAAAAAAAATGGTGCAGGCAGAAGGGGAGACGTTGGGGTGGACAGTAAAAATATATTGAAGCTCTTTTAACACCAACCTTTTTTTTTTAAATCAGCTATAAAGAAAGTAATTCCTCTGCACATTTTTAGCACTTTAAAAGTGCTTCCGAAACATAAAGGATTTTTCGTGATGCTCTTCAACAAAATCGTCTGGTCAGTCTATCTATGGTATTAAATAAGCAATAAACGCCATTATAGAAACATTGTTAGTACTTTAGTGAAATTAAGCTTATCTCACAACATAACACTTCCTGACAAAATGGCTTTGACTTGGCAACGCAAGTTATTTGTGAAGGATAAGTGTTGAGGATCGGTTGCATTTTCGCAATTCCTCACGAAGAATGCCGTGTAGCTGCACGCTTGCTACATGTTTTTCCTCAAGCAGAAATGGCTCCGCAAATAAGTAGCAGCACCTCCCTTTCCCCCTACCTCTCTGGCGGGATGTTCCCTCCAGCAAATTACAGCAAACGGCTAGGTAAAATGAACCCTGCCTCGTGGATCGTTAGATGAACACAGAATTAACTGGCCGGATTGAAGAAAAGCTGCTTGGTGGCCAAACGCGTTTCAAGGGATTGCCCGCAAGGAAAGGGGAAACCATCCCCGGTTGGCCCAGAAGAATCGGGCTGCCCGTCGAATGGGCCGAGAGAAAAGCAGAGGCCCGGCCAAAACTGAGAGGCAGAGAGAAGCGAAGACCGACCGGCCCCTTGGGAGGAGGGGCGGGCAGGTGGGGGAGTCTCCCCGGGGCTTTTACGAAGCGCCCTCTTTACTGCTCCGCCCTTGGGACTTTCCATCCCCGATCTGCGAGTGGAGAAGACCTCGAACGGCCGTCAGCCGCCTCACTCGAGGCTTCGCCTTAAACCTAATCTCGATAGATGTTAAAGGACACTGAGCTATGAACGTTATCACAGGTCCTGACAGCTACTGTCAACAAGGGTTAAATCAGGCAGCCCGCCCGCCAGCCTAACCGGCTCGCCTGGCAGGTTCCCTTGGTCTCCCTTGGCCGAGTGTCAACGTCGGAGTGTCCCACCATCCTGGTTTGGCGCTTCCTCCGACCTCGTCCCTTCCTCCGCAGAGGTCGCGCCAGATCTTAATTGCGCCCGTTTGTAAGCGGGCTCCTGCGCTTTTTTTTTTGTCATGCTAAACAAGCGTGGCCCAGCCATCCTAACCTCGCTTTTCAAAGCCTCCCTCTTCGGTTCTTTTGTCTACCTTCGCCCGATCTCTCAGTTATTTATCTGTCTATTCTTTATACTGCTTACCCTGCCATTCAGGTTCCGTGTATGTTAATTGTGTTGTGCCATTTAATTCTAACCGCGGTCTCAAAAGAGCACTTAATGAGAAAAACATCTACAACACGGATCACCCTCGCTATTCAACTCAGCCAGATGGACAACTGCGACCCTCTCTCTTCGCTCTTCCTCCCCCTTTCCCCCCTTTTAATGAAAACCCTTTTGGTAATAAAAGGAGAGAGACCTGATGAATAGAAGCGCCAAACACCGCTAATTGTTTGGGACAAGATGCGAATCTGTCCAGCTCCAGATTTCTTCCGACTCTGTCAGAGATTCTCCCTCCCCGTCCTCCTCTTTGGGATTTTGGGAAAACCTCAACTGAAACAGGGAGAGGAGGAGGGGGCAAGAGGAAGGCTGTTGTAAAGCAGGATTCTGACTTGAGACAAGAGGAAAAGAAGAGTTTGCAAAAGGGCAAGGAAAGTCACTAAACTGAGGTTCCCCCATGTTTCAACCAGCTTTCCCAATGTGGGAGTTTCTGAATGAGTTGGGCTATATTTCCCATTATCCATGGTTGCAAAGGCTATCAACCAACACGTTCCTACAGGCATATCTTGGGTTAGGGAAAGATAGTCCACATTGAGTAGAAACCATGACTGAGAGAAATTAAGGCTGCAGATCCAAACAGACTTACTAAAGCACAAAAATCCTGCTGCTTCCCTGATAGATACTTTCAATTAAACAAAATTACCTATGATCTTCCTTGGAAACCCTTAAATTTGCATCTGATCCAGAGAGATGTGACATCAAAAGGGTATTTTGCTCATCCACAGAAGTGTTCCCATCCCGCAGAGCTGTAGCTAAAGTGACCCTTATCATGCCACCAAATCCACCTTTAACTTCACACTTTTTTCAGCAACCTCTACTTTCTAAGAAACCTTTAATTTTTCCCACATTGGCAGTTGTTTCAGTTTGTGAACAAATACAAATACGTTGGTATCAGCACTTGGCTGGCAAGTAAGGATTAGAAAACTAAGCAGAAGCAATTGAGCTAGTTCTTGGAAAAGGGGACCACAGGGAATTTTTAGGGCTCTAGGCCAGAGTGGGAAGTTAGAAAATCAACACTCCCTCCCCCCACCCCACCCCCCCATCCCCCACCCCCCAAAAAGGCCACAGTAAACTCTTGCCACAAGAAAACTATTGCACATGGATGGATTCATGAAGTCACCAAGAATCAAGTTTGACTCAGGAATATTGTATCCTTTATCTTTAAAAAAAGCATGCATTATTTATTTACTTTCTGATGTGCTGGAAACATTTCAAGATCATAATCTTTCTGTGGGCAGGGGGAGAGAGAGAGAGAGAATATGAATGAATCTTGGATCATAGTAAGTTATTTTCTACTCCCCTTCCCCCCTTCTGCTAAGTCATCAGTTTTGTACCACAGGCACCTAAGGGTAAGTCTCACTGAATTTAATGGGACTTACCTCTGATTAAAGAGAACTCTCAGGCTTTTAAAGTAGATTCGGCCTCTTGTAAATCAGTTTTACTGGGACTAACACCCCTTTGGCACAAAAATGTGCTGCAGTTTTGGGCATACTTACTTTAGAATAAAATCTGCACACAATAGGATAGATTTGAGGATGGGGGAGAGAATGTGCATATATTTAAGACATTTGGGGTTCCCAGGACATAAATCTATACACAATGACTCAGAAATAAGTCCCACTTTCTTCTAGGGAATGTGTTTTAGTGCAATCCCTGTATGATAGATTACAAAATGTAAAGATGCAGGACTCATCTGACATTTCCTGGAACATGCAATACTGAAAATATATACTCAAAGGGCTCATACCAAGGAATGAAATATAGACTTGCACTAAGTGAGTCATACCTTCTGGCTCATCTTCTATTCTCCCTTCTGTAATACAGGAAAAGACAGTGACCTTAGAAATAATTGGCCGCAAAAGTATATGTATGTATTCATACCAATATAGGTGTATGCTCGGCACAGCACACGTGCCACAGGAAACAGATTTTAACAAGGTGAGCAGAATTCACCCAGAGGTTCTCCATCACTGACATTGATTCAGGCACCAGCTAGCTCAACTCAGTATTACTGTGCAGGAGAACTTGCCAGTGGATTATGCCCAGATTTCAAAACTCTCCAATCCTGTTTTAGGTTCTTGACATTTCCTTACTTTTCTGTAGAGCTACTGTTGTGTGGGATCTAAAGCCCAAGACCTTGGCAAATCAAAGAAAACCTTTAAGTTTTCGACTTTCTTGCAGTCCATAAAGGTTTATATGAAGGTTCATAAGAACTGGAATGGGATTCACACAACATAGTTGACCGGTTGCACGACAGATTGTCTTTATTCAAAATGCCTTTTTTTTGTTCAACAAATGAACAGAACTGACGAGGTAAAATCCTTTTGGATACATTGTCTCCCCAATACACTTTAATCCATATTTAGTTTATCACCATGTTACTCTTTTTTTTTAAATTATTTTTATTCTCTTTTTATTTAAAAAAAGAAAAAACCTACAGTCTGACGTCATAGCTGACATTCTGTCTAAAGTAAACTTAGGCCTACTTGCACTTATTCACACAAATCGAAAGATTATCTGTTTAAAATTAAACAAATACTATCATATCATGTTTGAAATATAAAACTTTGAACCCCTTTTAATAACTCTAAAGAGCTGTTGTGTTATTTTAATCTTTCTGACATGAAAAGCAATGTTATCTATTAGTGCTGGATGATAAAATATAGATATATAGAATATATATATATAACACAGCTAAGTCTTGATTTGAATGTGCGAAGGAAAAAAGGGAAAACTGTTAGAACAGTTCTGGGGTTTTAAAAATTAAAGTCCGAATAACATTCAATCATACAAACTCATTAACATTAATAAATTAAAAAAAAATCAAATGGATCGTTGTTGACCTTTAGCCAAAAGGGCAGTTAAAAGTTTGACACATTTACAAGTTGTACAAGTTTTGGGCCAATCTGAGCCCCAAGTGCAGAAAGCAAGGAAAGAAAGTTTTCTGTAAGACTGTGAGTTTTTTTGGATTTTGGATTCTAAGGTTTTGGTGTCCCCCCTCCCACCAGCCCACCCGAAGAGTCTCAGAGTCTTTGCCCAGGTGGAAGAGATTCCCTAGGGCATCTTTCCACGCCCAAGTGGCTTTCGGTTAGGCGGATTGTTTGTTTCTGGAGTACGGTATGGTACATGCACAACGATCGATCGGTTTCCGATTTCTTCCTTTGGCCAGTCTCGCTGGCCCCATACAGATTCCAGTCGCCTGCAATGTGTGGGGCTGCCAGTGAGAGTTTGGTTTGAGTGTTACATGGCTGTAGCGTGCGCTGAAGAATAGGGGTCTATTCCAGTCTTGGTCATGCCCGGGAATAATATGTAGGCAACAGGAGGCTGCAAACTGGACGCAGACCAAGCCGTACAGTTACAAGGCACCACGTAGCCTGGGTTGGTTGGCGACGGGTGAGTGTGGGTGTGCTGGCTCGGGCAACTCAAGGTGCCAAAAGCCCCATTCTGGTATCCCAAGGTGGAGGCGTAGGGCAGAGTGCTGGTAGCTAAGGTGTGGGGCACCTCGGTCATCTTCTGGATGGCGCTGGAGCTGAACTGGCTGGGGTCAAGTAAAGAGTAAGGTGCGGAGGTGGGGGGCAGGAAGGCCCTCGCCTTCTCCGGGGAGCTGAGCAGAGAGTCTGTGGCTGCCACGGGAAGCCCTGCCGCCTTGAGGGGGTCGGTATCCCCGAGGTAAGGCAAAGGGAAGACATACCTGTCCTTCTTGAGCAAGTTCTTAGGCTTGCGGCGGGGCCGGTACTTGTAGTCGGGATGCTCCTTCATGTGCTGGGCGCGCAGCCTCTTGGCTTCGTCTATGTAAGGGCGCTTCTCGGCCTCGGACAACAGCTTCCACTCGGCCCCGAGGCGCTTACTAATCTCCGAATTGTGCATTTTAGGGTTCTCCTGGGCCATCTTCCGACGCTGTCCCCGGGACCAAACCATGAAGGCGTTCATGGGGCGCTTGATGTGATCCGAAGGCTTGGACATGGTGTTGCGCGGGACCGTCTGGCGCCTCCAGGAGCAGCCGCCGCTCGCTGGCACGCCTTACGCTCGCCGGCTCCGCTTCCCCGCCTGCCTTCCAGCCAAGGCCGCCGCCGCCGCCTCCCTCTCAGCTGATCATACCAGTTTTCCCAGCAATCCAGTCCCCTCCGAGGTGCCCCCGAGGGACGGCGAGCCTAAGACAAGCAAGGGAGTCGCCGGGCCTCGCCCGGGATGGCGGGCTCTCCCGAGGCTCTCGCTGGGGATCCCCTCGAAGTTGCAGGCGCTCGGGTGCCGCGACGGCGGGGCGCGAAAGGCGGCAACCGAGGAGGCAAGCGGAGGACGCAAAGTGGAAGCCGAAAACCGACGCTTGGAAGGCGAGCCTGCTTCGGACGGCGCGCAAGCTGACGGAGAGCTGCGAGCGGGGCGTTCACTCTCCCCAGCCGGTGACCCAATCAGCGGCCGGCAAGCGGCAGCTCGAGGGAAAGGCTACCTTTGGAAAGGCGAGGAGCGAAAAAGAGGCGGGGGAGGGAGGGAATCGGGGGGCGAAGGGAGAAGAAATCACTAAAGACTCGGGATTAAAGGAGCCGCTTTTGTTCGACGGCGCACTAATAGCGGCAGCCAATAAAACGCCTCACGCCCCTTCGTTTGGGGGCGGGGTAGGAGGGGAAAAACGCCAGGGCTGCGAGTGGGGGGCGGAGGGAGACGAAAGAACTGGATTCTAATCCTCTCCTTTCTTGTGGAAGGACGGGGAGCGGGGGGGAGGGGGGGGGAGAGAGCGAGCGAGTCACTTTATCAATGGGGGCAGCGCACGAGTCAAGGGCAAAGGCGCACCGCGTCTCCTTGGCACTCGTTTTCTTTCTCCCCGGATCCAGCCGGGCTGGAAGAGGGAGGGGGGGGAAGTGGGGAGACCGACAACAGGAAGCACGCGGGGCGTCGAAAGTGAGAGGAGTGAGTAGCGCCCCTCGTTCTCCTTCCTTCCCTTTCTCTCTCTCTCTCTCCCGGAGCCACCTAAGTTCGGGCCGAACGGAACCTGGCGAACGTTAATAGACCGGGCAGGTCTGGATATGGGTGGCAAGCAAACGCGACGACTCTTCCTTCAGAGCGCTCTGACAAACGGGGAGAGAAGGGAGGGGGCTGTATTCCCCTCCCCCTCCCGCTTCTTCCGAAGAATTTGCTACAACGGAGGGCAAAGGAGGGAACCCACTGAAGAAATCCAGTCCCCGCTCAAAGGAACGCCGCGAAAATGATGAAGATGCTTCTGTGACGGGTTTCTCTAAGTTGCCCCCATTTCAAGAGCTAACCTCTCTCTCTCTCTCTCTCTCTCTCTCTCCCCGTCCTGGGGTTTTATTGTTATTTTCAAGCTATTAAAGATCGGCTTCTAACAAAACGAAATACCCATAGGAGCCCTTTCTCCCTTCCATGCCTGTTTTTTTTGAATAATTGCTGCCTAACGCAAAATGCCCTTGGGCTTGGGGGAAAATATTTATTAAATGGGAACCATTTCCCTGAAATCCCCGAAGAGGCCGGGTTCTTTTAAGGGCGTATTGGCTTTGTGCACCTGCTTAGTTTTAAACCGGTCCAAAGGCGGCCTTTTCTCTTATTTTTGCCCTTAAAGGGATTCCCCCCCCCAATAATTCATAAGAACACAGACTCCAGTTGGCAGTCTTGGTTTTTTATATATATATAGACTGCATTTCCCAATTAAAAGAGAAGGGGGATTGGGTAGGTATTTGGTAAATTGAGCCATGTCCGCGTTCTTTCTTTCAATCAAGTTTCGAAGCCTATAGCATACACAACACAGAATCTTTATACACGCTACTACATACAGTTATAGGGAAACCTTATGATCAGGGTCGTAAGGGGTAAGAAAAAGGGGTGACTATTCTGCTTTGCTTTCCTTTCGATCATCAGCAAAGAAGGAACCAAATTTGCGACCCCCACCCCATCCCTAAGCTCTCCTGCCGCCGACCTTCGCCCGATCTCGGAGCCATGGATTTGGCAGGACTTGGGCGCTTTCGACGGGAAGCTGAGTTTTTTCTCCTGAGCACTCCAGCTTCTTTCGGGAATCCCACTGTCCGTCAGGGCCGCCGGCTTTCTCTCATCTTCTTTGAAGTTCTAGTCTTAAGTAGACAACCCAAATTCCCGTTTAGGGGCCCGGCATATTATGAGCTGCGAGTCGTTCTCCGCGCTTGGCAGCCGAGAAGGTAAATAGATTGATTGGAAAGAGTTGCAGAACACTAGTCATTTTTCAGCCAGATGCATTTTCCGTCTCTGCCCGGGGGCGCTCAGTGCTTGCTCCCCAAGGTATATTTAGAGGTTACATACGTACGCCAGACAAATGCCTGGTTCATGCATATGAAAAGAAGTCGTGCTTTGCAAGGTGTACCGGTATGTGTGGAAGCGGTGTGTGCGCCTCCAACAAAATCGCTTTGATTCGTTTTCATTTCGGCTGTGTTTCCTACACGTTACCCACGCAAGTGGGTGGAGTGGAGGGTAGTATTCCGGCCTCAAACTATGACATCCCCAATTTTGAGTTGACTCCAAGGACAACTTCCGATTGTGTACATGGAGGTCCCTGGAAGGGAGTTCTATTGATAAGACAACTTAACAATGTTAAAAATGGCTTTCTTTTCGCTTATATGCCTGTTTGAGTGGGTGTTAGTAACCACGGGTTGTTGTTTTTTAATGCAAGTGGAACCTGACTTGAAATTCTTGCCTCCAAACCAGAAAAGCTTCGTCTTGTCTCCCTGTAGCGATACACGCCCATACATTTTCCAAACACACCATAAAGCTCCCGCCCCGCGCCTAAAGAGAAGCACAAAAGGTCTGTATAAGACGCGTTTCTTCTCCTCCTCTGCGCTTCCTTCTTCTGAGGCGCCAATAGCTACAAGCGCGCAAAAAGCACCTGTGCTTATGAACAGTGTGGTGGCAAAACCTCGCCTAGCAGCCCCATTCAGAATCTTTTCTCCAAAAAGGAAGCGACCTCTCATCCTAAGAAAAATCCGAGGATGCGATCGAAAGCGTCCGATTTTAAATGGATCTAACTCAACTTAAATGAGCGTACGCCTACATTCATCTGCCGCGCGAATGCTCTCTTGGCCGACTCAAACTCCTGATTTGAGAGATTATCAGTTAGAGATCTCCGAAATTCATTTTAGAGTTTTCACTACAGCTGACGTTGTAAAATCCCGAATCAAAGCGGAATACACGGTGTTATAGTAGCCTAAAATGGGACATGGTGTGTGCGTGCGTGTGTGTAAAGAATCACAGCCCCACTATTCCTCGGAAGGTTTTGGAATGGGATTCCAGTTCGCAGCAGCTCTAGAAGGGCGGGGGGGGGGGCAATGAAAACGCGCAGAGAAGCGCTCTAGAAGGGCGGGGGGGGGGGCAATGAAAACGCGCAGAGAAGCGCTCACCTGTTTCAAACATCACAGAGTGAGAAGCACCCAACAAGAGATGCACGCATCTCTTGTTTGTCTTGCCTTTAACCACTGGACAAACACTTTCAGTGAGGTACCGGGGAGAAAAAAGCAATTTGTCCCTCTGGCATGAAAGTTTGGTTTGTCTTCCTTTCCGAAAACTTCTCTGCTCCCATTCCACAAAGTACTGCTACTGATCCGAAACAGGGCGACTTTCTCCTCTACAATTTAAGAATCCCGATAGGTGGAATCATTCAAGAGCAGCCCTACTCTTGCTCACAGCAGCCTTCGGTTTCAGGCATCCATCCAGCGGACACTGGCGAACTCCCGGTGTCAAAATATTGCTGTCTCGGCAAATCCCTCCCTCTGCCTTAATTTCCTCATCGGTAGAAGAGGCGATAAATTCTGAGATGCATTATGGAAGAAAACCAAGACAACCAACCTTTCGCAAAAAGAAATGAAAACGGCCTTACCCCGATTCGTGACAAGAGTAAAGAGTTGGGTGACTGGCCAGAGGGGCTATGCTGGGATAATCAGACTTCTTAGCGGGGCCCCGCTCCCTCCCCTTCTCTCCTTCGGAATCTCTCAAGGTGCATTGCTCCTTCTTCTTCGAAATCTTCAAGTTCCTTCGGGATCTCTCCATCCGCTGAGACCAGAGGCAGATGCTGCGCCCGTTTTTTTTTTTTTGTGTGTGTGTGTGTGGGGGGGGGACATACATCAAAGAGCAGGTCGGAACTTTTAAGAGATTAAGTTGGGCACTGTGAAAAATCGGATATAATTTTGGGAATGGGAGGCTCGGGTAAGATCGGGCACCCTCATCATTAGAGAAGATATCGTTCCTTCTTCCCCAGATCTCACAATCTTTCTATTTACCAAAATATCTTCTCATAAAAATGCTAAGCATCGCTATCGGCCGGAGGGAGCTTTCAGTTGGGATCGCAAATGCAGCTGGTGCCATTTTGCTCCCTGGACAAGAAAAGTCCGGCCTCTGTTTAAGCGCTGTCTCGATAGCGGTGCATCAGGGCGACCAATCGCTTGGGAAAGAAAGCCACGCTTTGTTAAGTCTTTCCTCGGCTACGGAAGAGAAGCTTTCAGATAGCTCCATCACTGTTTGGACTATCGACGGAGCGAGGTGATAACTTCTGGGCAGACGGAGGAGTTAAACGTCCAAGTCCTAAGAGCACATGCTCGCCACTACATACCTTCCCCCACCCCACCCTTTCTCTCCCTCTCTTTCACACCTACGCTCTTCAGAGGTGACATATAATACTTCTGGCTTTGGGACACCTATACCTGCTGCCAAATGTGAGAGGATGGAGGTTGGGGTGTGTGTGTGTGTTAAAATCTTTCAAATTATGGTCCCAAGTTATTGCAAGATTTCTTAAAATGCACTCCTGAATAAAATTCCAATGAGGAAATCCCAAAATAAGTGCCAGAAAGAGGGAGATAGCCCAAACATATCAGGGATCTTAAGAGGTAAGGCTAAATAAATGCTACACCTGATGATTCACCTTCAGGGTCTTCGTTTGAAAACAGTCAACAAGTTGGTTAAAACTCACCAATCAAATGGTCAAAGGTCAGTCAGAATTCTTAAAATTAGATTCCAAGCTCACCACTACCGCCACTCTGACAAAGATTAGGACAGGAACGACCCAAGAGAGTTGCCAGCAAAATCAAGTACTATGAAAAGGAGCAGCCAATTTCCTCTCTGTCCTCAGGTATCTCTGTATGCTGGGACAGATTGGGTTTTCTCCCAGACTGATTTAATTACTTGAAGATGCCTTTTCAGAACAGAGACTCGAGTGCCTGAAAGTTGCTGGTACTGAGAGATGAACAACTTTGTTGTAATGCTGGGACTGAATGGGATTCAGCAGAAACTTAAACCTGTGCTGTAGTATTGCATTAAAGGCCACAGACAAGGATGTTCATGCATTTTCAAGTGAGCTTGATTGTTTCAAGCTCTCCTTTCAAAATGCTGCATCAGTAGCTTTGTAAATCTGAGAATTGTTGAAGAAGAATTTTAAAGAAACACTGTGTACAAATAGTATTATCCCTCCTTCCCTTCCACCCACCCACCCATCCATCCAACATAACGTAACAGCTAAAAAAAGAATGATACTGTGGTAAAAGATCCAGAAAATGTAAACTTTTGGTTTAACTGGAAGTAGCATTCAGAAATTACTGGAAAGCCATTTGAAAGATTACAGTTTTAGTTCTTATTAGCATAAATAGTGGAGCCTTTAAAGAAGACCTGTCCAACCCACAGTCCCAAGGCCTAGACAACTAGTAATGCAGCCTTACAAAATCATAAAATTTTAACATTATATAATATAATTAATAAATATATTAATAAATATATAAATATATCATAAAAAGTTTACATTATCTCACTATATATATATATAAAATTTATTTATTTATTTATTTTAGCTATTTATTTTATTTATTTATTTTATCAAATAATTATTAGATAGCAGGTATAAGTATAAACATGGTTATAAATACATGAAATGGATATGAATAAGAAAAAAAGAAACAATAGGACCGGGACGGTAGGCATTGAAGACATCATTGAAGTCAATGCTATGACCTGTGGCTTTCATGTATTGGACTAGTAAGGAAGCGTGTTCCAGCTTTTTTACTGCATTTTTGTGTTCATCCAGTAAAAAAGCTGGAATACACTTCCTCACTAGTCCAACACATGAAAGCCACAGGTCATAGCATCAACTTCAATGGCACCAAAACCTTAGCCACTATTTAAAACCCCAGCTACAGAATTATCAGAGAAGCCATAGAAATTGAAAAAAGACCTGAAAGCATGAATAGAAGAGATGAGTCCACCAGACTGTCAATTATTTGGAAGCCTGCACTCACAAACAAAAAAATCTCCACACCACAAGCCAAGCAAAAATCTGGGCACAAACAGACCCCCCGCCCCCCCGCCATACCTCCAGCCCAAACACACCCCAACCAGCCACCCAGATGAAACCTAGCTTCCTAATAAACGATAGCCGGCCATTCACCGAAGCCAAGCCACACTATAAGCCCCCAATACATGAAACACAATGTTGCCAGCCAATCAAGACAAAAAAAAGCTTCAAAACAGACAGAAAATATTAGAAACACCAATCAAGCAGAACACAGCAAACTCCAAGACCAATAAACACAGACCAAGAGTCCCAACCAATCAGGATGAAGAAAAAAACCATTCTAACACAGCACGAGGCTAGCACCAAATTTAAAACAGAACCAGCTGTGAAAGCCTGACGCACAGGCGAACCCAATACACAAGCCTGATGATGGCAGATGAGATTCTGCTGAAATGTAGCTACAACTTTAAAAGCACAACTACAACGATGTGAGAAAATACCCGAGCAAAGCTGAATACCATACTTATAAATACCCACGAAAACTTAAAAAAACAAATATATATGATATTACATTATCATATATATATGATAATGTAAAAGTTTTATGATATATTTATATATGGGCATGACAATTCTTCTTCACTCAATGTGGCCCAGGGTAAGCCAAAAGGTTGGATACCCATGTTCTAAGGGAAAATGCCATATAGGCTTATGTACAGTATCTCTGTCTCTCTGTCTCTACCCCTCATTTCCCAAATAAACTTATAAGCAAACCATAAGGAAGTCTGGCATTCAGTTCTTCCACTAATTGGATCTGTTTTTAACTTGTATGCCACTCAAAGTCATAATGAGTAAGACAGACTATAAATGTGATTGACTGAAAAATAAATAAATAAGCCAGCTTTTGTAACGTTTTCTAGGCAGTCTGTTTTTATAGCTTTTTATTTATTCTCTTTCAGGATCAGTACATGTAAATGAGCCCTTGTCTTTGGAAGGCCACAGATAAAGTTTCAAAATTAAAACTTCTGAAACTAATAAAGTCTTCAGTTTGATCTACTTACTTGATATTCACAGATGGAGTATTCACAGACATTCATTCAACTAACAGATACAAATAGGATTGGACTGGAGATAGTACCAACAATTAACTCAATAACATTTTTCTTACAAAGGAGGCCTAGACCTATATAATATGATCTCAAATAATTCATAATTCCAAAGCAAGGTATTTCAATATCTGCATAAACTTTGAACTAAAGCAGCCTTCCTGCAAAAATTTAAGTAAGAGGTTGTGCAATGTGCATACATCCTTGCTCTACTTGGCATCTCTATGGCTTTCAGTACCATTAACCATGGAATCCTTTTGGATCAGCCTAGAGAACTGGGCTGGGCAGGATAATTTTGTGCTTGTTTGCCTAAGGTTTTAATAGTATGTCAATGTGGTGGATTTTTAACCAATAATTTAAAAGCAGAGACTTGGTCCCATTAAACTGGGTTAAATTTAATTTCAGGACTGTGAATATATGCAGAATTCTACTAGGAAAAAACATTTAATTTATTTAGAAATAACTTATGTCCTGTTAATATTATATTTGTTAGTAGTTTTTTGTTGTCATTAATCATAAAATCTTGACATCACAAATAAATTTTACATGATAGTTTGCAGCCATAAAAATATATGTAGTTAGCACCATTTCCTATGAAAAATTCAAATAACTTTACTCAAGATATAATTCTGCTTCTAACTCATTGTATTTTTCCAGTAGTGTTCTAGTTACAATGTTTTGATTTTTAGAAAGTATGATTCTCTTAAATAACATGATTGCCGGAATGCATAGGAAATCTATGCCAATTACTGTATTTCCTTCTTCTGAAATTTAAATTTGTTTTAAAAGTTATGCATGATGATTTATCCTGTTTTAAAATAAGAGATATTGAGAGAAACTTATACAAGAAGTAGACTGCACTTCAAACTTACCAAACTTATTAAGATGATCTGCAACCTAGTTAACTGAGATCTTAAATATGTTCATAGTAAGTTAGCCTTGTATAAATTATCTGAAACAAAGGGATAATTTAAAGTTTAGAGTTAGGACAGAATCCTGACAGTTAACCTTTGTGAAACAAAATGAAATGAAATTATTTAATCACTGATCAGCCTTGTTCTCCTTTAGAAGAATACTTCGATTACATAACATAAACTTCAATATATCAGATATTATATCCACAAGAAAACCAGCCAACTACTAACCATTAACTATAAGTAAAGAATATACAAATAAAAGTAGGTTTAGTTAGAGAATATTTAAAATCACAAGTACTTATAAAGCAGGAAATATTATATGGTCTAACTGACTATGAGTCATCCAACTGATTTGGGGTTCAGTTCTCATGATGACCAGCCAATACCAGTAAGAAGTATAAACATGATTCCAGCAGCATCTTTTATGTTTCTAAAAGTGGCACTGAGAGTCCATTACTGAAGGTAATGTGTAGCAGTCATGATTAATAGTCACAATAACCTTATCCTTCATGTTTATGTCTAGAGGGACACAATTCAGCAGAAATAGCAGCCATTCAAAGAAAAACTTAAAGCCAGTTTGATAAGCTTTCAAATGAAATGCCTTTTCTAAATAATGTCTTGTCGTTCTTGTTGTTTTCAACTAATTTAAGCCATTTAAGAAGGAAGCTCATTAACTACTCTAAGAAGAAAGGTGAAAAACTATGGTATAGTCAAGGAATTGGTCCCTGATTGAATTCATATTTTTGGAGACTTCAATTTAAGATGAGTCTCAAGAGACAATCATAATAGATGAGTTATTGGGCAAAGGCAACCTTTTCCATGTAGCTGTAAATATATCCAAAGTCAATACAATTTCAAAACACATCCTATAATACTTATACTAATTGTAGCTGAGAAATGTTTGCAGAACAATCTTAGACATCTTCCTTATAAGCCATTGTTGCTTCAAATATCTTCAAAATACTGAATGAGCACCAAGGGATGTTATTACTATTGAACCAGTCCTACACTATACAGTACATGTTTTGGGGAGGAAATCAATAAAGTTTGGAGGCTATTTTTCTTTGTCTTCCCTACTTCTATAAAAACAGCTAATCATATTCATCAGAAAACTTGATGTTCTATAATTAAGGTAAGTTTGCAGTTAGGATAGCACGGAAACTGCTGTTAGTTGATTTACTAAAAATCACATTTCTGTGGTTGTCTTCATACGATAATTGCAATTTTGTTGAGTAAATGATAGTCAATAATTTAAAGTAACAACTCTGATAGGCATCCAGGGAGTCTTTGATTCTGGATAGAATATCAATTGTCAACTATTATTGATAATATTCCTTATCAAACTATTTTTGCTGCAACTGTTTTAGCTTAAAATGTTTGGGAAGAAATGTATGTATATGTATGGCTGCATGGCATCATATACTGATATATAATCATACACACATATATAATGGCCCCATTTGTGAAATTACCCTTTTTGCAAAAAGAAAAGAAATTGTCTAGTTTAAAATTTCAAAAACTTTCAACTGTTATTTTTCCTTTTAATTTGCCCTCTGTTTTAAGTGACCCTTTGCTAGTCACCCAGTCTATGTTAGGTTTTCTGTTAACTGTTTGTTTTTATAATTTTGTTTTATATAATTATTGTATGTTCCATTTCTGTATCAACTCATTTTGGTCAGCCTGGTATGTAGAGGAATAAAAGATGGACATAAGGATTTTTTCTTTTTTTAAAAAGCAAATAGAAATCCCGTGATACCTTTCTCCATTTGCTTAAGGCTGTTGCATATTATTATCCTTCTTCCATTCTGCCATCCTTGCTTGGCTATAAAACCCAAAGTTGGGGATTAGGGGTTTCTCATTTAAGAGCTTATTCCATAATCCTACTGCTCAGAAAATATCTATTTCTAGCTTTTCTATTAATATTCCATGATACTTAGAACATAACATTTTATTTAATATATTGGAAGCATTATGATTATAGACAGTAAAAATGAATAAAAATATGTTGATGTGTCACTAGCCATGCTGCTGAATTCTTCAGAGCTAAACAGAAATACATGTGTCACATATTACCAGTACAGAACATCCACAAGAAATTCCTGACCCCTGCATAGATGACAAGTGATAGCCTCCCTATTTGGATATTTTTGAATTTCTATTATCTCTGTAATAATCCATGGGGGAAATCTGTCACACAGCTACAAGATGTTGGTATTACTTGGTTTATTTTATGACTTAATCTTTGTTACTTGGGTTCAGTCAAGGCTATCTGTCCTTTTTTAAAAAAAAATACTTTAAAGTTCTTTTTTATGTTATTTCAGAATAACAAATTAATATATACCATTTCAGACAAATGGTTGTCCAATCTCATCCTAAAAGCTTCCATTGTTGTAGCACCCACAACTTCTGGTATGTTGGATTTAGGCAACTCCTTAGTTATTGGAATATTGCTATCAGGTCACTCCGAGTTTCTTTGCATTAAACTAGACATACTCAATCCCAGCAACTGTTCTTTATATGCTTTAGCCTCCAGTCCACTAATCATCTTTATTACTCTTCTTTATACTTTTTCTAGAGTCTCAACATCTCTTACATTGTGGCAACTAAAACTGGATACAATATTCTAAGTTGGCCTTAGCAAGACATTATAGACTGGTATTAACACTTCATGTAAATTTGATTCTATCCCTCTGTTTAATGTTGCCTAGGACTGTGTTGGCTTTTTTGGCAGCTGCTGCAGCACACTGCTGACTCATATTTAAGTGATTGTTCAGTAGGACCCCAAGATTCCTGCCACAATTACTACTATTGAGCCAGGTACCACCTATACTATACTTGTACATTTGTTTTTCTTACCTAAATGTAGAACTTCCCTTTTTTCACCATTGAATTTCATTTTGTTAGATAGTGCCCAATGTTCAAGTCTGTCAAGATCTTTCTGTATCTTAAACCCATCTGCTGGGGCATTGGTTACTCCTGCCAGCTTGATGTCATCTGCAACTTTGATGATTTCTACATTTCATTCTACCTTCTTTGGATGTTCCATTTTGGGTCCACAGTGGCAATTTATTTTCTTACATTCCCTCAGTTCTTTGTTTGTGGAATTTATCATTAATAAAGAATAGCAGTTATTATAACTCACCTACTGTCCTGAATCTTTCTACCAAGTTTTTCTTGTCTACAGTATTTCTCATCCTGTCTATCAGATAGCAGTCCTCCTTTGAACTGATACTTTTCTTGCTCTAGTTATATAAATTATGAGATATTTATTACTTCACCTATTGTTTGCATCACTTATTTTATCTCTTTGTGTTCACACACATACTTGGGATACACCCGAAGACAACCTTTATTGTCATGTTTAGTTTCAGATTAGCTCTGAAGAATCTAAAACCTAGTTTTAGTAGCTAGTGAAATATCAGCACATATCTACTGTTGATATTACCTATAAGCAATTGAACCAATAAATAACCACCACAAACACCACTTCCTCTGATGTCTAAGGAATTTTGGTCATTAACAGTATGGAAGTAATTTTATTTTTGCTTTTTCCCAAGTTGCTATTATTATTTGCTTTCAGCCTTAGTCAGCAAATACTGGAATTTCTTGGAGGTCTCCTGCTCAAGTCCTCATCAAACGTGACCCGGTTAGACTTGCAACCCAGAGAGGTCCACTAGATGCTGCCATCGCAGAAATATTTTTCTGTGCTTCAGAACAATTGATACTTTTCAGTATTCTCATTGTCTTGTTCCTGTGCAACGTCTAATACAGAATGAGTCCTGCCACAATCATATTTTGGGCAGTTTGCACCTTGAAAAACTCTTCATATTGCAGTCCCAGATTTATTGCATACCTAATGGTCCACCATACATGGCTTGTTAGCTTCATTCAGCTTGACAGGTCACAAGTTGTACAAGCCTGTGCTAAATGACCCATACAGTTATTTCTGGAATGGCTAATTAAGAAATAAACACTCCAAGTGTATAATCAGGATTTATTCTTAGTATTATTTTTGCATGCTATTTTCTCTGTCATTGTTCTCAGTTTGGAAACATGAGTTAACCCTATGGTAGATTGGTTAAATGGAAACCAGATGGAGGAACTTCCTAGTTGCATTCATTTAATATACATCTCTTTCATCAGCCTCCCCTAACTTGATGCCCTTTGGATGTATTTGATATAACAGCTTGTACAATGGCAAAAGACTTGGAGAAACTATCTTATATCCATCCTAATAGATTTCCAAGTATAACGTTCTGCCTCAAAATCTGTAAGATTCATTAACAATATGAATGACTTGTAATGGGTTTGGAGCCATCTCAAAGCAGCTTCACTGGGCAAATAACAATTCAAGGTTAATCAACTCCCTGTGGAACTGAATCTTCAATGTTGTACATACATGTAGAATTGGGCACAATTCTAAATTCTTAGTGTTTTCTACTCCATCAAATTGAACTCATTATTATTGTTCTGAACATTGAATTATGAACTTTCAGAAGTCAATCAGACAATGACTGATGGCAGTCTATATTAGGGAATATGCAAATTATTTAAATTATCTTCACATTAGTATTGTTGGCATGTCAATATTATTATTAGTTCCATGCCAGTACTGCTGGCATAATAATCCATTATTTTTTAAAACGAAAGGCTAAAAATGCTGTGTTAATTATATTTGTAAGATTACCTAGAATATATGTAATAAAAGGTGCACAAATATTTGTATAATACACAACCTATCATCATGTTGATTTTTCTAAAGCATGGAATTTTGCACAAAATGCCTGTAAGAGATGACCAGGTTGAGCCCCTGAGGGAGGGGACAGACATGTCATCAGTCATACATACATATATGTGTCTATATATCTATCATCTATTTATCTGTCTGTCTATTTTCTTTCTTTTATTAGTGAACAAAAAAGCAACTATAAAAATAGACTAGTGATTATAGTGATTATTACATATTCTACAGTGATGGCATGATATAGTTGATAGCTGGCATGATATAGTTTATTATCAATGTGAGATTAATCCAACCCTTAAATTTATTAAACCTACACCTTATAGAAAAATATCATATCATCTTTAGAACATAGGAACATTTATAAATACATAACAAGCTTATCTTAAATTCATTCCCTAACTCAGGGAGATCAGTTCCCTCACCCCCATTTATGTAAAAATTATCTTCTTTGCTAAGTCTCTAACTTAATGATGCCAAAATTCTTAATAAAATAGAAAATTCCATATGCTGAGAATATAATTTAATATCACACAACTCTGATATATTTCTTTCCGAAAATGTATTAATATATCTTATAACTAAAACCAAAACAGAGCTAAGGCTAGACAGGACAAAATTATATAAATTAAAGTACTTTTATAGTTCTTACTATGCTAGAGCGGTGTGATAGCCAAGAAGTGAAAATGCTCACCTCCCACTAGGAAGGTTCAGATCTCAATCCTATGCAGCAAAACTGTTTATCAAGATGCCAAGAGAAAATAACTGCTGTGAACTCCACATAGGACTCAGGAAGGGCATCCAGCCAGTAAATGCTCAACTTTATTCAATTGTCCCGACCCCACCCCAAAACAAAAGATTACAGAGTCTTAAAAAGAAAAAAAAGATAGTGCTTGCTATGCTAACAATATGGTGTTGAATGAAACTTAAATAAGATTCTATAACATGAAAACTACAACAATAAATTGACTGGAAAGCATCAAACTTGCAACATGATAAAGACAGCATTTGGAAGCTTATCTACAAAGCACCATGGTGCAAATGACATAGAAATAATTACCTATATATTACTATACTGTAATTTTCATAAAGCCATTTCAACAGTTTTACACAAACATGTTAAAAGATCAGAGAAATACCTTGTGAAGGTTCTTTTACAAGGTTTGAAACCTTCTATAACTCACTTAGTAACTAGGTTTATGCAACAATAAGCCAAAAGCTGGTACAAGTATAAATTTAATTGATTTTTTTCAGTACCATAGTGCTATAGTTATATTGTTAAATTGCTATATTTTTTGTTTTTAGAAATATCTTATAAGTGTTTTAATTTAATTATGCTTTAATCTTATGAATTATAATTTAATGTTCCTGAGAATTAATTTGGTCTCAGAGACATATTTAGGGTCATAATGTACTATTATGTTAGTTCTGTCTCCTGCTTGAGATGTTTTGGGGAAGTTGTTGTTATATTTTGTCTGTCTGACTCTCTGTTTATTTCATCACTGAATAAAGATTATTTGAGTCTTGAGTAGATTGAAAGTAATTAAATATCCAATTCCTATGTTTAAAAAATAGGATTAGTCCTGCTCTCTAATTCTTATTATTTTATGTTAGGTAGTGTTATTATATGTACAGAATAACCCTTAAGTAACAAGGATATGCACATGGAAAAAATTATGAGAGTAGTTATGAATAATTATTAAGCCACATACAGATACACTAAATTGAGTTAAAGTTTATTTTAAGAAATAGCACAGTCCAATAAACGGTCTAGGTCATATACGTTTTACAGTCTAAAGAATATCCAATTACAAAGTCTTCTTACTGGTTGCCTTTGTCATTTACAGTAAACAAAGACATCAAAGTATAAGCACAGCAGAGAACCTTAGATAGCAACAGATTGTCAGAGATACAGAATGTCAGAGAGAGCAAGCCATGATCTCTTATGGCAATTCGCAATACAATCAACCAATTGGAATACAGCATAATTCAACACAGTGATCCTGTCTTTAAGCTACAAACATACATTGTTGGTTTATATATTGCCAACCCAACTAATTGCTGGACAGATTCCTAACAGGTAGTAATGGTAATGATGTCTCACCTTTCTGCCAAGTGCTCAAGATGTATACATAATACTTTCTCTTTCATTTTCCTTCCCAGAATAACCACACAGTGAGGTAAGTTTCATTAGAAATTACTGATAGGCCCCAAGCCATATATTGAGCTTCCCAGTCTAACAATGGTCTTCAGGTCTATTTGTAGTTGAACACCTTTACAGAGACCACGTACTTTTTTCTCCAAATGCCTCTGTTCAATTCTTAATTTGCTTTGTTCTAAATCTATTGATAATCAGTAAGCCCCTTCTGAGCAGAACGGTGATTCATAGCTATGATGATTGCATAAATAAGCTAACATAAACTAACACAAACATAATAGATCTACCCAACTATCACTAAAAAGGCAGATAATCTCTATGGATGTTATGTCTGACAACAATGACCGGCTGTGTATTTTAGAACTAAAGAAAGAAGGAGAAGCCATGTAAATGAGTCAAGTAATCTTTTATCCAATGCACATTATTTGCAGTGATGCAATTATCGTCCAAACAAAAGGTCAATTGTTTTTAGAATGTGATGCAAATAATATTATGTTTCAAGGGGATGCATTTTTTAAAAAAAGCCGCAGAATTATTTTCTTTAGACATCAATTTGCAAGCAAAACTGGAAGGAAGGAAGTAGGTTGATTCTTTGCCAGGCAAAGGCAGAAAGAAGTGGGAAGAGGAACAACATTCCGTTAATCAGTTTTTCCAAGTTAGCTTAGGATTTCTAGGTAATCGTAACATCAAAATTATACCAAAAATCTTGCTTAAGGAAGACTATCTATTAACGCCAAGTTCTCAACTTTATTCTGTCATTCAAACAGCAAACTTTTACAGCTAGAACTTTTTTTAAAAAAAGAAAACTCACAGCTTAAAATAAAGTTGCTGGAATGTCTCTGAATTAATTTCTACAAATGTTAACAAAAAGTATCCCATTCAGTAAAATTTATGGGATCCCAATTTTCCTATAGTTTGCATCACAATATGTTATAGACGTTTATGTTTTTTATACATTAAACTAAAGGACAATATAATTAAAAATATATCTTGGAATTTAATTATTTTGGGGATTCTCTACATCATACTGTGAAACTATGTATTTGAGTGATTAGATGATTTATATTACATTGATCTAAGTGATGTATTTTATAGAAGTAGAAAGTAACCTTGAATTACCTGGAAAATATTGCAACAGACATTCTGCAAAGGCTCCTCTTGGAAAAAAAATAAACCTGATAGATGATTGAGGAAAGAGGAGGAATATATAGGCATATTGCATATTGCATTTTTGTAAAGTCCAGCCAATTTTTCCTTTAGCTTTAATCAAATGCAAGCATGATGTCTATTTCAGTTTCATTAAAAGAAAACGGTGGCTCATGAGTAACTATTTTATTAATATATAAGTCAATGGAAATTGCATAATTACAATTACTTTATGCTCTGAAAAAATCTGAGTTTACAGCAACTTGAAAGCACTTTTCTGAACTCCTCATCTCCTCTGTGTACATCTCAATGATGCTATAATATTGCCTCTACCATCATTGCAACAAGGCAAAGATGTATTCTATCTATTGGCACCTGAATAACCTTACTGCCAATTCTCTTTCTGACCCTACAAAAGGCTCTGAAATTCAGATTGCCTATGTAGACCTTTTCCAGCAAAGATTACACTGAACAAGTTACTGAAACTACAGTACTTGATTGTCAAATGCCCAAGTACAGTGATTCTCATGAGACTTTTCTTCACTATAGGTACAACTGTGCACTGATTCACAACTTTTCTCCAGGATAATTACTTAGCAACCCTGTGGCCACACTGATCCTCCTCCACATCAGCCATTATTGACAGATAGATTGTATAGGTATCTCTTCTCTCTGGGCACTCAAGGCACTACCTCGGCAATCTTTGGATCTGAATGAAATAGAAAAAGACAATCATATTCCACTGCATTGATCAAAGCCTCTGTATTCTTCCCACCAGACTTCCAGGTAGACATGTGTTCTTTTAAAGAGAGAGATGTACCGGGGTCTAAGACAAGAACAATCTGAACTGCTTGTCATGCTGCGCCATTTTACTATTTCTTTTTTTCCCCCCAAATTTTATTATTTTTTAAACAAACATGTACAAACACAACATAAAAACATCAAGCCACTTACGTACATACAGTGTGTCCACTTACGTACATACAGTGTGTCGGTTGGTTTACAAATTATTTTGTGCATCCACTTCATAGTCATCACTTACAATTACTTGTATATGTTCTCATATTGTCTATCAAATATTCCTAAGTACATTAATATCATTGTTAATCAATCATTTGACTATACTGTTATTTGTTCATGTTATGCAAAATAATCCATATTTTAATTAATTTATTTTATGACAATTCATATTATCACCCCAAATCTATCCCATAGTTATATTATGATAACACATCTCTATATATTCTTTATATTCTATATTTCATTACCATATTTTATGTCTAACCATTGATAAAATAAATCCCAAATCTTATAAAATTGCTTATCTTCTTGTTCTCTGATTTCAAATGTCAATCTACTCATTTCAGCACAGTCCATGATTTTCTTAATAACTTCCTCCTGCGTTGGTATTTTCTCATTTTTCCAGTTTTTAGCAAATACAATCCTAGCAGCTGTTAATACATTTACATTCAGATATTTCAATTCCTTACTATATATTTCAGGTAAGATTCCCAATAAAAAAATCTCTGGTTTCAAGTCTATATGTTTTTTTGTCATTTTTTCCAGCCATGTGTGGATTTTGGTCCAATATCTTTTAGCATCTGCACACATCCACCACATATGGTAATATGAACCAGGTATCTGATGACATTTCCAACACTTTTCTGATTTGTTCTTGAACATTCTTGCTATTCTTGTTGTGGGTAGATGCCACCTGTAAAACATCTTATACAAATTTTCTTTATATGCTGTTGACATTGTCATTTTATAATTTTCATTTTACCATTTCTGTGGCAGGAAGACATTCAGGTTGCTGAGGAAGATTTTAGGCTTCAGTTACAACAAAGGAAGATGGGGAAGCAACACAATGAAACTTCTAGTTTACTCTGGAAGCCCTGAGTTTGAGTTTAATTATTGTGTGTCCTCCTAACTTTGATAACAGCAATTACTCTTTACTTTCAAAGGGAAATCACTCTGAAGCAACAAGAAAGAAAGAAGAAAGCATTGGTGCTTTTAAGATAGTGAGCTAAACCAAAGTGTGGGGACTACACAAAGGCAAAAAGTTCCACTATCATTTTTGCAGATCTTCCCATTCAAAATAAAACGTTCCTATTTGCATAATATTGATTTTTCCCTTAATCCTTGTTTTTTACTTGCTTAAAGAGAAAATCACACTGAGATGAAATGGTTATTACATTTGTTACAGTAACATTAACATAATACAAACTAATATTTTATAAATATACCTTCCATAGGGCATTTGTCATTTGAAATTCAGTAGTTAGAAGAGATAGAAAGGAGGAAAGGTGAAAGGAGTAAAGTACACACAATTAATTCAGTTATACATAGTATGCTGGTCTGGCATCATAGAGTTGAAAGATATCATTTAGACCACACTTCTTAGCCTTGGCCACTTGAAGATATGTGGACTTCAACTTTCTCAAGCAGCTGCACTGGCATTAATGGCATTGACACAGCAATGTATTCAGTTACAGTTTATTGGTTTAATTGGTTTATACAGTATATAACTGGCCAAATAATGTATAAGTCAGGGTAGTGTGCACAGTTAAAAACCACAAATAAACACTCTCTTTCTTAACAGAATAACTGAGTTGAAAGGGATCTTGGAGGTCTTCTAGTCCAACCCACTGGTCAGGCTGGAAGCCTTATATCATTTCAGACAAATGGTTGTCCAATTTCTTCTTAAAAACTTCCAGTGTTGGAACATTCATATCTTCTGGAGGCAAGTTGTTTCACTGATGGTTATAACTGTCAGGATTTTTCTCCGTAGTTTTAGGTTGCTTCTCTCCTTGATTAGTTTCCCTCCATTGCTTCTTGTCCTCTTTAAAACTATCAGAAACAGTCAAGATAACACAAAGCCTCCTCACCTAGTGCCTGGGAAAAAGTCAGGTATTCAGAGCCTTTTTTAAAAAGCAGTTATTAGCCTGTATATGTATACTCTGATTCTTTACATCTTTCTAGAGCTAGGCTCTTTAGCAGTTTCAGTAAAGCAAGCAGTCAAAAACGCAAAATGGCTTGATTAAACACAACAGGCAAGTTAGATTTGCATATGACTAAGCCATATCTTCTGACTTGAGTCTCAGTTCCAGTAAGATTATTCAGGGCTTATTTCTAGGGTAGAAAAGCAAGCCTGATTTTTTCCTGTCTCAGTCATCATCAGTTACAATATAAACTTCCTAAGGCCAAATTAAGTTGTCAGTTAAATCTTTGCAAACATAGTGTTTCTCAATTACAGCCCTTCAGTAAATTTGCAAAAGGATTATAATTTAATAAAGAGTTCCCTTGAGGCAAGAGAAGGAATAGGACTCTGCAGTGGTTCATGTCTCAGCTGTCACAACTGTGTGAAAAACTAACGAGGGAGGGGGGTAGAAATGTTTACTTTTTCTTCAGATGAGATCTATATAGACTGATGAGATTTTTGTTTTCCAACCACTAGATGACTCTCTGAGCTGCGTCTATTTTTAAATAATTCAAGGATGACATGGTAGGGCTCACTGGAAGTTTGTCTTTCATGTTTCTTTTAACAGTGTGTCTTAAAAAGCAGGATAATAGTTAGAATTTTAGCTTAGTTAAGTTGGGTAGCTGTAGAAACTGAATGAATAAATAAAATAAATAAAAATAATACACTGTCATAAGGTAAAATACAAGCTACTGAAGCAATAATGGATGCTGACTTTGGCAACAATTAACACGTTTGACAGGAAAAAATATTTTATTTTTATCATGTGATCAGACAGATTCTAAATGCATGTTTGAAGAAAAAAATGGGAAATGTTCTGTACTGCAATTTAAGTGGCAGTTTCACAATTTCAAACTGCCATAGGAGTTCTCAGTTCTCTGCAGTGGATTGCTGTACCTGATGTGAAAATAAAGGCACCTTAGTTTCAGTTCCAAGGAAAGGAAATTCTGAATCTCAATATAGCTACTTTTCTATTTAGGAATTTGAGATGTCTGGTTTTTCAAAATATGCCTGTTTAATTCAGCAGTATTTTTTATAACCATACATTAGTCTGAAATAGGAATTAAACTAATAACAGGCGGAGTCTGAAGCCACTGAAAAAAATGATGGGGATATGTATAGAACTGGTATTTTTAAAAATATAAAACAGACACACAGAGAGAGCACAGCAATCATGCCGTACTTTTGAACTAAAGATTGCTACTCTTAAACAGATGACTTCTTTGGGGTAGCCATATTAATCAACCACTGAACCAATAGAAAATGATCTCATGGCATTGTTTAAAGAGTGAGTTTATTTATTGTTAGATTTATATATCTCTTTTTCCTCTAAGAAGTCCTTATGACCATCAGGCTTGACCCAAAATTACCCAATAAGTTTCTGTTACTAAGTGTGATCATTAATCTAGATTCCACCAATCTTACTTTAATGTTTTAATTAATACACCGCATCGACTCTCAGTTACTGTGGCACAAATTGCTACATTCAGACCCTATTTGATTAGCATATTATCACAGCATTATTCCCACAAAATGAGAGATTGGGAACTGATGAATAATAAGAAATGAACAAACAAGAACTAAAAGAGTTATTGGTCATGTTCTATTTACCCCAATGGCACTTACTCAAAAAAATGACCAGATGTACTTTGCATAATGCTATTTTATGTTTTGCACTGTGACTGGCTGACTTCAAAACTGTCCTAATCCAATTGTTATTCCGTTAAGAATAGACAAGAGGAATGTACCTAGGTTTTCTTTTCTTTCCCCAAACATATATCAAAATCCACATCTTTAGTGAAACTTTACTGGGACTTATGCAAAGGTTTGTTCAAAAAGATACTTTTTAATTTCTAGGTTATAGTGATTCCATATATATTTTTCATTTATCCTTAATCTACTAGTCTACCATTATTTCTCCAAATATAACACAACAAAACCACTCAAACCTAATGTCTAGACATTATATTACAGCTATGCTAAATGGAAAAGAATTACAGTGTGATTCTTACATTAGACACACATATAACACAATAAATCATGTATATATATTTCAAGGACATTTTGTTGTGCTACTGTGAGTTGGTTCCCATTTACAAAAGGACTACTATGTTGAGAATAGCCAATCAGCAAATATGTTCTTCTTGCTGCCTCTGGTAGCCCTTTAAGAGTTTTCCTACAGTTCCTAGAATATTTTTGCCTTTCTTATATTCATGATGCAAAACTTCTTATCCTTAGGGTGAAGAGACAGGAGAAGAGAGTCCCCTGCCAATGTTTTTATTTGTTTTCCTAACTTATTATTGTACCCCAGAGCTGTGTTCACAATAGCAATCTGTCAGGCCTTTTTTATGCTGAAGCAAGAAAACAAGAGAAAATATTAAGAACTTCTCCCCTGATGTCCCTTCCAAAATAGATTTTGAGATAATGAATCAAGAGAAACATTACACATGATTGTATTCGGACTCCTTGGTGATTATTACTAAGTAACATTATCAGTGATCACCAGTGGTAACATAACTGGCCAGGTGATAAAATGTCTACAAGCAAATAACTCAGAGAGCACCAAGGACTCCACAATTCAACTATGAGCTATATATGTTTTCTATTGTAATATTTTCGTATTGTATCCTTATGTCCTTATATTATTTTTATTAGACAAATGTCCTTGAATTGATTTTTGAAATATATATAAAATATCATATTAAAATCTATTTTGATAAATTCTTGATAAAGGATGCAAGAGTTGAATAGATTTTCAATCTTAGGTAGAGACTATAACATAAAATTACATACCTGTTTCAATTCTGTAATCATTTCTAAAGCAAATTTACAATAATGTATGACATTTTAATTTTTTCTTGTCCTTCTTGGAAAAAAGATGTGCCCAGAAGGGTTCTAACTGGTATTTGAATCTGAAATACAAAACTGTGCCCTGATCATGCATATCAAACATTTAGTTGGATATCACAATATGCAAAAAAGTTGTGCTACCACAGAATTCTGACTATATACAGGTGAAACTCAAAAAATTAGAATATCGTGCAAAAGTTCATTTCTTTCAGTAACGCAACTTAAAAGGTAAAACTAATATATGAGATAGACTCATTACATGCAAAGCAAGATAGTTCAAGCTGTGATTTGTCATAATTGAGATGAGTATGGTTTACAGCTCATGAAAGCCCCAAATCCACAATCTCAGAAAATTAGAATATTGTGAAAAGGTTCAATATTCTAGGCTCAAAGTGCCCACTCTAATCAGCTAATTAAGCCATAACAGGTTCCTGAGCCTTTAAATGGTCTCTCAGTCTGGTTCAGTAGGAATCACAATCATGGGAAAGGCTGCTGACCTGACAGTTGTGCAGAAAACCATCATTGACACCCTCCATAAGGAAGGAAAGCCTCAAAAGGTAATTGCAAAAGAAATTAGATGTTCCCAAAGTGCTGTATCAAAGCACATTAATAGAAAGTTATGTGGAAGGGAAAAGTGTGGAAGAAAAAGGTGCACAAGCAGCAGGGATGACTGCAGCCTAGAGAGGATTGTCAGGAAAAGGCCATTCAAAAGTGTTGGGGACTTTCACAAGGAGTGGACTGAGGCTGGAGTCAGTGCATCAAGAGCTACCACACACAGACGGATACTGGCTTCAAATGTCATTTGACATTTGACATTTGAACATGGGCTTCAAATGTCGTATTCCTCTTGTCAAGCCACTCCTGAACAACAAACAATGTCAGAAGCGTCTTACCTGGGCTAAAGAAAAACAGAACTGGTCTGTTGCTCAGTGGTTCGAAGTCCTCTTTTCTGATGAGAGCAACTTTTGCATCTCATTTGGAAACCAAGGACCCAGAATCTGGAGGAAGAATGGGGAGGCACACACTGCAATATGCTTGAAGTCCAGGGTGAAGTTTTCACAGTCTGTGTTGATTTGGGGAGCCATGTCATCTGCTGGTGTTGATCCACTGTGCTTCATTAAATCCAGGGTCAATGCAGCTGTCTACCAGGAGATTTTGGAGTACTTCATGCTTCCTTCTGCAGACGAGCTTTATGGGGATGCTGACTTCATTTTCCAGCAGGACTTGGCACCTGCCCACACTGCCAAAAGCACCAAAACCTGGTGGGATTACTGTGCTTGATTAGCCAGCAAACTCGCCTGACCTGAACCCCATAAATTCTCAGCAGTGCCACAGGCTGATAACTTCCATGCCACACTGCATTGAGGCAGTAATTGCTACAAAAGTGACCCAAACCAAGTACTGAGTACATATGCATGCATATACTTTTCAGAGGTTTGATATTGTTCTATGTACAATCCTTGTTTTATTGATTGTATGTAATATTATAATTTTCTGAGATTGTGGATCTTCTTTCAAAGCACTAAGATTGGACAGCCTTATTAAAATCATTCACTGTAAAGAGAAGCTGGAGTTTCAGTCATAGAATTAGATCCCTTCCCACTTTTCCAATCATAGCTTTTGCCTTAAAAGCTTGGCAGATAAAGACCATTCAGGATTTTAGGCAAGTGTCTTTACCTACATTACCTGGAAATATCAGGGAATGAGCCTAAGATCTCTGGTTACTAGGATGTTTCAAGAACATGTATCTTCCATGACCTTTCCTATTAAGAGCGGCTGTAAGAAAAATTAGTATGGCATGCAGCCCTGATAGTTTTGAACACACACACACACACACACACACACACACACACACATACACCCACAAATAATATTAGGATCTTGAATTTTCAAAGCTAGAAAATAATTCAGGCAAGATATCTGGGTTATTGATCAAACAGAAAAAAATAGGCTAAAAGAGAACGATATTTGGTGAAGTAAAAGAGCTTGGCGTAAGACAGTAAGACATTTGATGAGTTCAGAGCAATATTTTAACTATATGAGTGGCTGACCAAACACACAAGGACTGGTGATCTTTAACAAAATGATTAATACGATGCAACAAAATTGCCCTTTTCTTTCTATCTACCATTTTTTACTTAGTTTGATGAAAAAGAATTCACTTCAGAAATTCAGAAGAGAATTTTGGTGAAATTTTCATGGTTGCCTGTCTTAAGGTCTGTAGTTTTGGCTTCCTATACTTCAATGAAATCCTAAAGGAAAATGTTCAATGGGAACTACTTATGAAAATTTTTTTAAACTGGAAGTATGGTGAAAGAGATTACAGAAATACTGTACAGTAAGTATTATCCGAAAAGTGTAACGATGCGAGTACTGCTTTACCCAACTCTAACTGCAAAATGAACTCATAAACATTAACAGTTGGAATTCTAAAGCCTTCTGAGAATAAAATAGAAGCCTTTTTGTATGGCTTTTTGAGAAATTGCAAGTTAGTTTTGGTATCAATCCGTAATATGCTCGATTAAAATGTAACTATTTTTCCTTTTCACAAGAAATGGTAGATATGGGAAGATGATTTCCATTAGAGAAACACAGCAGAGGAGATAATTCCTTCCTTCCCAATATCACGATTTTGAACCTAGTCATCTTTTTCAGAGGTTACTTTTAAAAGAGATAAAAAGGCAGGAAATCTGTGAGCTCTCATATGGATTGTAAAAAAGGCAAATTATATGTTTAAAGTCAGCTTTAAAAGTCCAAAACAAGCATGAAGGTTAAGAATATTCATTATATTATTATTTGCTTAATTGATTCATTGATTGATTATATGCCACAAACTGTTGTCAACTCTTAATTACCACATAATTTTTGTCAATAATTTTGTATTTTCCATCCATGTGATTTTTTAAAAAATACAAAAGTAGTTTGCCATTGACCTCTTTCACCCAATATGAATTGATGCCTTTTCCATTGTCACTAAAATGATCGTCTGCCTCCAGCACCTTCCTACATCACTGTTACCCAAAACAGGTGATTGATTGCTTTAGCTGGGATGACCTTCACACTTTGGATGACCCTGCTGGGAATTTATACTCTTGGCATACACACCCAGCATTCTTTGTTCAGCCCTTCTGGAAACAGCCCTGTGCCACAATGAGGCTGCACAGTAGGAACTGTTGGAAGGAGATACATTATCTCCTATAATTCATTTCTTTATTAAACAAATAAACACAATTCCAGATGGCATAGAGCAATAAAGAGCCACAATTTAGTTCCTCTAAAAGGCCCTCCGGCCTCCGCCACAACAAACTCAATCAAGAAAGTCACTTAATCACCTCTGTGTCAATTCAGGGTCTCCAAGTTTCCTAGTTCAATGACATAACTATGTCTTCAGGTATTTTGGAAAAATAACAAGAAATCTTATCTCTAAAGAAATTATGTGCCAAAGAGAGAGAACCACTATAGATAAGACCCTTTTTCTTGATCCCACTTTATATGCCCTGTCTTCTTGCTCTGGTAGGCCAAGTAGATGTAACTGGGGAGAGATGGTCTTTCCAGTAACATAAACCCAAGAGGTTTAGATTTAAAGGTGACAATCAGCATCTTGAATTGTTCAGAGTATTGCAGTGTAAATTCAGCACCAGAAAAATAAACACAGATGACTGAGGCTTCATTTAACTCCTTTATAAACATATAAAGTAAATTTTACAATACCAGTTGTAGATTTCTGTAACATGGAGCAAACTCAAACAGAAGCAGACATGTTACAGGTTCAGAGCAGAACAGCAACTCAGGAGCTCAGAAACAGACATCAGTTTCACTTTAGTTCAGCAGGCAAGCAAGACACACATCAGAGGAGAGAAGCAGTTTCATTTTGAATAGACAGGCTCAGAGCTTAACGCAGCTTCAGAGCTGCAGAGCATAACATAGAGCAGGGGTTGCCAACCTTTTGGACCTCAGGGACCACCAAACTCATAATTTTAAATCTCAGGGACCACTAACTGGTTCTGTGGGTGTGGCCTAATTTATGGGTGTGGCTTGGTGGTCATGTCACTGGCTGGGCATGGCTTGTATGTAAATATTATAAATATTTATATAAATATTGAATTTTTTATAAAAAAAGAGCAACTTTTACCCAAAATCAGGCAAAGCAGGTAGGCAGATTGAGTTGCTCACAGAATCACAGATTTATTAAGAAATCTATCTATATGTCATTGGCTAGCTCAGTCTGCCACATAAAATTTGCTTGCAAGCAAACTCATAAAATTTGCTAGCTAGCAAACTCACAAAATTAACTCACAACACACCATGTATGTAAATATTGAATTTTTTATTTTAAAAAAGCAACTTTTATCCAAAATCAGGCAAAGCAGACAGATTGAGTTGCTCACAGAATCATTCAGTGATCCTAGCTCAGTCTCTCAAATTTGCTTGCCATGAGTCTGCACTGAATTTGCTTGCAAACAAACCTTAAATCCTAAGGAAGGTTCAGCTGTACTTAACTAGAAAGCAAGAAATCCAACCATTTCCTGCTTCCTAGCTAATCTAAATCTCCCGGTGCAGCAGAACAGATGATGGTCGGAAAAAGGAAAAATAGCAACTTAGCAGACAAGTTTGCCGGGTAAGGAATGAGTGGGCAGGGAGGGTTCCCACGGGCCATGTGGGCTAAGCAGACTTGTGTTTCTGCGCAGCCTGGATTAATTGGTTTGGGGGGGTGCTCTGGGGGTAAGATTTCTTTGTGGCCCACCAAAATTTTCTCACAGCCCACCAGTGGGCCACGGCCCACCAGTTGGCGACCGTTGATATAGAGCCATGCCTAGGCTACTTCTAGTTTCAGTTTCCAAACAGTCCTCATTGGCTGACTTAATTGCTATGCCTATTCATTGGCTGACCTTGTTACCATGCTCTATTCCCATTCATGAATATACTCTGACATAAATTCCACCCAAAAACAAATCAACAATTGATGCAGCTCCATCCAAAGAGATGTCACATGTGTAAATTGGGCTTGCCCAGAACTAGGTGGGTCACTGCATTTTGAGCCAACTGAAAATTCTGTAGACTTTTCAGCATCAGTTCTATATAAAGCTTGTTACAATATCCAAATGAGTGGTGATCAGGGAAAAGGTAACTGTGAGAAGGGTGTGTTGGTCCAGGAACAGGTACAGTAACAGGTATGTAACATGCAATGGCGCAAAGGCCCTCCTGGCCATGAGCAGGAGCTGTGAATCCAGATGAACTCCAGATTATGCACTGGGTCTCTCTGTTGGCAATTCCCCAAGAGTCAAGAGTCCTGCATCAAAGACACTCTGTCATTCTAGGATACAATTTCAACCTGTTGGTCCCCATCCAGACTATTGGTATTTCAATCCATGATAATGGATATCTTCACCCAGTAAAGTTTCATGTTAATGTTAAACAGGAAAAACAAGAAAACTGAACTCTGTGGGGCCACCACAAAGCAGGGACCACAATTTAGACCTCTCACTCCTAATTAACATCAATTGGAAACAATGTTGAAGGAAGAAGGACACCATTATGTCCCTCCCCACTGTGCCCAAAGCTGTTTGAGAAGGATATCATGGTCAATGTATACCTCTGAGAGGTTAAGTAGAGAAAGGGGGAATGCATTGCTTCTGACCCTCTCTCACCGAGATCTTCAAGAATGTAACATTTCCATTCCATACCCAGACATGAATCCTAGCAGAAAAGAGTCCAGATACACACTTCTTCCAAGATCTTTTGGAGCTACAGCATGACTCCTTCCTGTGATCTTTTCCAGAAAGGAAAGTTGGAAACAGGATGAAAACTGTCCATCAGGGATCTAACATGGGATAACAGAAGCAGTATGTCTCTTGATACATGTTGCTAAGGAAAATAAAGGGTGGTATTGCCCTCATCTATTGTTTGCTTCCTGTAGATATTGATTGGTCACCGTGAGAGGAATATGCTGGCTTAAAGGAAGCCATTGGCCTTGAATATTCTGCTACTAATGATATAATTTCTGTTCTTCAGAGTTCATATCACACCTGCTTGTTATCTAGCATTTTGTAGATATAGAATCAGGATATGAGTAATAGCAGACAGAATGAATCAGTGGAATTGGATTCAACTGTGCTGCTAAACAACGGTGTGGCCCCTAGTGGCTTGACTTTGGTTGTGGCATTTGTTTCGAGATGAGACCTATGGGAGAGCCAAGAAGTAGAAGGGCATGGAGGAATGTAATACATGAAAAGGAAGCAGCAAGGCAGGAGTTAAAAAGTTCAAATACCCTCCCATATAGAATTAAAAGAGGGGCCTACCTCTGGCTCCCCTTCTTTTTCTGGCCTATATTAGCATTGTTCTGCTAGAAAACCCTCTGTTTGTGAAAACGTTCTAGCCTTCAGGACAGAAGCCAAAATCAAAGCAGAGCCTTTTATTCAGAGGTTTATCAGTAGTTATTGTCCTTATCAAACAAAGCCCTTTCATCAGGCCTTCTTTAACACACTTTATTTCTCTTTTATTTTGCTTTGAAATAAGCTGGGCAACAATTAATTTCAGAGAGAGAGAGAGAGAAAAAGAGAATTCAACAAGGATCTATTACTACTCTCGGCTTCTATTGCTGTAATGAAAATCTATTTCCTTTCCCTTTTGTGTCCCATATAATTTAATGCCCATTTTATTAATGGTCTGAAATAATTACGGAACCTTTTGTGATTCTCAAGTATGTTTCATTTAATTGTGCAATAAACGCCTAATCTCTTCCTCCATCTGAAGCTATTATGGCATTAAAATTAACAATTATGCAGCAGCGCACCCGGGTCCATAGAAATCACTCCAGATAACTAGACATATATAAATCATTCATGAGTACAATTTCTGAAAAGAGACGAAGGGCGGAGGGGGGGCTGTGTAAAGAATGACATTGGGAAGCCAAGGGCCTGCTCTGAAGGAAGATAGCAACACCTTACAAAAATCTTTTTCCCGCTTTCCTTTTTTTTCTTTGTTATTATTATTTTACTAATTGTGTTATGTGGCACGTGCTTTCTCTCCCTCCCCCCCCCCTTTTATTAGCCTGACAGAGATTTTCAGAATTAATTAACCGTTAGCTCAGAGGATAAATTTTCATTATCAATTTTCTTCCCTTCTTTCCTTTTATAGTTTGTCTTTCTCTTTCAGACCAACAATTATACTCTCCGCTTTCACTGGCAGGGCCTGTTCAGTAGGAGGTAATCCAAATGAGGAAAGTGCTTTTCTTTGGGACCCATTCACTTTCTGTCTTCCTCCTTTTGTGGGATTTAATAGCCAAGGCTGAGAGGTGCATTGTGGACAGAGAGGTTAAGTTTGTTGTCTCAGCACTTTGCTGACAGGAGACTGTGCAGAAATCTAGGCAACTTTCATGGTAAAGGCACTGGGAAGGTCTTATAGTTAGACTCAAGATATTTTTGGTTTGCACCTGGGATATGGTTTTATTCCTCATGAAAATAAGCTTTTGTTAACTTCTCTAGAATTAGATCATTGCCAGTTCATTAGGAACGGGTCTTGCCACATGTTACTGTATTACAGCTCTCAATTTCTCTAATAAGTCAGTAATGAGGGATGCTGGGAATTGTAGTTTGGTATTTGCAAGAATACAGTAGACAGCTTTAAGTCAATCACTCAGTTCCTCTTTTTCATTCCAATCTCTCTTACAATGCTGGAAGAAAACAGAAGGAAAAACCATGTTTGCTTCCATTTAGAATATAAGCACTTAAATGCATAAATAAATAAATTAAACCTCTTCTATATACTTTCTATTCTCTCTTATAGTCCTAATTCCCATATACAGTAGAAAATAAGAGAAGAGGCTGATGTTAGGCAACTGGTACATCAAATATAATGTTCTAACCTGCAAATCTTCTAAGTTGTATTATCCTATGATTTCTTGCAATGTTTATTTTTCCTCCAGCAAAAAAGACTTTTTTTCTTTTGCTTTCTCAGGATATTTTAGCATTTGTTTACATTAATTTTCTTATATGTTTGGTTTACTGTATTAATGGGAAACAATAGAAAGATTTTTTTTAAAATCTCTCTCCTCCCAAGCTCCTATTACTCCTGATCTGAAAATGTAAATGCAGATTAGATGGCCTGACCACATAAAAAAAAAAAACACCTCTCACTAATATCTCGTTATGCCTGTGGGACTGATAGTCCGACATTCAAAAATCTAAACCTCATGAATTGGAAGAGTCCATGTTAGATAGAGAACTTGGTGAGATCCAAGGATATAATAAAAAGGAAAATCTAGAGGTGCAAAAGCAAGGAAAATAGGGAGGAATGGTGAAAGGTACAGGTTTTCTGTCTCTTTACTATTTTTTTTTCCTAATGGAAAATTAAGGAATTTGGAGAAGTGAGTAGTGGACTTTTTTTTTACAATTATTTGTTTTTTAAATAAGTGAAATATTTTAAAAGTCACAGGTTAAAATAATTGTAAAAAGAAATCATTCTGTTAAATGAGAGATGTAAGACTGAAAGGTAAACTTTTGCAACCAGTTGATGGCCCTGAGATTTAAGCAGCTGCTGATTTGAGGTAAATTTCTGCCATCAGACTACTGCTCATCCCAGGTCTCCACTTATCCTATCTTCTGCTGTAGATTTAAAGAAATGCTTCATTTGCTACACCAGAGAAAGATGCTTTACAGTAATAAAATGTAATAAAATCTCAACTCTTGACATTCCGCTACTCTTTATGGTGCATTGGAATGCAAGTGAAGATGGAATCTGGCTGTACAATGGTATTTACATGACATTAATTTCAACAGGGTACTGCAGTGTCTAAATACTGGTGAAGTAGCAAAAAGTGGCACTTTCCAGGCCTAGTATGAAATGGCATATCCATTGACAGCAGATTGTCATAGAAAGATATTGTATTGGTAGCCCATGGCAATTAGAATTGAGGATACAGTTATGAAATGCAGGGTCACATGAACTGAACTGCTTAGCATATGGCAATTCTGGTACTGTATTCCCAGTTGCCATTGTTAAGTGAATCACCACAGATCATTAGACAAGGCTGTCACGTGGTTGCCATTTGTCTCCAGTCTGCTTGCCCATTGACTTTGCTTGTTGGAAACTGGAAAAGAAGTTTGCAAATGGCAACTGCATAACTACTGAATGCTGTAATGTTGTAATTGCACATTAGGCACCAAACACCCTGATCACAATCACCAAATGAATGGAAACACTATAGTTGCCAGTTTTAACTATAACTCATTTAGTGCCATCACAACTTTGAACTGAAGGAGTGCTGAAGGAGTGCTTGTTAATTGAGAACCACCACTGCTAATCAGAAAAAAAATAAATAAGAAGCATGCATTTATTTTGTCCCCCTTTTAAGTATATTGGCAAGCAATGACAATATTACACATTGAAGTGGAAAAACTATGGTGTATAAAGTGAGGGTCATTCTCGTTAACAATGATTTTAACTTCAGATCTGCCATCTACAGTTCATTTTACGCAGTTTAATTTAAATACAAGAAATGTGAAATTGGGAAAATGAAAGTGATCAGGGAAAAAAAGAAATATCCTTTAGAAGAAAACTATGCAAAAAATATAAGAAACATTATATACCGAATCAGGGCATCTAATACGATATACCAGGTGTATCTCCATGCTAATTTGAAGTTATCCAAATGGCGAACAAGGTATTAATACCCAGAGAAAACAGAAAACATTTCCCCAAATATACTAAAATAACCTGTTCAATTTCTACTATTTTTTTCTCCTTTCAGTTCAGCCTGAAATCATGCAACCAATGTAAGCTGCCATTTGTGTGTGTTAATGTGTGTGTGGTATGTATATGTATGTATGTATGTATGTGTATATATATATATATATACATACATACATACATACATACATACATATATATATATATATATATATATATACACACACACACACATTTACAGTATATATGCTGTATATGTATAAATGTGTGTGTGTTTTGTAAAGAATGAATTGGGAAAAAAGTTAAAATTGTATGCCAGGGGCAAATGTTTCAGCATGTTAAAAGTGTATTTGAGCCCATTGCAGCTCTGCTTTTCTTGGGTGACTCTGAGCTACGCTGAAACTGCACTACAAATGAGATATGATTTGCCATCCTTCCTCCCCATTTTTCCATTACAAATCTGCTCCAGCTGCAATTTGCATGCAAGAAGTAATAAGATAAATGCCTGCTTTGGTTTCTTATACTCAAAAAAGGGTAGTGATTCAACTGAATGTCTGCTAGCCTATTTTCCTTCTGCTAGAGGAACGATGTTGGTAGAGATCAAATTAAGTTCTTATTAAGAATAAGAAGCAGGACAGTGTGATATACACACAGGAAACAAGGCCTCCACAGCCAGCAGGTATTGCTTACTACATCTCAAACTGGATGATTTAAACCTGTGCTGTCTCTAACCACTATTGATCTCATGAAAAATTATGTTCCCATAACTCTTTTTGCTAAGCTAAATCTCCTTAAGTTTTATGTTACAATGAACTCCTCAAGCAGAGATACACAGACACACACATTTCTTTAAGGCTGGCTATTTGCAATATCCTACTCAGAGGGTGAAGAAAAAAACAGAGCTCAAATGCCCCAAAGCTGAAGCTGATGAACCCTCTCAGAGACTCACTCCCTAATATGTCACCTCTGGACCTCTTCCAGACACTTCAGTTAGAACTAAAACTGCAGAAATAGCAATAGCATTTAGGCTTATTAATAGCTCTTTACAACAAGGGTCCCCAACACCCAGTTCAAACCTGGTATTGGGCTCCGGCCCATTGGGAACCAGGCTGCACAACCGACAGATGGGTATGTGAAGTTCCAGGCAGGCAAATGGCAGGCACACACATGAAACCTATCTCCCTACATACACACACATCACAACCACTGGAGTTGCTGCCAGTCCATGGAGCCCAAAAGGTTGGGGACTGCTGCTTTATAGCAATTTCTGCAGAATTTAAAGCATTGTTTGCAATCTATGTCCTCATTTTACTGATCTCTAAAGGATGGAAGGCTGAGTGAACACAGACTGTCAGGACTGAACTCCAGGTAGTGTGCAGAGTTTGCCTGTAATATTACATTTTAACCACTACATAACCAGGGTCTCTGAATAGGAAACAGTAATAATATATAATGTAGCTGCCAAATAACTTGAATAGTACTGCAGCATAAGGCTTCATAGCCATGCTGCTTAGAAATAATAAGTTCCAATTGTGTGTGTATTGCAAGCTTGCTGGACTTTGGTGGGAATTGGTTATCCAAACTATAAAGAGAAGCTATCTTTATAATCACCCATCATGATATTTCATTATCTGAAATCCAAGTAATATAGATTCTTTGACTCCCAACTGTTCTTTCTAAATCTAGACTTGGTAGAGTACTGTTAGTTGGGGTTACAGCAAGATTTGCTCCTCTTTGGAAAAATCTATTGCTGTTTTACTTAAATTATACTTGTACTTAAATTATAAATATACAGGTTGAACATTGTCCAAGATACAATTTTATACATCAATTAGTGTTTCACTTTGGTATCCAAAATCCTTTCAAAGTCCACACTCAGTTTGGTCTTTGCATCTGTCTCTGTTGTTATCAAAATTCAAACTGAAGTCTGTTATTCTTTTTATAAACAGACTGAAGGATTACTTTTCCTTAAGAGAGATGTCTTCCTTTTGCCCTTTTCAAATTATTTCTCAGCCTTTTAGACAGCTTTTCTTGTGTTAGCTTAAAAGGTCTTATGGATGTGGCAAAGGTCTTAAGGGTGTTGGATTTATGGAAGAATCCTGTTATTTCAAACAAAGTCAATGAAACCATGCATATCAATGGCTACATTTAAAAAGTGCTGATTTCAACTCTGTTTCATTATTAAGATTTGAAGAAGATAATTATTTCTCAAAACAATATTAGGTTTGGATTAATTTGGTAACTTATTACTTATTGGCTTAATTGACAAATATACCTAGCTAACAGTACCCATCAACCATCAGCCATCAGCCATGTTAAAAAGGGGGCAGAGAGGTCTGGAGCACATCTGAAACATTGCCATCTCTAACACCAAACACAATTTGCACGAGAAAGAAGTCTTTCTTTGCCTTATTTGCCTCCTCACCATGGATTTGAAGAGCAATATCATGTCCTTCCTTAGACTTTTCTTTTTCAGGCCATGCTAAATGTATACAGTGAATCACATTTGTTCAACCTTTTTTTTATATCAGATAATCAGTGCATGAAAATATGCTCCAAACCTCATGGATACCTATCTATTCTTCCAGATATATAATGATGTGATACAAATGGCTAGAGAGGCAATGGAGATTTAAGTTTGAAATCACGAATTCCCAGGGTTAAAACGTGACATTGCCCATTGAGTCATATGACTTCACATTCAAAGCCTATTTAACTCAAATGCCTGTTCTCCTTTTATGACTGCCATTTATTTACTTTCTGCTGCATGTTGCAGCTTGTTGTGAAAAGCGATTCAACCTCACCATGGAGACTGCCCTGTATGTAAGACTATTAAGATAAAGTCCTGCATAAGTGGCCTTAATAAAAGGAATTTATCACCAGACATGTAGAGGAAGTGTCTCTCATTCATAAAGTGAATAAAATTGAGGATTGTTATTGCAGATTCACAGAGCTAGAAATTATCATTCCTTCTCCAAATTACCAGCCACACTAAAATTATTAAATGGTGCATTATCACTCCTCCTCAGTATGGGAATATCTTTGTTATATATTTGATTACAAATGGCTAACCATATGATTATCACTAATAAATCAGAAATAAAATGCCACTTGGCCTGCCAAGGACAGGTTCTGATAGGACTGGGAAGTAAGAAGGTTTCTGTGAAAAATTGGTGAGGCATTTCCACATTTCCTCCTAACATTCTTCAGTGCACTACAATGTGTAAGATCATACATAGATCAATGGGGCCACAGTAACCCCATTAGGCTGCAATACACTTTTTTCACTGCAACTCAGTATGGCATTGGTCATTGTATTTGGCACTTTGATGGCACATAATATTCTAATACTTTTGGAAAACAGTTGGCAGGACAAACAAAAAAGTTAGAAAAGTTTAACTAATTTATTTGGATCAGGAAATCAATTGTCTTATATTTATTTCAGACATTCATTATGCTGGAAAGCAATAAATAGAAAGTATACTTTCTCCCATTAAACAAATATCAAAGTGATATGTGGGCTTTGTCTTCAAATAAAGACCTAGTAATTGTACCCAGTCTATATTAATCATGCTTTAATTCTACTTATTTTAATTGCACTAAAACACAGCTAATTACATCTGGATCCAAATCTTATTTGTTCTTTTTCTCTTTTTAGAAGCAAGTTTTCTTAATAGAATCTTGGGGAGATCTAATAAATTACTTTGTATTTAAATATAAAATAATATCAGTTATTGAATCATGACTATCAGTTCAGCTTATGAATCTGTTCAGGATATTTTCTTCTATTGCCATTATTGATAAGTATATCATCAGTTGCAGATTTTCATAACATGTGATTTGATCAGTACTGTCATTGAATAGGAATAGTTATATTTCTTTGGGTTGGATGCTTTTATTCTCAACAAACACACATGAAGCAAACTGTGTTTCTGAAAACTGTATGCCTTATAAATGGTTCATGAGCATTTTAATAATAGGCCCTTGCAGACTTTAACATTTTATTCAAAAATGTTTGCCAAATATAGGATCATGAACATGGTATTGTCTGTAATTCTTTAAAGCAACATTTTTTCCTGCAATTTATACAGTTGCTTTTTGTAGCTGCATATACAGTAATAAAAGAAGACACAGATGTTTTAAAGAGTCTCAGACTATGTGTTAAATTCATGCTTCTGCACACTCTGAAAAAGCTTTATGGAATCAAATCCAAACCATTGCACTGTCCTATTCAGTAATTTATAAGACTCCTAGTTTGTTTTCTTTGTGATATTAAATGGTTTAAGCATTTCTGCTTACTTTAAATGCATTTTAAATATGGAGATCAATTTAGAAAAATCTTAATGAAAAATTCACTCTTGTATGAGATTTTTCCCTCCAAGTATATTGGGTCTTGTACCAAATTTCATTTTGCACATTGCCAAGGATTTACAATCTATTGCAGCAAGAACACCTTATAGATTTTATATCACAAATCTATGCTTCTGGTGGTAGACTGCTTCTCAGCATGAAATGGCTGCTTACTAGTAACAACAGACTGCATAAAGTGAAAAGACCCTGTGCTGTCCCAGTCAGTCTATGGGAATTGGATAGTTACTTAGGAATTATGAGCTGTCCCCTTAAGGGAATCCATCATGGTAAGTGTAGTTAAAAGTATCCTGGGAAATGTAGTTCGTGTCACGTGGCCACATCTGTAAACCTGATTGGTCACTAAATTGACCCTGATGGGTTGGGGGAGTTTCTACCATTCTTGCCTGAACTCATGACCTCATAGCAACTTCTTTCTATCGCTATGAAATGGATTAGGAGATACCCATCTTTTACCTGCAAGGCAGATATACAAAGGATTGGTCATTAAAGAAGAACTTTGTCACAAATATGAGTTATGAGGATACCTGATGAACCAATAAAGGTACTTTGTTATGGATGCTTTGTGGAATTTATCTATCTGCCTCTGCACAGCTACAAATCCACTACTGTGCAAGAGACAGAAAAGTAAAAGATGAAGTCCTAACCCATCAGAATAAAGATTGTTAATTTGGATTTGTGATAAAGCAAAGTAATGTGCAGCCAGGAGTGAATGTAGAATGATTTTATGTAAGAGACTTTCCAAATATCCTATGCTCTGGCTTTCAAAGGCTATCAAATCTGCAAGCCATGAAGGGGCAAATCCCCCCTCCTTTTCTGTTCAGTGAAAGAAGTGCTGTATCTCAAATTATAACTAATTGGGAAGAGTCAATTTGTAAAACAAAGGAGGAGCCAGGTTTTACTCATCTGCCCTGCTTCTCCGCAGTTACTACCTACAAATTTTTTTTCAATCACATATGAAGCTACAGTTCTCAGCAACTGAAGAGAATTTGCTCCTTTTTTCTTCCTTCTGAGACAAGGACTGCATCTTGCTGGCCATTCCAACCAAAAGCTTCCACAAGAAGTCAATAATTAAAATACTTCCTCACCATAGAAATGGCCTGCCACGAGACAGACCCCTTTGTCTTAAAATTCTTTACAAATGCTGATTTCCTCCCTCCTTGTACAAGTTAAAAAGCCTGCTTGGCTGCTGGGAGGAATTCCCCCCCTCTTTCTCTATCTACCCACAGAGGCTCAGGAGTCTGTTTGAATTACAGAAAGGGATTTTTTTTCTACATTATCTCTGCTGACTTGTTAATGCTTACTCTCCAGAAAGGGAATTTTAGCAGGACTCTGTAAGATTTTCTGAATCTCAAAGCAACCACGGTGAAGCATCCTATTCACTTTTCCTTCCAGCATTTCAATTGCCATTAAACTGCTAGACTCTACCACCATCTAGTGATCAAAAAAATCTTGTTTCTCCAATGATAACCCCTTTTGAAACTATTGTGGACAATTTATTCAATTTGACCAGAGTGATTGTCCAATTACAATCCCTTTTTTTAAACTATTGTGTAGCATTTAATCAACTTAATTCAAAGGTCCCAAGAGTAACTGCAACCTAACAAGGGTGTAGCAATAGCGTCTTCCAGACCCTTTGCTGCCATCTTGTGAAGCAAGCAACAATTACAGGCATATTTCTGCATTCGGCCCCCAAGTCTTCAGACTACACTACACATATTTCTGCGTTCAGCCCTCTAGTCTTCAGACTTTCTGACCCAACCTCTAGTGCCCCCTTCTGTTGCAAGCTCACAACACACCCTAGAAGCAGCCATACTGTGTGCTGTGCTAGAATCTGCGGTGCCACCTACATGCTCAAGTATTAAATTCAGCAGCAATTTCTGCTACCTGCTTGCAGTGCACCCTAGTACAAAAAAGGGAATTGCACGGGAACTCACTAAATTTTCCAAAATTCTCCCTTTGCCAATTTGAAACATGGCAACTTCCTCAGCCATGACAGATGTCTCTGATGTACCAGAAGACCTGAATCCTCCACCCATCCTTGTTGTAAATGTGCAGCCTGGTTCCCAACAACCACCTTTAGATCTCCAACCCTCTGGAGAAGCCGCAATACCTCAGAAAGCCTACGACCTCAGAAGGCATAGGAAGCTTACCTCACCCGCGGTTACACACTTCAGAGAGGATTGGGAAAAGCAGCATCTCCATTAAACAGATGCATTGACGGAGATGTTCAAGATCTGTGACACCCCTAAAAGCAAGTTGCCCCTCGAGACCCCCTTGCTGATGCAGGAGTTAGAGGAGCACCTCACATGGTGGAGAGACAGTAAAAGTAAGCTTAAATACATACAGTCGAACCTGGAAGACCCAGTGTTCCAGGAACACATTCATTGCTTTGAGGAGGAGAACAAAGAACGCAAAGACAATGTTCAGGAAGGCAGAAACTCTCTCCAGACAGTGATCTTCAATGCACTACAGAAGAAGCAAATACCGAGGGAGAAGACCACATCCAACAGAGATCTTCAATCACAAGCAGCTTCTTCCCACCACTCAAAGAAAAGCTCCTTCCTCCATCCCAAACCACCTAGATCACAGGCAGGTTCTAATGTCTTGACCAATTCTCTGCTGCCGGCTCTCACCATCCTTCCAGAACATCCTCCCATCATAGCGGCGCACCTAGGGCCTCCAAAGCAGAAAGTTCACTGGACGAGCTGTAGAAGCCAAGTTGAAGCTGCAGCGGCAGAGGCAGATTTACGTATTATGACAGAGGTGATATGACAGAAAGCTGAAATGGCCAATCAATAGGCAGAAATTGCCAAAGCTCAGGCCACTCAACAAGTAGAAATGGCCAAACAACAGGCAGAAATAGCCAAAAAATCAGGCCCAAGTGGAGTTACTCGAACGACAAAGGGAGACGGCAGCGAAAGAAGCACGGGCTGCAGCATGGCAGAAGGTGGCCAATGCTGCCTCCCTCAACTTCAACCTCAATGACTTGGGGGAAGAGAGCCCAGATACATGGGTCAAGGCCTACGTGGATAAACAGCACTCACTTTGAAATGAGCAGATGGAACCACCTCAGTTTCCTAAGTCTCCCACAACCAGGGAAGCACAGGATGTATCTCAACCACAGACTCTACACGTCAGTTATGCAACTGACGTTGTATGATCTAAAGTACAAGATTCACTTCATTCCAACAGCAAACCTTCCACAACGGTTTTCTCTTGTACGTACTAAGGTCTCTTCTGAACATTAACATTCCTACTACATTCCTCCACTAACATTAACATCTCATAGCCTGCCAGGTGAGCAAATTAGCCCACCAGTGCTCACAACAACTTCTCAACAAGTCGACATGCCATCAATGACAACTGTCACACTCAATCCAGAGGCAGCAGCATTCCTGCCACAACCTCAATACCAATCAGGCACCACAAGGTAACCATGCCCAGCCTACACAGCAGCGTGACCTCGACCATCGTCCCCAGTATGGGAGAACAACTTCCTCCGTAAGTACTAGGAGGAAGACTACAACCCGTCATTTATTTACAACCCTAACCCACCCTATGAGACTCCAAGGGAAGAACCCTCTATGTCTGTATCTCTCCCCAACTCAGCAAGTATTGAAGATTATTGGAGAAACTTGGCTGTGCAGAGTGGAAAGCTAGATTTGCATGCCAAATTCGCAAATGCTCTGAAGCCAGGCAGCGAGTATCTTGTATGGAAGAAACTTTTTCTGCACCCCGTTCAGGCAGAACACCTGAACTCTGATGAAATAATTGGATACTTGATAGCATGGCTAGGGCCACAGTCTGCCGATATACTGAGGCACTTTATGCATCCTGCTTAGACGACCCGGCTGCCACCCTACGGTTATCATGGAAAAGGCTTGATGAACCGTATGGAACTTCTGAGGACGTAGAAGCAACACTCTTGGATAGCCTCAACAGATTTCCTAAAATTCCTGTCGACCAGCCTCGCCGAATCAAAGACCTCGCTAACATACTTGTCCAGCTGAGAATGGCACAACGGGATCTCAACTTACTGGGACTCGTCTGTCTCAATCACATCGATACACAGAACAAAATTGTTCGAAAACTTTCACAGGTGCTACTTGAAAAGTGGCTCCAGTTGACTGACACTTTCATGGCCAAGGGTCGCCACCACTTTATACCCTTCACAGTTCTTGAAGAATTCGTGTCCCACCAGGCGACAGTGTGAAACACACACCGAGCCCATGGACTCAGAGCTGTTAGTCCTCCTAATGACAGATGCTACAACAACGACCATATATCACCCTCAGGCCCTATGCACACTACCAGGGAAAGACCCTTCATGGTTGTCCATAATACCAAGATAGACTCCTCATCCACACACAGTTGGAGAGAGAACTCATCTGATACAACCCAATTTAGATCTCCGAACACAAGGAGAATACAGTTTTGTCCTATGCATAACACTCGTCACTCATTGAACAGCTGCACTGGGTTTGCAACAAAATCACTGACCCAACAAAAAGAGTTGCTAAGGGAGTACCAATACTGCTACAAGTGTTGTGAATCCAAACACTCACCCAAGTACTGCACAGCCAAGGTGCAATGCTACTTATGCATCTGACCGCGCTGCATCCAGATTCCAGACCGCCAATGCAGATATCTCGTAACCCTCCTTTAGACAAGGAGCCTCAACGTAACACAGAAGCATGAAGGGCTCCTCAGCAGAATGACAAACCACAACCAACACCAAGGATGAGTGTCAACTGCACAGCACTATGAGCCGACTCACCATGCCCTCATTCATGTCTTCCCATCTTTTTAGCCAAAGTGTACTCTGAAGGATGCCCTGAAGATGCCATGAAAATGTACGTGCAGATAAACACTCAAAGCACCAGTACCTTGGCCAGATCCGCATTCTTTGACCTCTTTGAGGTGCAACAGGACAAACTTCCCTTCACTGTATCAACGTGCCACGGACCAAGAAGCACGGTGGGGAGGAGAGTTACTGAACTTTGCATAGAGTCTTTAGATGGAAGTACCCAGTTCCCACTACCACCCGTATTTGAATGTGATGGGATACCGAATGATCACAGTCAGATCGCAACACCTGAGGTCATAAGTAGCATTCCTCACCTACAGCACCTGGCTCATCACTTTTCCGCTCTAGATCCAAAGGCTGATATCCTATTCTTGCTGGGAAATAATGCCCCACGCTCCTTTACTTTCTCCGAGTTAGTCGGTGGCCCTGTAGATGGCCCAGTGGACATCAAATCTCCACTAGGGTGGGGGATCGTAGGAATTGTCAGTGTTGATCAGACGCAGGTTCCAACCCAGGTTAATGCCTTAGCACCATCCATTCCAACAGCCTTCCGACGCTCTTTAGCACCATTGAAAACAAGAATGCTGCTCCAGACTAAATGGCCACCGGTGATCAGTACACTTTCGCTAGGACACCCTAAACGGCTGCCAACAACCACCAGACATCCACTAAGATGCTCTACATGGGCATATACCTCTGCAACACCCTTTCCAACAGCTTTCCAACACCCTTTAACACCATGGAAGCAAGAGTACCACTCCAACACTATAAGGTCACCAGAAGTGACCACCAAACTTTCACCTTTGCTATCAAGAGTACCGTCAACCCTAAAAGGCCACCAGAAGCGACCACTAGACTTGCACCTTTGCCACCAAGAGTACCTGTACACTCTAAAAGGCCACCAGAGATGACCAGCAGACTTGCACCAAGAGGCTGAACTTGAAGATTGAACCTCAAGCTTTGCATGCTTTGCTAATGTTTACTGTTTTTCTCAGTTATATAGTTATATGCTATTCATAGTATTACTGTCTACTGCTTATCTTAGTATAGTTAATTTTTTTCTCTTCTTTAAATAGTGGAATTTACAATTCCAGGTGGGGAGTGTGCTGTCCCAGTCAGTCTAAGGGAATTGGATAGTTACTTAGGAATTATGAACTGTCCCCTTAAGGGAATACATCATGGTAAACGTAGTTAAAGGTATCCTGGAAAATGTAGTTCATGACACGTGGCCACATCTGTAAACCTGATTGGTCACTAAATTGGCCCTCGATGGGTTGGGGGAGTTTCCTCAATTCTTGCTTGAACTCACGACCTTCATAGCAGCTTCTTTCTATTGCTACGAGATGGGTTAGGAGATAACCATCTTTTACCTGCAAGGCAAAGGATTGGTCATTAAAGAAGAACTTCATCACAAATGTGAGTTATGAGGATACTTGATATACCAATAAATGTACTTTGTGATGGATATTTTGTGGAATGTATCTATCTGCCTCTGCACAGCTACAAATCCATTACTGTGCAAGAGACAGAAAAGACACAGAAAGCAGAATCCTTGGCAATTCATATATAAAATCTACCTCCATATGTCCTGTGGATGGATGAATACAGAATCTAGTAATGCCCTTCATAGTCATCTAGAAAAGTATACTGCTCACCATTCAATGACTCATGCCTTTTTCAGCTTTGGCTTTCTGCCTTCTACATAAAATAATCGAGCTAGCCTAACATAAGAACAACATTTTTAAAATGGGAAAAATTGCGTTTCACCAAGACATTCTGGGTCTTTCCTTGATGCTAAATTAAACTGCTATCCATCTATGCACCCATTGCCAATCCTTACTCTTTATGTATTATTTGTATTTTGGCTTGCTACCATATGTTGATATCCTTATTTCCTTGGTACAAGGACTGTTAAGCAAAGCAATTGCCTAAACTTGATAACTATGCTGTACTCCACCTTTTCTGATTGTCACCATTGTTGTCAGCCATTCAGGTATGTCACACTCTCAAATATTACCAGCTAGTATAAAATCATCTACCAATAAATGTTAACAGGAGACTAAACTATGGGTAAATTTTTACTAAGCTTGCTATTCATCATGGAATTAGCTTGTAGAGAAGGTGAGCTTTGAATAGTATTTAGACTTATGCTTTCTTCAAGAGAGGTTAATCTAGCCATTGTTCAAAACTTACTTGTTCCATAAATTTATTGAACACATCTCAATCTTCTGTACTTCCTGCCTATTTCAATATGTATAGGAAAAGAAAGGTGAGGAAGAGGAATGGGTGATCCAATCTGGTCTGAAGTGTTCAATGGATGCTGGGTTGATCCAGCCCTCTGACTGTGGTGCCAACAAAATAATTACTTTCAGTTTCTAAATACGGTATTAACTCTTTTCCACACAGAATGATAATAGAAAATCTTTCCCTCTATCTCTTGATACCACATATATTTTAATTTTAATTTTATCTGGATGAAGTTGAGAGTCTCACATATTTTCTATAGCAGTGATGGCTAACCTTTTTGTCATTGTTTGCCGAAAGTGTGCATGCACATGCGCAACAGTGCACACACGTACCCGCACCCATAATGCAATGCATGTGCTTCCCCTGCCCTCTGCACGAACGACCTCCCCCACTCCCCATTTTGGGCCTAGTAGGCCTCCCTGCAGCTTCCTGGGAGCAAAAACAGGCACGGGGGGAGCATAGGTGGCTCCCATGCCACAACCCCATGCTCCCCCTGCACATGCACATGTAAACCTCTGCACTACCCTGATCCCTGTGCATGCACATGCATCTCCTGCATGCACCCCGCCCCCACGCATGCATAGCAGAGGTCCAAAAATCAGCTGGCCAGTGGGAGGAGCGCATGCCTACGCAGTGGAGCTCAGCTGGAGCAATGGCTTGCGTGCTCACAGAGGGCTCTGCATGCCACCTGTAGCACGTGTGCCATAGGTTCACCATCACAGTTCTATAGCTTCCAATGCAACTACATCCAGATGTAATAGAATAGTTAATAGGTAACCATGTTGTTGTAATGTGTTTCTAAATTTTGGCAGCAAGTTATCCATGACACTTATTATCAGAATATAATAACAGCTTGTGTGCAAGTCCAGCCCCTTTCATGTTGTCAGTGCCTGAACAAAACAATGGTTCCAATATTAAATTAAAAAATCAGAAGACTAAAAAAACTTAGAAGGCACCTTAATGATTGAAGAAATAATTCCATTTGTCACTGACCCTGATCAAAGGTTCTACATCAAAGGTGGCCAACTTGCAGCTCTTTACCACATGTATGGTAGCTCCTAAGGAGATTCTCAGGGTTCCTCAGCATTGAATGGCTGAAACTGAGTGACAAAACATGTGACTTTAAGTAACATAAAGGTTTGCTTGATTTTGGATGAACTAAGCATAAATGTGTTAACTAAAATGTTAATTAAGAACTCTCTGCTCTTCTACTTAGTGGTTATCATTTCACCCTGGAATAATGGCAAAATAATGAAATAAATAATGTGTGGCTGCTCAACTAGTTGCTAGTCCCTGTCATAAGTTAATAAGATTATCTCTATTTAATTTTAAAGGATGTAGTTGATTGAAATTATACATTATTTGTACAGCCTTACAAACTGATTATTATGAATACCTTTAAGATGGATATGAGGACTATTAGTATAGTAGACATAGATATGTAGACCCTTTGGCAGAAAAAGCATCCATCTACTCGGTTCTTAGCAAACTTCAGTCCTTTTCTGATCCATACATATATAATTTCCATTTCATTGAGAAAGCTCAGCTGGAGGGAAAGGGGCAGCTTTCTGAGTCAGTGGAAATTGTTACCGTTCATCTGCATACAAAAGGCTGCATAGAGAGGCACTGAGGTGAAAGAGGTCATATACCCAGATGGATTTTTAATTCCAAGAGGAAAATAACACCACACTCTCTAGTGATAACTGAGGCTTTCTTCTCAATTCTGACCAAAATATGATTTTCTTCCTCTTTCGTGCAGTGAAAGAGAAGCAAATTATACAGAACTGCATTCTGTAGAATAATAAAGTTTCAAACTCCCAGAAGCTAGTGTAATTACTAAAAAGCAGGAAATACAGTTTTGTATCTAATCACAATGCCATTTAGAGTACAATAGAAGAGGATCTTGAGGTCTTGGGATGTGAGCTGGCCTTTGCTGACAGCCAGAACTCTCAGCAGGACTTAAGCATTCACAAAGAGAGTTGGTGGTTCTTTTTAGCTGTTGACTTTTATACTAGATCTAGAAATCAATCCAAAAGAATCAGACTGTGTTTTCAAAACTGAACTTTATGACACATAATTCTCACCCCTGACCTGTTGTTTTCACGAGCAGATGTTTTGGTGGCTTTGCCTAAGCTGCCCTGACTTTTTCCTTTTCTTTCAAATAAAAGCCTAACTTCCTTTCAGTGGAATAAGCCCATTTGGAAGGAGTTAGTAAATATTAGTGGTAGAAGGCCATGAATTCATATAAAGTTCAAGAATTTTTAAAAAATTACTTTCCCAGAACTGTAAGATTGCTATTTTATGAAATACAGAAGAAAACTATATATATTTCTTTGAGCTAACCTTCCCGTGACATTCTGAAAGCAAACAAAGCGCCTTTGGCTTCTTGAAGATTATTATTGCAGTCCACTTCATTGGGTGCATGGTGGAGTCAAGTATGTTTTTTATTTCTTCATTTGATTTCTAGAGCTACCTATCTCAACAAATGACTCTGTAACTTCAAACATTTACACAAATTGTTGTAAATTAAGGACTACCGGTATTACTTTTCAATCTTCAAGCAGGAATATTGTTAAAAAAATATTACTGAAAATTCATCCAGGTTCCCCATCCAGTTTCCTAAATATAAAAAGTAATACTGGTAATTACTTCTGTTAAATATGGGGGAAAGTCATGCTTGCCTTACACTGATACCCAGAGAGGTTTGCTCAATGAAATTTTTAAGGACCTTCTGTTGATTTGACATTGCCTCCTTTATTTTTATTTTTCATGGTTTAATATTGTATTTCTGGGAGGAGGGAGATTGTAGTATGGCTATTTCAAATTGTATTTTTTTTTTTATGTAAGCCACCAAAAGTCATTTGATTATGGCAGCATAGAAATATATTTAATAAACAAATAACACAATATTCTGGATTCATATAATATACTGTACCATAAATTAACTCGATGGGCTAAAATGCAGTTGGCTAGTTCATGCGTAATATGTTGCACCAACTCAGCCAAAAAGTTCCTCAGGTTTGAAAGTTGTCACTCCTGCTCAGATGTTATTAGGACACTTTAATTTAAACTAGGACTCTGATTGAAATATTCCTCGTGGGCCTTTATGACCACTTGATTAATGATAATTTATAATTAACAAATTCCCAAGGGAGCTATTTTCACTTTGGTCATCTAGCTCCTGCTTGAGAACAAACAATCTGCTCATTCCAAAATGGGCAAAGAAGGCCACTTGACCATTTTTACATGTAAATGCATCAGAATATAATTAATAATGTGAGAAACATCTGGGTGGCATCTGGTCTTTGGGTCACCAGATCCTTTGGTGACTGGAAATCACTTTTTCTCATAGCTCTCATTCTCAGTTTGGCTTGCCTCTGGTACTTAACCAGTTTAAACTAAGCGCAACTGTTTTGTCCTAAGCAGGCAGCTGAGAGGATTCAGCTGGTCCAATCAGCACAACTAAAGCATGAAATGAGAAGACCGAACGAGAGAGAGAAATAGTAATGCTCTCCCCCAGTCCACTCCTGGAAAGCCTCTACATTACTATGTGCTTAGTTAGATCCACAAACACTTGGTTTGTATCTCTCTTCACAACTCCCCCCACTTCTTCAATTCCCCTCTTCCTCCTCCTCCTCCTCCTTCTCCTCCTCCTCCTTGCAGACAAAGTTCTTGAATCAGCAGATTGTGAGCTCAAGAGAAGTAAAGAGCTATTGAGGGACAGATTCTGATAGCATTACAGGCATACGTGGAGCCATTTTCTGTGGCGAATCGTTGAGTTCTACCTGGTTATCTCCTGCCTTGCACATCACTTCCAAATGACATGGTCTCAGTTTGGGAAAAAATGAGACTTTTTAAAAATAGCTGGGATTTCAATAATATGTAACGAAAGAATGAGATTACTTTCTGAGAGGGTAGAAGGAGGAGGGGAGAGAAAGATGGAATAAGGAGAAGAAAATTCTCTGCCCTTTCTGGAGTTCCCTCAGTAAGAATTCTGTTAAAAGCAGAAGCTCCTAAAATTCTAAAAGAAACAAAGTTGAGTTGCTTTTTAAGTTGCCTTTTAGTTGTACTTCAAAGTGAGCAAAAGGCCTGTTCTTGTTGCATTACTCTAAAGGAAGATCCAAGGTGGTCCAAAAAAGTTTGGCTTTAGCAATAGAAATAACATTTCCTCTTTTTTACATTCTCAAACCCTGACATTAGACAGTTCTTGTAACTTAGTTTTCTGTTTTGTTTTGTTTTCTGTTCCAGTTTCTTAGATTTCCAAAAGTGGGTTAATATATACCAATTATTTAAATTCAAAACATCAAAGGTAAACATCAAGACCTAATCTAATAAATTGCCAAATTCCCTTTCTATAATCCTTGAGTCGTTCTGTCCCTGAAATTAAAAGCATATTTTTCCATCATATTAAGTACAAAATAGATCTTTAAAATGTAGCATAAAAACTAAAGTATATAAAAAAAATTAAAAAGGAAAGAAAATGTTCCAAATATTTCCTAAAACCCATCATCTGAAGTGTGGCCCCATTACATTGAGTCCTCAGCTTTCCAAAATTATTAAGTGTGGCCTTTAGCCTTTGCTAAATAAAGTATATGTCATTTTTATTTGTATATGCGAATAACATATTTCATAGGGCATATTTCTCCTATCCAAGAAAGGAGATGGAAAATAAAGGTCAAAGTAATTTTAATGGTGGGAGTGATTCATAAGTTGGAAGAATGTCTCCAGCAGATCCCAGGAACATTATAGTTCTCTCTCAAGAAGAGTGCAGTGTTAGGAATATAGGATATTGCACAGAACCTTCAAACACACTGGTTTCCAGTAAAGGATTGGAAATTGAGTGAGAAGGGATACAGATACACACATAAAGAGATAGATAGACAGAATCTGGAAATATCACCTGACAAGCACAACACCATCTTGATTTAGTTGCTATTTCCCATTTTGTTATGACCTAAGAGTGAGGAGGTAAAAAATATTGACCACAATCCTAGGTTCATCATGGAGTTCTATTCAACCAATTTCCATGTCAAAAAAATGGGCTACCAATGACCTCAATCATCACTATCTGCTCTTAAGCCTGGATGAATCATTTGGAAAGATGATTCAGTCTGGTAGCAATCCCATTGGTGTCTATATTAGGTATGCATACACATATTTAGAAGTCTAAGAACTATTCTGAAGCAAGCACGTCAAGCCTTTGTGGCTAAGATTGTCTTAACTTTCCAAAGAGGGAATATAGAGGGACAACTTTCTTATTTCCTTAACCATTAGCTTATGTCCATGGGATGCCAATCTGTGATTCATCATTTGGGGAACAACCCCAGAAGGGCCATGTTTTTTCTGTACTTTAAGCCCCAATCTGAAAAGGCTGCATATGTGTATATGTGTATGCTCTTTTAGATAGCATGGTTAATAACATCTCTGTTCCTGCATCCCAATATCTAGGAAAGTAGGAACAGAGACAGCAGGTGAGAGAGAACGAAAACAGCCTCTCTCAGAGTCAGATGCAATCACCCATTTTCCACAGTCAGTTGCCTGCTGTCTGTGTCAGAGAACAATCTGACGAAGTGCGCTAGATGAAATTTTGCTGGCTTCTGTCTTTAGATAAGAATGCTATCACTGACTCAACATATTTTATGTATAACATACCAGCTGCAAAGAGCACTCAGTCATCAGGTTTCTTTAAATATAGTTGATGGTATCTGAAAAACCAGTTAACATGTTGCAGCTCGATGCAGGACATTTTTACATCCAAATGCTATGTTATGAAGGCCACCATGCCTTTCATCATCACATAGATCTGTCCACAAATGTATACGTATAACTAAAAGAATGTAGGCAGGAATAAACATTTTAAATTCATACACATCTACAAATATCATTTCTTGGATTTCAGGTATAGAATACTGAAATATTTCCCTTCGGATTAGTTGTGCAAAACGTTCTATTTATATTAGTTACAGAAAGTAACTATTGTTTTTTAATATTTCTGATCCACTCATGACATTATTTTAATTAATACTGCTATTGCTAACCAAAATTTCACATGCAAGGAACTAGGACATTAGAGAAAAAACATAGGTCCAAGAATTATTAAATAATCAAATATAGTATATAGAAAAATAGTTTTAAGAATTATTGCTGAAATATTTTCCCCTATTTTTAAAATGATAATTGTTGCTTCATTCTCCATTCAGCCAAAAGGAATTTGAATAATAGTTTTTTGTCATACAGCTAGGAATCCTACATTCTCTCTTTGTAGCATTTTCCATCCTGATTTGGATAAACATTTTCTGCATGTTACTTTTTCCAAAAAATTAATGTAAATGGATAATATTTCATATATTTGATGCTGGATTAGAATAATCCAAAACAGAATATTGTGTACCCATACTTCCTCTAATGTTTTTGTTCAATTTAAGAAATTTTAGTAGAAATGGAGAAAGGTTTAGTGGTTACAGAAAGTGAATGTGAGTACAAAAGAAGGCAGTGATCTATAGGAAGAAGAGGATATACTGGCAATCAAACAAATGAAAACAGTTATGGTATCTTTCTTGATACAGGTTTGGAAAGTTTTGTAAATTCAGTGGGATTGTGGTGTTTCAGTCTGCCTCCTACAGTTCTGAAGACAAAATGCAATTTCAATTCATCTGTGATAAAGCAAATAAACAAATAAATGTAATTCTATTTAAATGTCATTCTAAAGCAAACTGAAATTAAATGAGTGGGTCTTTGTACAACCAATGGACAACTGAGCTGTCAAATAAAATATTATAGCCATTATCATGTTGTTTTTTATAATAAGAATAACTTTTTCTTCAGTTCATATTTTCCGCAGATGTAGCAACTACAGTGTATATTTGCAGCAAATGCAAGCTTATAGAGTTATCTAAAGAAAAACAGGTTTGGAGCAGTCAGCCACCATACTTCAACTGATGAGAACCGAGGTATGACACGTAGACTGCCTCCATGATGGTCCACTCAAACAAAGGAAATACTACAGTGAGAACTGTCAGGTTTTCAAGCTTCGGCATTTCTTAAAAGAACTTCTGTAGTTCTTGACCATGAGAGATGCACTTTTGGGTTTAGTTGCCATGTATGTAGACATTTAACCACTCTGTTAGGAGACACAAGTCTACACACATGGCAACTAAACCGGATATTGTATCTCTCATGGTCAAGAACTACAGAAGTTCTTTTAAGAAATGCCATATGCTAAATAAAATAAATAAAAAGCCAATGAGAAAAATATAAAGATTTGTAAAATCAAACAAAGACAATGCTACAGTGAAATTCAGCCTTGTTGGCATTTTTCTCATATCCAGCTTGATGAAGCATGTAGACCCTCCATCAAATCATTTGTACAAGACATACCTTCACATTATTATCAACATTCATCCTATCACCAGTTTTCTGGTGAAGCAGTCTGAAGTTGCTGATAGGTGCTGGCATACAAATAGGGTTATTCTGGCTATTTTGGTAAAATATCTTTAATTCAAATATATTTTGAATATAGTGAGGGGGTGTAGGGATCAGCACACCACCTGTCTTTCCCACTGAACCACCATGCTTTGCATTCTTGGCTATCTTGCTGAAGCTGTGAAAAAGACTTAAGTATCTCATATGTTCAATCTACTTCTTCTTAATTTTTGCAGTTTAAACATGGGAACATTGACTGAATATGGGTGTTTGAAGAGATCAGTATTTCCACTGGGGCCCAAAAATAAGAGCTCTAGGGGACTTGTGAGGTCATTCCTCACCTTCAATGTGTAGTATAAGTTTCATTATAGTACTATAGCTAATATTCCTAAGGTTAGAAACTTTTTAAAAGATCATTTAATGATTTTGAGCTCATGGAAAAAGAAAGACTATTCAAGCATCAGAGCTCCTCAATTTTAAGGAAGTTTGCAGTTATGGATCTGCTTCTTCCCAAATTAGTTTTGGAAAAGGAAAAGCCATATGGGAAACAGATTGCCTGCTCTCTAGGTGACATGTCAATCCTCTCATGGTAACATAGGCATTCCCAAATGATGCAGTAGCTTCTGGTTTGGACAAAATTAAAAGCCCAGTCGTAAAGAAAGATAGAATTTAAAAAAAATAATGGAAATGAAAGCTTGCACCATGTGTTCAGGAAATTGACTGGTAGACAGCTTTCCTGCATTGAGATTACTGTACATCGGAAGGGAAGATTTTTTTTTTAATTACATTTATATGCCGCCCTTCTCCGGAGACTCAGGGCGGCTTACAGTCTATGGAGCACCATGCTAAGTGCTCAGCAATAGCCTTCATTCCATTGTATATGCCTGCTTATTAGTAGGGCTTTTTGCCCCCCCCCAGCGGCATTTTTACAAAGTCAGCTTATTGCCCCCAGCAATCTTGGGTCCTCAATTTACCTACCCCGAGAGGATGGAAGGCTGAGTCAACCTTGAGCCTGGTGGGATTCGAACCTGCACTAATTGCAGGCAGCTTGCACTAAGTGCTAGATGATTAACAGCCTGCACCACCAAGGCCCTTGGTGGTAGGCAAGCCACCAATTTCTGTCTTGAAACTACCTCACATTCCACTGTTTGAGATCATCAGTACTATTAATCTTCTTGAAGTCATCAGGTTCAATTAGAAACAAAATAAATAAAATAAAAGGCATGTATTGACAATAGCAAGCATTGTATTTGCACAGCACTACAAAAACGAGAAACACAGAAGAAGATGTAATTTTAAAAAGTTTAGATTGTGCAGAAATGGACAGATTGACATTAAAGATGAAAGAAAAAAGAAGATACAGAGTATTTTCAAACATGGGATTTATTTTACAAATGGCTGGATAATAGAGGTAGAAATTAGGAGCAGGAAACGTATTATTATATGAACAAAATGATCCAGACAATATGCTGTTCACTAAGTATATATGTATGTAATATGAAAATGTATAAATAAACTGTTGTTTTAGAAAGACAATAAGAAAACATATCCACTGTTAAATGAGGAAAGCCAGCTATTTGGCAGCATTAAAAAAGGGTTTGACTTTTTCATTGCTTTGAAGTAAATTACATTGGACTGGCTGGACAAATTGTAACATAATGTAATCACTTTATTTGTTTTGTTTTGCCATCAACCAGCTGAAGAAAATAGAATAATAATGTTTTTTTTAACTGCTGCATTTCAAAGCAGCAACTGTCCTATTGTTTCTTTTATTTTTTTTATATGTATCCATTTCATGTATTCATAAATATGTTTGTTCTTATACCTATTATCTTGCAAGCCATTGACAAATCAAATTAAAATAAATAAATAAAATAAATAAAAAATAAAATAAACTCCTTACATTCTAGGCTCTGTTCATTTCAATGGTAAAGGAAAAACCTAAAAGTTGCAACAGATAAAATATTCTAGCTTATATATATATATGATTCATTTAATGGCATAGTTATTCACTAAATACTACCTGTATGTTAAAAGTATCTGTACTTTCCAATACATCCAAATGAATAAACCTGGGGAAATTATAGAAGCATTTGTATTAAAATATGCAGAAGAACAAATAAAAGTAATAGCACTGTGGGTATCTACTATAGCTACCACAGCCAACAAGAAAATATGGATTATGCTTTTCAAAAGAAAATTGCAATTTTTCAATGATATCAACATCTGTAAAGAGACAAACTGTCCCAGTTCCAGTCCTTCCAAGAAATTCCTAATTAATCTTATTGACAACTCTCAGAATTGGAAGAAGACAAAAGGATAATTTATTGTTGACATGACATTAATCAAGAAAATGGAAATAGTAGAAATAGTAGAAGGTGGCCATATAATTATGAGTTCTTGATTTTAAAGAAAAGTTGAGTGTAGTCAAATATGTATGTCTCAGATGTAAAATAAACAAATAAACTGGAGGAGTAACTTCTACAAAATTGCTCCACTACATTCACAGTGGCATGGTCCAGAAGAGGAAGAGGAACGTTCTGGAATTCTTTAGAATGCTTATTCTGGGAAGAGACTAATTAAAACAATTTAGAGTAGCATTACATTATAGAAAAAATAATGGGAAAAACAGTTCAGAGTGGATGGAATTTCTTTTAAAAGGAGATACTAAAATGCATAGTGGAAATTTGCAAACAAAAAAGATGCATAAAAGAGAAGGAATGATGATTAAATCACTAATGAGGGGTAATTACAGGTAACTCAGAGAACTGTAGAGAAGGTGTCAAGAAAACGTAAACTCAGAATGAACTAAGGATGCTGATGGATGCTTACAATAACATGGGCTTTTTAAAATAAGTCTGTTTTTTATTTTTTTTTTCAAAAGAATCACATCACTTACTTTGTGAAGATACAAATACTAACAAATAAAAATAAAAGGTAGAGCTACTCATCTCCTACTTCATCTCTGTCTTCTCCAATGCTTGAGATGGAAACATGATAGAGAATATTTATTATGAACAATTGAAAGTTCTACGACTAGCTGAATTGCATTCAATGGAAAAGTATATATATATATATATATATATATATATATATATATATATATATATATATATATATATGTGTGTGTAAGGTTTTTAAGCTGATAATTTTTTAAACAATAAATAAGGGAGACTAGTATAGATCTATTTTGAGCTAGTTAGCTCTCTTCAGCTAGCCATACCCTTACTGGGATTCGAACCAGGGAAGTATTACTAGTCTCCCTTATTTATTGTTTAAAAAATTATCAGCTTAAAAACCTTACACACATGTAAAACAAAAGGCAACGAAACAAATAGCTTTCTGTCGGTATGGTCTCTGGTGATGAGCCGAAAGACAGAAAAGAAAGCAGTATGCTTTCTCCCTTAATTGGGGCTTAACAGGGTGTTGTAATACAAAGTATATATATATATATATATATATATATATATATATATATATATATATCAGAGTTGAACTGTGGACTCTTTGGCATTCTGTGAGCTTGGTTGTTTGCTTGCAGAATTTCATTATCTGAATAGGCAACATCTTCAGTGCTAGAAGAAAGAGGGTTTGATCTCAACAGTAGCTTGCCCTGTGTTCAATACTTATTCCACTCAAGCGTACTGAAATAACTTCTGATACAATAACATTTATATGTTATTTTTGATAAGTCTTGGGAAACAAGGAAATACCAATAACTGGAGGAAAGCAAAGATGAATCCTAACGTCAGAAAAGGGAGAAAGGAAGATCTGAGATAATAAAGATTAGTCAGTCCAACATCAATATTTGAGAAGAAATAAATTGATATGTGAGTAACTGGAAAAGAATGTGTAGATTACCAGACATTAGTAAGTGGATTTGTTCAGATCCAATATTATTTTTTGATTAGGTAACTTTATATGTCCTCATTTCAGCAAAGCATTTGACAAAGTTTCTCATAATATTAATAAGGTAAATAATTGGGCCAAATAGTATAGTAATTCAAGTGGATATATGATTGCCTTAGAAATCATTCTCAAACAGTACTCAAAATTATTTTTTCTCAAACCGGAATGAAGTATTAAATAAGCTGACATAAGGTCCAATCATAAGTCCTGTTCTCTTCAATATTTTAATTAGTTTTCCTTTAAGAGGAAAACATAATTCTTAACTTTGCAAAAGATACAAAATCGATTGGGACAGTTATGGTAATATTGCTTTATTTGTATTCATTGTTTTCAACTGATTTTATAAGAATGTTTTAATTGCCATTACATTTTAATTGCCATACATTTTATTGTATGCCACCTACAGTCACTTTGTGTGAGATAATAAATTATAAATAAGAAAAATAAATACAATGCTGGGAAACAAATAAAATAGAGAAATGGTTACAAATAACAGTGACATTTATCAGAGTTGAATGCAAAATTCTTCATTAAAACAAGAAAAATATAAAATGTAAATTATAGGCTGGAAAGAATATTAGGTTGGTAATAGTACCTGCAAAAGTATCTTGAGATAGTAGTTGATTACCAACTACTCAATTTGTAAATAAATGAGCAGTTCTGATATGACTATCAAAAGACAATTACAGTTTTGGACACATCAACAGAAATATAAATTCCATATCATGGGAAGCAATTGTTCCACTTTTTGTTTTCATTACATTCCTTGAAATTATATAGTAATACATTCTATGTAGAAATCATGGTTCAAAACAGTTAGTAATGAACTTTGTTCTGGAATGCATTCCATATGTCCAGGGGTATCAAACTGGGGTGTCTTTGACGAAACAATATTCTGGCCAGGGATGAGGGGTGGAGAGATGGCAGAGTGCTGCAGGAGGCCATCCAGGCCAAAAATGGGGTGCAGTGGACCACGCGCACCCCCATGCCCCATTTTGGCTGTGAGAGGCACTGAGGGCCAGTCCTTTGCTATTTCCAGGCTGGCCCCATGGGCAGATTTAAGCACCCCATGGGCCAGATCCGCCCATGGGCCTTGAGTTTGACATCCCTGCATATATGATCAATCAAAACATTATTCCATTACATTTATTTTATGTGAACCTAAAATTTGGGATAGCACGAATGGGCAGCCTGAGAATCACTAAAGAAACTCAAAGAAAGCCATCCATTGACTATTATCTTTTAATGGAAGATCCCACTGAGAATAATCAAAGTAACATTATCAGGACACTAATAAAACAAAACTGTTAGTCTCTTGGAACATCACATAAATGTTCCTGTAATAAGCCTTCCGTACAACAACCCAAGCAACATCCCAAGGAACAATTTGATAATAGAGGGGGAAAGTCTGTATCCTTAAAATACCAAAAAGCAAATATAAACATCTTGAAAATAATACCTCCTTACTAGAGTTGCACAACAATAAGGCAATGCAAATGTGATACTTTAATATTATGAGAACTTTGTAATTAATTGAAGGATAGTAGTAGGATATGACAGGTGAGAAGAAAAATTCTACAGAATTCATTTGCATATGGAGGCAGACGGACATATTTGACACACTCCAAATATGCCATGGATACTTAAAGAAAATGGTTGCTTCCATACACAAGAGTAGTTACAAATCATTAGAAGGCAAATTAGAATGTTCAATGTAACATTCTCTACACTGTAAGAACACATTCCAACTTACCTTTAAATTTATTTTGAGCAGCTGGTCATATTTAAATAAAAACATTTAACTGGAGCATTTCTATTCCAAGACCACCTGTGGGACCCACTGTGGCATATAAGATCATTCCTGGCAATAAAGGTGGGTCTAGAGGTTTCTGCTTTTTAGCTTCTTATCTTCCTTTTATTAATTCTTTTATTCATATAGTTTTAAATAAAAATAATACTTTCAAATTTAAAAAGTAGAGAGAATTAGATGATCTGGGAGAAATGAATGGAGGTGCCTCCTGTGCCAATGGTGGGCATAGGATCTAACTCTAAAGGACATGTAATCAAATGCTCTTGTTCTCCTCTGGAATTTATCCTAATAGTATGTAGCAGGACTGTTTTCTCCCAGTTCTTTTTCTTTCCCACTATCTGCCCCTGAAAGGCCATTCAAGATAACTACCTCTTGGACTAAAAAGAACCACAGCTATTGTGTTTAATAGAAGGGAGGAGTGAAAATGTTCATCAAACTCTTTCTTCATCTCACTCCTAGAGTTTGTTCTGAATCTTTGCCTGAGCCTAGCTATATTTTTAGCCTCTATTTCCTTGACCTATAGTGCATGCTACAGAAGCCAGACCTAAATGTCCATGTTGATAAAAGACACTGAAATAATTGCTCATATGCTATAATTCAGTAATCTTTGCTTTTTTGATGGATGCTATGAGACAGGGAATTTTGTGGAAGGTAGAACAGCAATATCTGCCCCAGTTTATTCTTATGTTAAGGAGAATGCTAACTTGATCCAAGAAAACAAACCTTGGTGTTTACATCAATTAAAGTCTAAAATCAAATGAATAGTATGGCATCCATTATTGTATTGTATTCTTCTTCATCCACTTTATCCATGTCAATTGTCAAAGCAAAATAAAATATGTTTGTCCTTAAACAAAGGAGATTAAGAAGACACAGCATGAGAATAAAGTTGCTTCATATTTTGCAGGAATTAGCTATTCAATTAAAATCAATTCCATGGTGTGGATTAAATCTTTCCTTTGGTATAAAATTGTGACGTTCACTTTTGAAAGATGGAAAACTGATATGCCAACAAATACTTACTAATACTTCAAATTATTTGATTCGATATTTGTTGATGTAATTTAGCTTTTGGAACAGTGTACAAACATACCTCTAGAATGGCATGAATTCAAGACTGTGTGTTATGTGATATATTTTCTATCTAATAGTTTACATTTCAAGGAAAACTGCTTGGTGTTAAATAATAAAATATCTTGTTGCCATTCCTCTAACCCTTTAATGCTTTTTCTCAGGAAGAAAACAATAGTACTCTGCACATATTTAAAGAGAATCTTTCATGTTCATTTTAGCATGGGGATAGGAGAAAGTGATTGGCCACAACTAATCCCACATGAATTATATGAATATAATTCCCAACCATGCCAATGGACCTTACTTCCATGTTGGGTATTCTGGATCTAAATGCTAATGCTAAATCATTCACAGAGACTCAGAGAGTCTTCATTGTTTCTTTGAAGAAGCGATTGTATTTAACCACAATATTAATACTAATAATTAAAGAGCAGATCTTTGCTCTGTAGGGGCAGCTGTGCTATGCCAGGAAGGGACGTATGTGTGAAAGGACAAGGAATGAGGGTGGTGAGATGGATGCTTTTATAAAGATCAGCAGTTCTCTGTGCTTTTATCCCAGCAAAGATTACATTTCACTCCCAGGGGCCTCTGCTGCCTCAGATCCTTTTCAGACTCTGTTGCTGTGGCACAGTAGATAGTTTTGGGTGTCCTTTCATTTTTTTTCTTGACAGTATTAAATATATGCCCCAGTGAGCCATAAATCAGCAGTTTATCAGAAAATAAATCATATCTGTAATAAGGGACCACTTCCTTTTAATTGGACAGTGCATTAAATTAAACAGATATACTTCCTCAAAGAATACAAAAATGTGTCAGCTAGACTTCTTTAGTGAATTTTAATTTTCAACCACCATTTCTTTCAGAGAAAGGCTTCTTCCCACTGCCACCTCTGTCCAGCAAAAAATTATATTCCAACTGAATTATTTGCTGACTTTTATAGGTTATTGTATTCCCTCTGCTTTATCTTTTTTCTTGTTCAGTAACATAGCTAGCCCTTTCTCTGGGTTTTGAATTCATTTCTGTGCAAATGATTCTCTTTGTGTATAAGTATTTCCATGATCAAGCTCACGTGTTCACATGAAATGGAAGTATTTGTGGCCTGGCATGATTATATGTTTGTGATAGAAACTGTAGGAAGACTATGGGATTGTAAAACATATGTGAATCATAAAATAGCCCACTCTACTCAGCATATAAGGATTCACATCAGCCAGATAGCTAGTTACAGTATTCCCAAACATGCATTAATGTAATTTCCCTTGTATTATTTTAATGAAAATTTCAGTATGCAAAAGACTTTGTAGTTTTCTATCTTAACCTGTGTAATTTCTGCCCCCACTGTTTCAGTAAAAATAAAAGGGCTGATGCTGTGACCTGTCTAAGGCTCCCGTTATACATCTGCTGAGTAACAATGTGAAACTATCTGTCTGATATATTTGAGAGCTGCTTCATGATTTATTATGAAAACACATGTGTATTCTTTCCTACTAACCTCTACTATCCTCCTTCTCACTTGAGGTCTAAATATGAAAAGCTATTGCCTTTTATTTATTTTATTGACTTACAAAGACATTTAAATGTGAGATACTGCTTTGTGAAAACCATCGTTAAGTTAAACCAGAATATGAGGCCAGTGTATAATCTTGGCTTGATATTCTAGTTCGTTATCTATTTTGTATCCCAATTGCAGTTTCCTATACTCATATAAAATACAAATTTGACTTTTTAATAGAAACTTATGACAGCTATGTTTTTAAATAATAGAAAAACAGATCTTACTCATTTCACATGTATAGGAAACTTACAAAATCAATTTTTTAAAAAGGTGATGGCAGATGCATTTACTTTGACATTTTGAAATTAAGACCACTAGTTTCACTATATTATTGTTCAGTTATCTTCTATTATTTGCACAGCTCAACTCCTTTTTATTGATCTTTGCTTTGAAATGTTTAAAAAAATGCTGAGGAAGCTCACTAATATTAAAAGGGAGGTGGAATTATTCTAGAAAATCATTTCTCCTGACATTTCCTAAAGATTGCTTCCCCCCTGCCAATGAAGTCCTTGTGTTGGGATTTATAAATAAGAATGAAAAGCTCAGTATCTGCCTTGACCATTTATAGCAGGTTCCCCCAATTTTTGACCTTCCAAGTACAGTAGCATGATAACTCCCATGGTCACTGGAAATTCTAGGAGCTGTATTAGGGGTCAGGTTGGGGAAAGTTAAATCATTGAAAATGAAACTGGCATTGAATCAACATTTACAGGTTTATCATTCCATCTTTCTCGTTTCTTTCAAGGAACACCCCTCCCCACTTCTCCCAAAATAAACCAGCAACAGATTTCTAAGAACATTAAGGAGAATCTTGATCCTGAACAAGAGCAAAAAGAATTCAGAAGTAGCACCTTAAGAATTATTTTAAAATATTGTACGTATTTTAGTGGAATAACATATATAAATGCATGGAAATTGTATGTATATCAGTACTGAAGTGTTGCAAAAAATAAAAATTGTGTTATAAAATGAAGAAAATTGTTCAATAAAAATATTTTTTTAAAAAGAATTATTTTTACAGTTCCTCAAAGTCAAATGTTTAGTGGTGAAGTTTCTTGCTAATTTATTATTAACTTATTAAGGCTTATATGAGTTACAGTATAACAAGAAAGACTAGGAGCAGTTTATATACCATTCTAGAGTAAAAAGGTTAAAAACAGTAACTCATAACAAAGTAAATAAAAAATAAATACAATAGACATTTCCAATAAACTTTTGTACCAGAGGATTTAACCAAACACAAAACACATCTAACAAATAGAAAGAGATGTCCACTCAGAGCAAAATCATTTTGAGGTTGATAATGATAAACAAAGATCCCCATTCCTCACACATGGAGGACATGATACCACCAACTGCAAGCATTTAACTTTCTTAACAAGAAATGATATGTAATTCCCAGACATTAAAAGATTGTACACTCTTGAATTTGTGTTTCCAATTGTCGCTATACAGATACTTCAAGAAATCTCACAAGCAAAGCATGAAAACATTTCCCCGTACTTTCTTCTTATGTGTTTCCTACAGTCCCTTAAACTCTCTATGTCTTGTTTCCTTCCCAAAACTAGTGCAGCACTCTAACATTTTCTGCTTGACTGTTTCCATAAGTAATGCTAATAGACCTACGTTTCTTCTCAGCTATTTTTGCAGCTCAGCAGAATGGGCTAGTGATGTACTGTGTGAAATGAGAGTGTCTCATTTTGATAAAGGAAATACGTATGGAGTGGCTGAAAAGAGGACTTTACCCTAACTTAAGATGAGGCATAGCATCCATAAATTTTCCCAACCTCCACCTTGCATGAATTACTCATTGACTATTAAAGCACCTTATGCTTTTGAGACAAGACAAAAGTGAAGGAAACCAGATAAATATCAGCAACGTTGTCAGGATTATAGGAATTTTACGCAATATGTGCTTTACCTTCTCCATATATAAATTTCTGGATATTCATTACTTCCTGATTTATTGCAGTCCCTGCAGTATAGTCTTTACCAAAATGCTTTCTTTGTCCTAACCTCTTTACTTTTTCTCTTCCTTGAAAACGCTTGCTTTTCTGTCTACTTCTTCCTTTTTGATTTTCTCTTTATTTTAAATTAAGAACTAAGCAGAAGCCACAATCAGAGCAACTTGCTTTCCTCAGAGTAGCTGTAAGTTTTTTGCTGAAGCCTTTCAAAGGCTGGGTGGTGGCTGGCTTCTTGCAAAGACAGAGGAAAAAAATAGATGCCATTATCAGCATTTGGCACTAAGAGTCTGCAGGTTCTCTGCAACCAGATCTACACCCCTAACAGAACTGTTAGAGATTGCTGCTTTTATTAGGTTTAGTCTTCTCTTTATGAAAAAAAGGAGTTGTTACCAGGAAGACTCAATAAACTTCAAAAGATACCTTCACTGTGCAGGGGTCCTATGATCCTTCTGAGACTGCTGGGTTTCCATTCCCTTCAGTCCCAGCCAATATAATCCCATTCCTACCATTTTATTTTAAGTAGTACCAAATTTTCCATCAGTTTTATCTTTGAAAATCAGCGCCTCCCTTAATTGATATTAATGTTGGTGTAGGATCCCAAATTTGGGATTGAGAAATCTCTGAGGGCAATATTGCCAATTTCATCTGAATAGGTTTGGTATTACACACCAGGCTTCATCTACCATGAGGTCATGCTTTAATGAGATCTTATTACAAACAGACCTGGCATTATTTGAATTGCAGTTATTCAAAAGTCTAGATAATCCTCATTTGTGTTATATATTTGGATGCTATAGAAATACTTGATATATATTTGCCTATGTGAAATGGCAATAAGTTGATGGCTCTACATTCATAAGTTGCTGATATAAAAGAGATTTTTAACATTTACAACTGTTTCTGAAGATAAAACCATACAGCAGATTAATAATCCATTCCATTCATCTGGAGAAAGCCTTGTGTTTGCTCAGCCATCCGCACCTTGTAAGATAAATTTATGTAATGCACTTCTATATTCCATTTAGGCAGCTCTGAAGAAAGGAGGGAAATAAACTCTTTTCTTCCTTTTTTAAGGTGAAAAATGGTCTTGATTTCTGCTCTCCTTTTTTCAGATTCTTCAGCCATTGTCAACAAGCATAGTTAACAAGCAAAACCAAATTGTCATTCCCCACAAAAAAGGTTAATTCCTTATTCCCAAATTCCCAATTTCAGTATAGGTTATAAAAGTGATAACCTTTGACTAAGCACTTGCAGAGACAGCTGATATTATTTTAGAGCTATGTCTAACTGCAAATGCACAGAATTGCTGACATCACCCATGGGTTTCCAGACTTCCAACTTTTTCATCTCACAATCTGTCTGTATGTTTTGGGATTATTTCCTTCTGTTCTCAATGGCAATTTTCCAAGCAAAATCTCACTGGATTGTGTTCAGTCTCTGAGTCTAATCTTTTCTATTCCCTATGGATGATTTATCGCGCCTGACTGGTACTAACCCTTGGTGACGGAAGCTGATAACTGTTGATTTGCTGCAAGAAAGGGTGGCATTTTTGTCTTTGTGTTCAGAGCACTGTGTTCAGACACATTTCCATTTGTTTTATGTAGTGTACCTGTTTATTTATTTATTGGATTTCTTTGCCACCTTTCTGTCCTTACACCCGTTCACAACAATCTAATACAATATACAATTAATAGAACAAGTGATAAGTGGAATTGGATAGGTTTCTTTCAGCAGAGACAGGCCAGAGAAAGTAAAATCAGTAGCTGGAAAATAGAATATATTAATAGAGACAAGAACCTTACTATATTTTAAGCTATATCCTCATATGAGGAAAAAGAAAAAAACTCTCAGAAGTATTATATACTGTACGTAATCATTGCATATATTTTTATGAATACTAATAGATATTTTATTTTGCATAGATCTTATTCTGAATTTACTTATTGTGATTTTGTAAATGCCTGACTTATTGGTTTCAAGTGGTATTGCTTATTTTAAACCATTAAAAAAACATGGGTGGAGTGCTTACTTGCATTTAAATTAATTTGCGTTATTTACATTTTAAAAATAATATCTGAAGAGAAGATTAACTTAAATTTAAGTCAGTCGAAAATGATAGGATCTATGCCAAACATTATTTTCTTTAAAAAATGTATTTAAGGGAAATCACTGTCTCCCATTCACGTCAATGTACCACATTTGCATTTGATGTACAAGTGTATGTTTGTAGAACTTTAAACTGGGTGAGAATGGTTTGCAGCAGCTAGATCAGGGGTGTCAAACTCATGTCATCATGGCGGCATCATGTGATGTATCAGGATTTTTTTCCCATTTGCTAAACCAGCAGGTGATGCATCCAGCCTACAGGCCATGAGTTTGACACCCCTGAGCTAGATTGTTTTATCTGGTGGACCATTTTGATCTCAATAGCTCCTTGTGTATGGAGTGAACACAAGTCATACCATAAACATGTTTAGAGGAAAATGCAAGTAGGGGCTATTTTAATATAGCAAAGAAAGTTTCAAACAGCTTTTTCCCTCTTTTTAGCTCAAAGAAACATTTATCTATCATTGATCTGATTCTCACTAATCATTCTGTAAAAGCAACACACATCTAATAACTAAAGCACCATATGAGCTTCCAAGTACTATTAAGGTTGCTACATATGATTCCATGTGTCTACATATAATTAAATAAAATTTAAATTACTGAAAATTTGAATACAGTAGAAAAATGGTAGACTCTTCTTGCATTTCAACAGTATTCTCAAGAAAACTTTCAAATTTCTCATTTGTCTCAAGTTTAGGATCTGTTCTGGGGCAGGAGATCTATTCATAATCATCGTTACTGGTTGTAAAAAGTCTAAAGAACATAGTATACTAGTAGGAAATTTGAGTGGATAAAAAAGAATAAAAAGCATGGAATTATGCAGCAACTAATCATTTTATTTTGCTCACTATTGGTCTTTTCTACCCAAGATTTGGCTATGCTTTTATCTAAAGAACAGAACATCACAGACAGGGTAAGCACATATTTGCTTTTGGACAGTATGGTGTATAGAATTTGGGTAATGTATTTATGCAAAACAAAGACACCACTTAACTCTAATGTAGCATGTTAAAAGGATTTGCTACACATGTTTGCTGCTGTTAATATACTTTCTTTTAATATACAGCACTTTCAAAGCCTTCTTTTTCTGTTTCTGCACCAATCTGTAAATCTTGATCAGATAGCAATTGATAAGGAATTAAAGCCAAGTGGACAACCAGCCTACTCATACTCCCAACATAACAACATAAAGTAGTTAGAACCTCTCTCTTTCTCTCTTTCTCCATCCTTTAATTACTAACATGAAATTGGAGTAGATATCTATGTGATTACAATATGGGCATTAAGTATATCAAATTCTTCATATTTGTGCATAGACAAATTTCCCAAACAGTACAAGTTTTCTCAAGGACAGGAGTTCCTCTTTGGGTGGCAGTAGGATTACTAGTGAAAAAGCTCCACATAACATATATATTCTTTTATCTGAACCTGGAGAGACTCAGGAGGACTTGAGGTCCGTAGTCCATAGTTCATTAGAACTTGCTCATGTAAAAGGAACCATTCAAATGAAACAGTGCCATTACCTTAAATGACACCATGCCCCTCCCTCCCATCCCAAAATATATGGCCCAGCAATGTTTGGAATGCAAAGTGCTACCTGGCTATAGGCTAAGAAACTCTTCTCTTGTAACATGATGGTCTTTGAATGTAGTTGAAACAGTAAGAAAAGAGGACAGTTCCTAGCACTTTTCCACTTTCTTGCTTTTTCTTCCTTTTTCTCAGTTTCTCTACTCACCTCTCTCTCTTTTATTACAAAAATAAAAGAGATTTTGAAATATTAAGAGATAGTGGGATTAGAGCCTCTCTTGCTAGACCTAGTACTCTCTCCCTGTTAATTTCAACTTGATTAGAATTCTTTTTGAAGTATTTAAATATGGACAATAGAAAAAAAGAGGGTAAAGTTATTGAATATTGGTTAAACTGTATTAATTTAAGCTCAGTTCCTGCTTTTATATAGATACCTCATATATATGTATGGTTTCCACTGGTATAAAGTAGACACAGTCCTCTTCTTCTACCTCAATCATTCTTTTATAAATCCCCAGCTTAAAATTTAAATGCTTGAAAAAGTTTTCAAACTATGAAAATTTGACTGTCCTTCACTTTTTGAAAAACATAAAAGACATGTTGTTAATGCTCAATTTGTGAAGCAGCAAGTATTACACAATTGCTCTCCCATTGCCCTAAAGGAAATTTTGATGGAAAATTCGAAGCCAAGAGGTTATCAAGGAGTTTTTAGGGCATCTTTTTGTAGAAGGAAGAGGGAGGTGATGACCCAGACTATATCAGAAATATAACAAAACCCAAAACATAACTAAAAATCTTTTAATGCCTTCAACTTGGCTTCACTGTTTAATTTAGAATTTAGAATTTATTTGATTTGTCAATTGTTTACAAGATAATAGGTATAAGTATATACATAGTTATGAATACATGAAATGGGTACATATAAGAAAAATAAAAGAAACAATAGGACAGGGATGGTAGGCACGTTGGTGCGCTTATGCATGCCTCCTACAGACCTCTTAGGAAAGGGATGAGGTCAATAGTAGACAGTCTAAGATTAAAGTTTTTGGGGTTTGGGGAAGAAACCACAGAGTCAGGTAGAGTATTCCAGATATTGACCACTCTGTTGCTGAAGTCGTATTTCCTGCAATCAAGTTTGGTGCGGTTAACCTTGAGTTTGTATCTATTGTGTGCTCTTGTGTTGTTATGGTTGAAGCTGAAGTATTCATTGACATGTAAGTCATTGCAATGTATGATTTTATATACCATTCTTAGATCAGACCGAAGATGGCGTAATTCAAGGTTTTCTAGGTCTAGAATTTCAAGTCTGGTGGCATAAGGTATTCTACAATGAGTAGAGGAATGGAGAACTCTTCTTGTAAAATATTTCTGGACTTTCTCAACTGTGCTAATATCAGATACGTAATGTGGGTTCCAGACTGATGAGCTGTATTCGAGTATTGGTCTAGCAAATGTTTTGTACGCTCTAGATAGTAGTGTGATATTACCAGAGAAAAAGCTACGTAGGATTACGCTAACAACTCTTAATTGCCTTTTTGGCTATGTAGTTACAGTGGGCTCTAGCACTTAGATCATTAGAGATGAGTATTCCCAGGCCTTTTACAGAGCTTGATCATCAACAAGGTCTTGACTATTCAGCTTGTATTTTATTTTCTGATATTTTTTTGCCAATATGTAAGACAGAGCATTTATTTGTTGAGATTTGAAGTTGCCATTTGTTTGACCATTCTGATACATAGTCAAGATCTTTTTAAAGGGTAGCAGTATTGTCTGTGGTATTGAACAGCTTTACATCATCAGTGAAGAGAACGCAGTTGCTCTTAATATGATCACAGAGGTCATTTATGCAGAATATGAAGCGGATTGGTCCTAGAACACTGCCTTGAGGGACACCACTATTGACAGGTACAGAATTTGATAGGATACTCCCAATTTTGAGCATTTGTTTGTTTGACAGGAATGCTTCTATCCAGTTATGCAGTTGTCCAGAGATACCATAAGATTTTAGTTTTAGGAGTAGTTTGTCATGTACCATTGAATTAAAGGCTTTACAGAAGTCTATGTAGATTGAGTCTATTGTTTTGTCCTGATCGAGTTGTGTAGTCCATATGTTTTTGCAGTGTAAGAGTTGCAGATTACAGGATAGTTTTTTTTTCTGAAATCAAATTGTTTGTCTCTAAGTGGAGGATAATGGATTGGTTAATAATTGATTCCATGACTTTACAAGTGATGCAGCACATCTGCACAGTGGAGGAGTAAACTATTTTAAAAATAACATTTCAAAGGAAAGAAACACAGTTCAAATTCAAAGAGCTGATAATGAAGCAAAAACCAAAAACAAACTACATTGAATAAAGTTCCACAACAGACCAGGATAGATAATTGCCAACTTCAGGAAGATAACCAGGGACAGTCCGTTGAAAGAACGCCAACCAAGATAAACCTTCTTTAGGAATCAAACACTAAATTGTCTCCAGCTTCTGTTAGCATGCAGGTCCAAACTCATGCAAATCTCCCACCTGCAACCCATGAAGAGAATCATGGCCCTATCCTGCTGAGTAGACCACATTTTACCCTGATCCTCTCCTCCTTGCGTGCCCTAGGATGGATAAGGGATGGGCCTGTGTCCTCCTCTGACTACTCAGCCGGCATCTGCCCTTCCCCAGCCTCCTTCACCACCTCTGGAGCCACACTTCCACTCCCTGTTGGCAGTTCCTCCTCTTCCTCAGAGTCAGTCTCCACCAGGGGCATGACAATATCTTAATTGAGGATACAGGTGGAAGCAATTGTTGGCAGAAAATAACATTTTTACTATTCTCTTCACCTCTAATACAGGACCATAAAGCATTTTTCTTTCAATGACTGCTAAAGCTTTGTGTATACTGTTGATCAGCACAAAATCCTGGATCTTTTGCTTCTTCCTCTTGACAGACAGCAACAGGCATGTCTGCCAAAATGTCAAGGCCGTTTTGCATGTCCTATGGATCATCTGCTGTGAGTGAAGCCATTCTATTGGAAGCTTTCTGTAAAAATAAATTCTTTAATAAACCAGATTTAGATGTGTCCACTCAGATATATAAATCCATTCTATAAAGAGAGAGAGAGAAAGAGAAACACACACTAAGAACTGCATTTTGATTTACAATGCATGACTTTAGCATCAGATTGAACTATATTACTGAGTCCGGAAATCTTTGATTGACTTAGATGTCAGGAAATAGATCTATGATATTTATATATTAAAATACTCATTTTCATTTTAGGATTATAGCAAGCTGATTTAGACAAGGTAGCTCAGAGGCCCTGTCACTATTTGGAGGAGCTTTTATTGATCCAATATGCATACATGTATTTATTTTTGTCAGTTATTTGATCAAGTTTTCTGTATTTCATTTTTAAATAATATTTTGATTCTAACAGTATCATTTGGTTTCATTAAACTATTACCATGTTAGCAAGTGGTGATTATGTCACGGGATAAATAATGTAAAGAAAAACATCATTATTATCGTCTTTCCTGCTTCTCCTTTGGCTTCCCCGAACATAACATTATCCTGGCAGTGATAATCATTTGCTTGTGTTTGTAGTCTTGGTCATATGGCACATAATATTCATTACAAAGTCAGAATCAGAGAGTTAGTAAATAAGAAAGAAATTCATTTGTTTTCTTCTCTCCAATGATCTTCACAAATTCTATTATCCTTGGCAGTTATTTAACTAAAACCTTCACTAGGGTCAAAATGCAACTCTGGTTCAAACCATAGCAGAGAGTGAAAGAGTTAAACTTTCCACTTTCCACAGACCACTAAATAAAAATTAAGCATAATGTGGAGGTTCGTTAATATATTTTTTAAATTCACTTAATTATTTCATATTTCCTCCATCAATTTCTCTATAGTGGTGAACATTTATGTACATAGAATCTTATGCTGTCAAAAAATGTGAAATACATTATGTTGACAAATTTATTTCACTTTATGGTTGCAACAATAGAGAAAATAAAATCTGAAAAAGATATACACCTTGGCAGTTTTTTCATAGATAGACAGACAGGCAGACAGACAGACAGATTTGCATAGCTCAATCTTCCACATCTTAGCTGTTCCAGATGTGTTGCAGTACAACTGACAATTATGGGAGCCACAGTCCAGCACATATTAATCAAAAATACTTTCAGGCAGAGAAATTATTCTACTCTTTTTCCATCAGTTGAATTTAGATTCAGTTCAATCTAAATACACTTTAGAAATTTTTTCAAAGGATAATAGGATTTAGAAAAAAAAATCTTATGAGTGCAGTAAGTATTATTGTCCTGTTTTTCCATTTAATTCTTTCACTTAATGTCATAGGTATTCAAATCCAAAATAATTCTAGATAAATATGTTTCAGAAGGAGATATATACTTGGTTTTTATTACAATCTTGGGATCCACCAATGAAAATCTGGTGCCTACTCTTTGTTTTAAGTACTAGAACTGAAATTCATCTTTTCACTTTTCACTGAAATTCATCTTTTCACTTTTCACTGTAAATTTTGTTACATCAAGGTATCTTTATTACACTTTAGGGATGGGAATAATTTGTTATTCAGTCACTTCTGGCTTTTCATGGTATGATAAACATCATTGTTTTCAGGGAGAAAACAATGCTCTGAAAAAAAAAAAACCACCACCAAACTGGCAGGGCAAGCTGCTATATATAAACAGGTAGCAAATCTCATACTCCTTTGAATATTTGTAAAACAAATATTATTTTATTTTTAAAAAATTGAATAGAAAGCCAGCACACTTCAAGACAAATCATCAGCCTCTAGGATAATATTTATTCCACAAAAACATTTGACTCCTATAACCATTCCTAGGAAAGAAGATGGGATCTAAGAGGATAGTTGCTGTTCTGGTAAATGGATGTTTGTAATTAGCTTTCCTCACCATTGGAATTGTTATGAGCATGCTTATCATATATTTTCAAATGTTCCTTAGCCCCAAAGGAGTTCCCATATGGAAGTGTATGGTGGACCAGTTTGTTTTTTTAATATACAATCTGAATGTAACCAAAATCAATCCAAAAAGGCTGGTGGTAAATAAAGAGAGGGGGGAGGAAGAGAGAGAGAGAGAGAAAAGAAAGAAAGAAGGAAGGGAGGGAGGGAGGGAGGGAGGGAGGGAGGGAGGAGAGAGAGAGAGAGAGAGAGAGAGAGAGAGAGAGAGAGAGAGAGAGAGAGAGAGAAAGAAAGAAAGAAAGAAAGAAAGAAAGAAAGAAAGAAAGAAAGAAAGAAAGAAAGAAAGAAAGAAAGTTAGGTAGCTATTAAGGATCCCACATAGCCACAGGCAAACTCTCTCCTCGCCTCCTTTTGGAAGCTATTTTTAAAGCAGAGATTGCTCTGGCAGTTCAAGGTGCTTCTGAGCTCCAAACAGGGACAATTACAAGACTCCAGTTGGAGTGTCTGAGGCAATGCTTGCATCTGATAAGGTTGAAGGGGAATAATAGGAAGGAGGGAAATGATAATGGGTTGCTGAATGCATGGGATGAGGTATCATTGCCAAAGTGCCTGGAGACAGAAGCAGCTGCTAATGCAAGTAGGATTTTCTCTCTCTCTCTCCCCCCCCCCCCCATTTCATTCCCATTTTCCTTGCATAAAAAATACACATGCAGACACACACAGTTCAAAAATTATTCTTTTTCTAGCTCCAAGCTATAGTGGTAATAGAGCTTGCCAACAAATTTGATAACAGCAGAGAGCCTCTAGGAGGGCCCACTCATTCTAAGCACTCCTAGAAGAAGGTGGATAACAAACCTTATTTTATTATTTCCTTCATTCCATTTATTTAAACATTTCTAAAGAAAATTTATGTAACACAAATAATGCATGTTAGCAAATGAAAGGAAGGAATATGACTTAAATGAAATTCTGAGACTTTTGTTAGACCTTAGATCAATATTTCCTTAGTACTAGTAACTCATTTTGCAGAGAAAAAACAATCCTAAAATCTGAGGGTGGGAAGAGGAATCAGGACATTCAAGAAAGATGGAGCCAGAGGATCTCCTTTCCCAGCTGGCTCTATCTTTTTAACACTGTAATATTTGATTAATTTTTTTAAAACCTGATTAATTAAAAGAGAGCCAATTTGATATAGTGGTTAAGGCACCTATCTAGAAAGGGAAACCATGAGTTCAAGTTCTACCTTAGCCATTAAAGCCAACATTAAATAAGGCTAGCTCTAAATATTCTCATAATATGAAGTTAATGGTGGCATTGAGAAAATCAAATGTAGGAAAAGATTTTGCAAAATAAAAGACTTAATACAAGTAATCTAGTTCACCATTTTTGAAGCATATAAAAATTATCTACACCACCATATAAAACAGCTTTTACCAACCTAGTGCCAGATATGCCCTTCTGCCCTCAGATTCCTATTGGCCATGCTGTTAAAAAAAGTTTGATAGATGGGTGAAAGCATGTTTTTTATGACTATGGTAAGATTCTAAATTACAATAGGTCAGCTTGATTCATGCAACTCCTCTCCAGATGTTTGGGAATTGCAATTCCTACCATGGCTTTCAATGAAGATGAATTCTGAGAGACGTTATAGAGATATCAGGTTGAAGAGGACAATAGAAAAAGTAGAATGGGAATACCTTTTGAAAAGAGTTAGTATAAAGTTAGTTAAAAGTTATCAGCGGTGGAACAATATAAAGTTAGATATTGTTTGTGTCCTAATTCTACTTAAAATGCTTCAATGAAGCTCAGTCACTTGAAGAGATGGGACTAAAGAAAATAACAGTTGGTTTTCTTCCCAGCCATGAAAGTGAATCTATTTGGTACAGAACTGAAAGAAGAGAGCTTGTAAGTAACTGGGTAAAGTGTTTACTCAGTGAATTAGTTCAGCTTCCATTGTGCACAGCAGATTAGGGCCACAGCAGTGGATCAAGCTCCATTTCAAGTTGAAGTGGCTCTCCAAGCTTTCTCCAGGGCAGGACTAATTATCATAGGGCTTAGGCCATTAAAGGGCTTTAACTAGCCATGCTCTCTCTTCCTAGAGCTGGATTAACTCTTTGCCTCAGGCAAACTTCCTAGATATCAAAGCAGACCATTAAGAAGATTTTTCCCCCTGCTTCCTCCTCTCTGCCTTTAAAAAGGTAAAACCATCCTGTGGTTGAACTCCCTGGTGATTACATGGACTTGGCCCTTAAACTGGGATCTTCATTTCTATGCTGGCCAAACATTAGAAGCTTTCCTAACCCTTACCTCAGGTTTTTTTTTTAACATTATCCCAGAAAGAAACATGAAGGGGTGTTCCCCCTCCTTTTTTTTTTTGAGAAAGTAATATCTGTTCACTTATAGCTTTGTGTATCAAGTTCCATAATTTACTAAAATAAATGCAGATTCTAGGATTGCTTCATTCTTTTTATAGGGTTGTATATATTACAATCTCCCCAGATCCCTACTATAAATCTCCAATACAGATCCCTTGAAAAAACAGTCTACATCCGGTATAAATTCAGAATCATATATTTTTTAAAAATACTAACAGCCCAGCGACATGGAGCAAAAAGTGCTGCAACATAAACTATTAATCCTTATTTTCTAGAATATGAGAGTAAGAGAATATGAAATTTAAATGACATTTTATTTTTGAATGACTTCACTCTAAGGTTGTATACAAGAACTTCCCTTCATACTTAAAATATTTGATATTTCAAAAACTTCCAAAAATACTTTCAAAAAAGTTTCAAAAAATGTTTGAATACTATACACTGCCTTTCTGCATTAGATATACCAAAGAAGCCCTAGAAAAGAAAATGAAAAATATTGTACAATACAGTAGTGTACCAGTAACAACAACTTAACATAGCAATAAGCATAAATGCATATAAGCAGCCAGCAAATAAAACAAGGCATAAAGCATGGAGGGGAAGTAAGCTCACCATCACTACTTTCACATGAGAGTTCTTTTCAGCTCTATTCCCAAATTTGCATATTAATTAGAACATGGATCCTAAGCATTTGAATAGGTATGTATTATATTACCATAACATTTTGAAATTGAAATAAGGCTTATTTAATAAGTACCTAACTTCATCAAAAGCCTTTCATCTATATCTACCTTTCTAGTATGTTAATTAATCAGAAATGTTGATTCTGGTCTTCTGAATGGTTAAAGTTCTGCAGTAGAATAGTAGGAGCAGAGCTTTTCCAGTGGTGGGATTGATTCTGAAAGCAGGCACTCTTTAATAAGAAGATGTCCCTTAGTGAAGGCTACTTAGTCCTTCATAGAGTTGACAGGGAGTTTAGGTAGTCCAACTCAAGATATATTTCAGCCCCTCTGACAGATAAACATCCAAGAGGATCTCACCACTTTGTGGGGCAACCTTTTCAATTTATTGACAGCACATATGCTGTCAATAATGTTCCTTTTCAACATGTTCCTTGTAAATTGAGCCCATAATTTCTCATCCTCAGGGACAAATGGAATGCTCTATACTTACCCTTGTCTGTCCTTTGTGTACATGAAACATATTCTGATCTTTTAACAATTCCTCAAACCTTGTCCATCCTGGTAGCATGCTCCAATTCATTACTGTCCCTTTTGAATGGCAATGCCCAGAACTGGACAATTATTGTACTGTAGAATACAATAATTATTTATTGGAATCTGTACTCTTCAGACCATACAGATTTTAAGATAGCTTTCACAAATGGATAAAACTATTCTGAAAGGATTATCTAAGGATGCATATTGGATTCTGTCAACTTCCAAATCCTAGAACAGAATAACACAGAAGAATCAGCCTGGTTTTCATTCTAAGCCTCAGTATGATTCCAGTTCCAATTCTGTTTCTGCAGTGCACCGGGGCATTGTAACAACAGCCAGAGCAAAGCAAGCAGACAAAACAAAGCGAACAACCTTCCATTATATACATACAATGCATTAAACAGAAGTGGGGTATGAAGTTTGCACCCTTAAATCACAGTTGTTCTTGTCATCTGACTATCATTGGTCATTCCAGTCACAGCATCATAAAGAACTAAAAGATTTTGAGAATTGGGAGAACTAAAGTGGTTTTTTAAACCATGTCTATTACATCTTTATGCCTTATTATCACCAAACTGTTGTCTTGAATAATTATTGTGTTTTTGAGCTGTATTAGCTAGTTGATCTTATCCTTTTGACAAAACTTCAGCAACTGAGTGGTCAATGTTTGGAATACTCTACCTGACTCTGTGGTTTCTTCCCCAAACCCCAAAAACTTTAACCTTAGACTATCTACCCCCTTCCTAAGAGGCCTGTAGAGGGCGTGCATAAGCGCACCAATCGTGCCTACCGTCCCTGTACTATTGTTTCTTTTTATTTTTCTTATAAGTATCTATGTCATGTATTCAAAACTATATTTATTCTTATACCTGTATCTTGTAAGCAATTGGCAAATCAAATAAATACTAAAAATACTAAAAAACAAAGCAAAATTGGTCAGGTAATTGATACTTGGCAGAGAAACCTTATACCACAAAGGTACTATTGCTGCCAATTGAATCAAATGTTCTGTCCAAAGGGCAACTAAATAAGATTCCCTTTAAAAATCTGATTTTAAAACGGGTAAACTCTTACACTGATTTTTATTATATTTAATGTATGTTATTCCTCACAGACTGCCTGAAAAAGTGATCTTATTCTCCTGAACAATAAAAATAGCTCTTCATTAGAACATGCTCAACAATGAAAAAACAGCTCCATTTTTTTCAGACTTACTTCAGAGCAATGTGGTTAGATCAGAACATTTTAGAAGTTCTTTATTAGAAACTTGAATAAAGTCAAGTTCTTTTTCTGTATTCCTACTAATTTGTTTTTCTTTTGTCAGGGTTTTTTTCTGTATTATCCACTTGTTTCCACTTTTTAAATACAAAATATATTTTTTCATGATTTGCTCATGGATGTTCCTGATCTGATTGTTTATTTAACTGCAATAGGTTTGTTTTACCTTATTTATACAGCTTCTCCCTTGAGCTAATCTATTGGCCTTTGGTATAATGCAAACCATTGCCTCATCAGCCTCAATATAACTACTAGTCCTGTTTCTGTTAGGAAGGTGTCAATTGTCCTTTGACTCAGAGAGTCAAAACCTTTGCTTAGTTGTAATCAGATAATTTATCAATAACTTCCAGATAATTCCACACTTGAGGAAACTACCCCTCCTCCTTTTTTTTACCATTCTCATTCAATCTGACAGAAAATAAATTGATTTCATTTGTTTTTTTTAAATGATGCTGCATTCTTACTTCTCCCTTTGTTACAAAGTGTTGAGATATATGTAATTGTGAATATCCTGTTTTCATTATACATTCATAATTTTTCCTTATATCAGGAAGAATGAGTGGCAAGGAATGCTGGAAAATCACCACGTCTACTGTATGGGGATATCACAAAATAAATTCTAAAGCACCTTGAGAATGAATGAAACAAAAGTTTGTCTTATTCTCCACATCAAAGAATAAAATTTTGTGCAGACAGTTCATGATCTCCTTCCCTAGCTATTTCTTCTAGCATCTGATGTCTACATATAGAAATGTTTTCTTCTTAGATATTTCCACCAATCCCAGAGTCTAATATAAATTATATCCACCAAATTTCATGCACACATCCTGTGCTCCCTCCTAAGTAGACTAGGTGAAAAGAAAGCAACTATAGGCAGAGAAGTTATTTCACAAAGGACACAATTTGGATGAGGGGAGGGGAGGGAAGAACCCAGGAAGGAATCAACTACTCTCTTCTTTGAATATCTGATCCCTTTGTGAAACCAATTTAAACTGTATTACAATTTCTCAAAAGTCAATTATATCATGGAACCATTTTAGAATAAACAAAACAGTATTGTGTGAAAACAGGATGAGATAAGACGGAGAGTCCAAAAGGGTGACTATCTTAATTTTCTTACTGGGCTTTATTTTTGAAGTCTCATTGACTTTTTAAGTAGAAGACATTAGAAATAGAACTTGGGTTATATATTTGTCTTTTTGACACCAGCAGTTCCAGAATCAAAGTCAGCTTTACTCAGGGTTGATCTATCCTTAAAGCAGTCGATGGTACATCATTATCAACCTGCTTACCCTCCCTTCTCCTATTCATTGTCTCTATAAGAAAACACAAAGGCGATTCATGTGTTAAAGGATAACATCTGCACAGAGGGCTTAGATGTAAATGTGTTCTTTGGTCATTCTATAATGACCTAATTTTATTGCCTCTGGCCTATTTGCTGTAAAACCTAGGGCTTTCTTCTCCCTTTTGTATGACTTCTTCCGCCTCTAACACGTGGAACAAATAACTCTTTAGACCATGATTAGGCAACTCAGAGAGGTTGGCAGAAATGCTGGACTCAGGACTAGTTTTATTTTCCATTGAATCTTGATAGAAACGCATACGCAGCAAGTCAGACCCCATCCCTTTTTCCTTTGCATGCATGCTCGCTCTCTCTCTCCCCCCCCCCTTTTTTTTTATTTCTTCCAGGAGTGCTGATGATAAGGAAAGCAATGTCTAAATCTTCTTAATGGTGTTTATGCAAGCAGTTTTGCTTAGCTGCAGTCTCTACCACCCCCTCCCCTCCCATCTCCCTGCTAATATCGCTGCTTCATTCCTTTCCCTGTTGGCTATTACTATGGACTACAGTGAATCTAAAACTAAATAATCCCCTTAGTGTCAAGTTTTCTGGGCTGAGCAAATAAATCTAACCAAATGCATTATCTAGGTAGAGGAGGCTGTTCTATGGGAAGGGGAGGGAGATAAAAGCTTTACTTTAAAGCAAAAGACTAAAAAGTCATTTTTTCCTACGTTCACAATATACTTTATAAAGTTTTTTTAAAAAAACTCTGGCTGCATCTATTCTGTCCAAACCTATATATGTTGTCCAATTAAAGCAATGAAAAGTGCTACTTATTCTATGCCTTAATGAAAGACCCTAGATAAGGTGTTACTTAAATTCACCTTCTCGACAGGTAATTCTGATCAGGCAGTAAAGTCTAAATAAATAAAAACTACCCACCATCTATTTCCAGTGGGTTGGGAGGAAGGATATTAAAAAACCCATTTATAAGGACAGAGCATACTATAGATTTGCATTGAGGTAGTCTGATTGAAAGATCTGCCATTTTTAGTGATGCCTTGCATTTGTGAGTTGCCTTTTCTAGATAGGAAGATGGTTGTCTGCCTGAAAAATCTGAAAAATCAAACCTTATTAACATCCCTGACCTAATCATTTGCAGAGCATTATAAATATATGATTGCAGCACATCAATGCTTCCTGAACTGATGATGTGCTAATATGATATGGATGCTATCATAACATCAGAGTAGTCATCTCAGAAAATACTAAAGATATGTTTCCTAAATTGTTGGCAGTCAGGTCATTATTTTTTTTCAAACATAGAATGGCAAGCAAGTTCATTTGGAAAAACAATGGGTATATCTTGTGGATGCTGCATTTTGCTTTCCACTTGGTCAAGTAATGCATTCACATCTTGTCATTCATTCATTTCTTTGTTTATTGCATTTATATCCTGCTGTCTTGGAAAGGACTGTACAAAGCTTGTATACCACAAATTTTTTAAAACAATAAATAACAAGAATTAAAATACAGTAGATCAAAGAGATTTAAAAGATGCATTACCTGACCAAGTGGAAAGCAAAATGCGGCACCATGCTAATAGCACCTGTTAGTCCATCTCTAAATATTTATTGAGGGAGATAAGACTTTGCTGATTTCCTAAATGTTAACAAGGTGAGACCTCTAGATGGGGTGGGGATGGAGATGCTATTGAGAACACCTGTCATTAAATCCTGCCTTCTAACTTCCAGAAAGGAGGGGATCTGCAGGTTTTACTCTCTGTTTGCCTTCCTCTTTGCTAACTGAGAGATGGTATTGTGTTTTGGAGGGAATCAGGGACATCTCTAGAATTCTCTCTCTCTCCATCTATAACATCCCATCAGGGAATCCCACTGCAGTTTCATTCTCAGCATGGTGTTACCTTCCATCTTTTGTCACACAGAGATTAGAAGTGCTATGTCAAACCTCCTAGTCCCACAGGGCAAAAACTGAATAATGTGGTGCTTTTCACACAATGGCTTACATTTTGAAAGCGCCATTAAAAAAAAAACAATAGCACACAGTATAGAAATTATAAGCCATGGGGCAGCAGAAATAAATTCGGGCCATAAAATTATATTAAACATTTTTCTTTTAAAAAGAAATTCTAGGGCTAAATAGAAAAAAAAACTACAAATAAAAATGTTATCAAGTTTCTTGAACATGGTCTATTTCAGGGGTGAGATGCTACCGATTCTTCCTGGCTCTATAGAACCGGTAGCTCTGAAAAGCAGCAGACACAGAACCGGTTCTGTGTCTGCTGCTGTTTGGCCCACCCGGGGTCTTACCTGATCTTTATTTCCTGCTTTTTCAACCTCAGCTGCTTAGCGTGGCACAGCTGAGGTTGAAAAAGCAGTAAAGTGCTTTTTCAAATGCTGCACACCCGCACGCAGCGCTTATCAGCTGTCCAGGCAACACAGCTTTAGGTGTATTACACATGCACACAGGTTAACACTGGTTGAATCCCAATCCTGGTCTATTTCTAGCAAAAGTACTTGTCCATGTGCTGTTTAAGAAAAGAAACCTGAAGCCAGCAAATATAATGTAAACCTAGAAAAAAAACTTGGTTAGTCCCAATTTAAACTGCAGAATGTTCACTATATACATAAAATTGTATATAATGGCATTTTCTTCCTTGCTTTGTTAAGTATATGAAAAGAAGTCTTTGAAAAAAATCAATTATTTTTCACATATTTTATTTTTTGGAAGGGAACCCGATGAAGATAGAGGTAGTCTTTTGAAGGCTAGATCATTTCAAAGTGAACAACAATAAAAAAAATTAATAAGAAAATTCAATTTGTCAATTATTTTCTTTGTTATACAGTAATAATAAAAATATTAATAATTTGTTTTTATTAGTTTTCCTCATATGAGACCCCCAAATAAAATGAAAACATTTTATATTTTGTATATAGTATGCAGGTTATGGATGTAATATTTTATATAATATAAATGACATATTCTGTTAAAAAAAAACAGTTACGGGTAAAGCTTTCTTGACTTTGATATACAGTATATTGTTGGATCTCTGTCCAAGATGACTATTAGATTTACACACATTACCCTATACATGTATTTCTTTTTTTTTTTCTTACCACTTTGTATTCTGACAAATATTCTAGGTGGTCAACAACATTTTAAAACTGAAAATAGCATACAAAAATTGAAAACAAAATAAAAATTAATACTAATGCTGATACTTATATCATATAACATTCAAAAGCCTGGTAAAACACATTGCCTTTGTAAATTTTATAAATACCAAGAGAATGTGAAGCAAATGCAATCTCAGAAAGAACACATTTCCTAGCCTGGTTGAAATATACAAGAAGAGCCTCTCCTGTGGGCCTTTCATTGTGGAACATCTTTCAAGAGCCTTTCCTGAATGACTTATCCAAATAGTTATTAATGGGAGAGGCAGTCCCATAGTTTCCAAGACAGTTAGGGTCTTTAATGTAAAAACCAGCAGTTGATATTGTGCCCCATAAACAATTGCAATCAATGCGGATTTTTGGACAGACATTAAGTGGTCTTAAATTTTGTAGGCAAAAGTCAAGGTTGAAAGTAACTAAGGTATGGATAACCTTTGCAAATCTGATAATCTCAGAAAGAACTCAGCTGGCACTCTAGGTTCTTCTTTCCATACTTGCAATCAGTGACACTGAATATTGAGGAGCACTCCCAGATTAGGTTTGCAGTTTTGTAAGGAATTCAATCCTTCCAAATGAGGCTGAACCTCATCCAAAGCCCAATTTCTACATACAGTGCCGACAGCATATTTAACTTTCTCTGGATTTAATTTTAATTTAATCAGCCTTATCGAACCCATTATCAGTGTTAGATAACATTTAAAGATATAGATTACTTCCTTAAAATTGCATTGTAAGGAATGATAGAGCTAATGCAGGTGATATCCCACTCATGAATTTCCAATGATATCACTCAGTTGATTTCATGTAGATATTGAACAGGATGAGGAAAAAGAAAGAATATTGGGGGATTCCACAGTTCAATAACCTAGATATTAAACAACAACCCATGGGCACCATCCTTTGAATGTGGCCTGCCAGGAAGATCTGTAACCAGTATAAAACAAGATCAATCCCACCAAGCAATCCAAAAGAAATCATTACTGATGGTTTCAAAAGGGATCCAAAGCAACTAGTATAACTAGGCCATACTCTCATTAGCTTTTTCCTATGTAAGTCACCTTACTAGATAAGCAATGCATGAAACTGGTGATTTCTGCTAAATCTACACGAAACTAACATATTCTGGTTAAAAACTCAGCTGAAATGGGCAATGGCTTTCAGATATATTTGAAGCTGCAAGATCACAATTTTCTCAATTAATTGTCTTGGAAATGGAACAGTTGTATAGCTTCCCTCCTCAAGGAAGTTTTTCTTCAGAAATGTCCTTACTATTATCTCCCTTCTGTCTGTGTCATGAGAAAGCACTTTTTATCCAAATACTATGTAGACAAGTTAGGACTGGCTCTAAAGCTTAGTGCTTTAAGCATTTAAGGGTAAGGTAAGAGTAGGAGAGCCAACTAGGGACATGATCCACCTCCCTCCATGAATCAGATTTAGGGGCTGGAGTTAAAAAGAAAGCCAGCCTCCTTGGTTTGGGTTGATTCAGATCAATAAATCAGTTCATTATTCCTAATGACCCATTTTCCATATCAGCAGATGGAAATCCAGTCTGTTTCCTAAATGTCCCTGTTTGTTCCATGCAGATATATGAAAGACTACAGTACTTCTGTCATAGTGAATAATTAGTTTCTTGTTCGCATGAATTCTGAGCATTCTTTAGATTAAGGATATCAAATGTGGTCTCCATATTCAATTTTGGTCAAGGAGCAGTAGCCCAAAACTGTGCAAATAGTAAAATGTGTGATATGATGATTCATTGTGGGCTAAGAGCAGGGATGGTCAGATCCTCATAGATCCTGAGCCACAAAAGGTCACTGAATTGTTTTGGGCTAATCATTATCTAAGCCTAATCTACTTCAGAGGGTTGTTGTGGCAGGGAAAAGAAGATAGAAAAGCATTATATCATTTGGCTCCTGAATGAAATATACATCCAGGAAAGTAAATGCCTAAAATAATTGATTTTAAATCTTGTAGTTTCTCACAAGGAAAAACAGTGTTTTGAGGAAAAAATTTCAGTCAGTAATGCCATGGAAAAGTGCCTGGATCTGGAATTTTTATTTTTTTGGAGTCAGAAGGGGAATGCTGCTATCCCCATTTGGTTTCACTTGTCATGGAGCCCTGACATTTGGATGAGTAAATTCACATCTAGAACCCACAGAAGAGAAATGTCACTGGGGATGCAGAAGTTGCAGAGCAAAAGGACTGGTAAAGAAAGAGTTAATATTCCTTACTGCTTCCCTGATGAAAAAGAGCTTCTTGAGGCTGTTATTTCTTACTACAGGCTTTAGTACAATTTTTCTCGTGCTGTGTGGATAATGACAATTTTTTTATATAATTAAAAGCCAAGTTTTCACAAAAATCATAAAATCTTGCAAAATTTAAGCAGTTTCACTGATGCAAACTTATAAACTGTAATGTCCTGTTTTGAAATCTCATTAGATCTTTTTTGACTTCTGTGTCTGTTTATTGCTATAAAGTGGTCCTCAGGATTCTTGTAAGCCAGATATGGGAGCCCTATCTATACCACCATGTTAAACTTCACCTTCTTATTCTGAAGTCTACACTCCCAGAAAAGAAGCGGGTATTAAACTAGGCATGGGCAACATGAAGACAGCAAGCTACATGTAGCTCCTGAGAGTTCCAGAACTTCCCACCACTTACACTTCAACGGCAGATCACTGAATCACAGAGCCCTTTAGTTTCCAACAACTAAGCTGAAAATATTAAATGGTCTGGTGATTAAGGCACCAGATTACAAGCTGGAAGACTGTGACTCCCATTTTAGGCATGAAAGCTGGCTTTGACTTTGGGCCAGTCATTTTCTCTTAATCCAACTCACTTCACAGGGTTGTTGTTGTGAGGAAAATATGAGGACAAGGAAATATTGTGTGTGTTTGCTGCCTTGCATTACTTATAAAATCAATAAAGGTGGGATGTAAGAAAATAAATAAATAAATGCTTTGTCTTACATCTGAAAAACAGCTGCCACCCATTCCACTCAAAAATCCTTCTGAATACACACATATGCCAAAGCAGAACATGCAAGAGGAGCTTTTCTTTTTCTGAAGTGAAGCATACATCTGTTTAGGATCCCTATTATGATCTGTATTAATTACCAGTGGCATTGGCATATGCTTGTCCATTAGCTGAACAAAACTAAGGAAGTTAACATGTTTTCCTGCGAACTGAAAATTTCTTCCTCATCTTCAGCCAGCTGGATGGGATTATTTTGGCTGACAATTTGGACTGCAGGTCTGGGGTGAGATGCCCTCAGCAGGCCCATCTCCTGATTATGCTACCGCTCTTGATTTGCTTAGCCAATCACCACAGTTGTTAAGAGAAGAAAAATAGGATGAGAAGATGCTGCTTTTTTTTTCTTGCTTGCTTGCTTCTGTTCCTCCTTGTTTGCTTAGACTTAGAGGAAAGCGGAGAACTGGCAGCAGTAACTGATAAAAGAATAAGCAGGACCAAAAGACTGAAGGACTTAGTCTCCCCTGCTGGGATGAAGGGAGGGGGGAGAGTTGGATGGAAATGCCCAGTGACACTAAGCTTTGGTGCCAGATTCATGGTTTGTGTAAAAAAAGATTAAAACAAGGCAAAGTCTGATCAGAAAGAAAAGTTAAAGCAGGGCAAGCTGGATACAGAAAAAAAGGCAGTATTTTTTAGGGTGCTGATTTAGGGGGCTATTATGAATGCTGCCCACATAGCCTTTTAACCCTCAAAGATATCAGATAACTTTTTCCCCCCTATTGCAAGATGAAGTGGCTGTCATTATCTGAGAAGGTCTGTATCATATTGGAATCTGTCAGCGCAGGTCAGGGAGTCCATGGTGCTCTGGTCCCAGCTCCACCACTGAATTACATTTCCGAGGCACAATGGCTGCAGAATGGGTGGGTGCTTTGTCATTTAAACTGCATAAAGAGGCAGAAATTGATTTTTATTGTGGATCTTCATATCTAATAAAGCTCTGAGGGGCTCTTTTCTTCTCCGATTGAATGGCCATTGAATGCTTTCAATCTAGTTCTGTGTTTCATGCCTAAACTGAATAGTGGCAGGAGGAAAATAGATGGCGGCAGAAGAGGCCAAGTCACTTTCCAGATTGAAAAGGATACAGCAGAGAAAGAAATAAATAAAAAAAATAAAGTAAAATGAATCAGAAAAGCATTTAAGTGGAAAGGGGAACTTTTCTGATGCGGAGGAAAAATTGCTTTTTGAGGTTGCTGTTATGTGGCTGCGTGAGGAAGGGCAATATGCATTAATGCTTCTACAAGCTTGTGTGCTGATGGAGAAAGATGGGCTGCAGCTGGAATTATGACCACAGAAACCTTGGGATGATCCAGCTACATTTTCCCATCCTCATTTCCAATGCAGAAAGAGAACTACTAATCACCTCCGTCTCTTCTACCTATGTAACCCATTTTACCAAAGAGGACATTTCTTTCTATTAACTAGCACTGAATGGTCATTTAGATTAATGCCTTCCTAATATTCATCAGAAAAATTTTTCCATGACAATATGGCTGGTTCAGATAATTGGCAGATGCAGAAATGCACACCAGGCACACCCCAAACACTGAAGGGATCACATAATTTATTACAAGTGGCCACAATTTGTGTGGTGCAATCTTGAGCATGTTAACTGGAATTTAATGGAGATTATTCCCTAATAAAAAGGTAGTCAACAATTCTATGCCTGGGGCAGGCTAAGAGCTGCAGTGAATGAAACATATATGAGTAAGCAGAGATGTTTTGTTTTCTAAGGTATTGTGAGGAAATACAGACTTTTTTTGCGTGTTAAGTGATTTTAAGATTATTTTAGAGTTTGCCATTATGTTTCACATCTCAAAATATCAGAAATAAATAATTGGGGTTTATTTATGAAACAGACTGAGAGGATGGTTTTACACATTTTCTGTGAATAAGTTTAGCAATGCCAAATTAATTAATTATTTTTCCCCCAGCCATTTTCTAATAAGCAAAAAGATTTATAAAAACAACAACAACAATCCTCATCATATGAATCTTCTTCAAATGAGGAATGGCTGTATGAGAAACATGGGATCTTAGATTTGACAGGGATTCAAGGGCATTGAATTTAAGCCTCCCACTTCTTTTGACTTTGAGATACCTGAAGCTGAAAATCCTGCTTAACCATACCCATAAAAGTGCCAGACATGCTGGCCGAAGAAGTTCAACATTTCAAGTTCAGGCTTCTTGAGAATGAAGAGTTATTTGGTAACTTCTAAGTATACCATCTAGCTGAGTGGGCTACTCCACAACTTTCCATATGTATATAAACTCTAAGCAGATCATTTCTGAACAGAATATTTGTTTCATAGCTCTCATTTCTCTGGTTTGTTCTATCAGATTCCTAGCTTCAGATGCCATGTCACAATTCACTTTTTTCAGTGCCATTGTAATGGACTCCAGGATAACCTATACATGACCTTGAACTTCTTGGACAGGACAATATATTCCCAATGTCCTTGATTATTTTCTGATAGTGACTACATTGTGTCACCTCATGCCTGAAGCATTCATGCATCTATTCTAAACAGAAAGAAGAAACGATCAGAAAGAGAATAATAGTTGATGGGAGAGGAGGAAATAAAGCAGTAAAAAGAATAAATAACTCTAAGAAGAAATGAGACATTCTATGAAGATATTTGGGGTTATCTACAATATAATCAGGAGATGAAATCAAACTTGGTGAGTGGACATATACTATCTCATGCATTTCCTTTCACATTGGAAGTAGTCTAGTGGAATAATGCAATGGACAGAGCTTTAGGGTCATTTCCCACTATAGGATTGAAATGCTGTCCACTCATCAATGAAAAAAAAAAAAAGTACCAGCATGAACTTCAATATCCTCAATATCAGATGAAAGCAAGCAGAACCACTTGTGAATATGCCCAATTAGATATTTTATTGCTGATCACCCATATTACAAGAATTTTGTCAGCCTTCCGTTGGGAAACAGCGTATATAGTCCTAAGAATTTGACCTCAGACATTTCCTCCCCAAATTGACTCTAGGCTGGAATATGTCTTTATTTTAGAGCAGTCTCATCTCCTTCAGTTGGTGATTCCACAACATTCATGTTTATCCATATCCTGTTTCCATTGCCCTAAGTCATAGCAATAATTTGACTTCCCATTCAGATAACAGAGCCTAACAAATATTGAGACTGTTCTTGGATGGGTAGAAACAAGAGAAAATACTACTTAACAAGACAAATAGCAATATAGCCTGTCTTAGTGATGGACTGGGAACACATTAAAAATAATGTGATGAGGACGTTGCAAAACAAAAATGTTAGCAGGCTATATTTGTGCCATATTTATTGCAGGAGAGGAAAATTCTAGTTGTGATCCAGCATAGTTCTTCTTAAGTTCTTAATTCAATAATAAACTAGGAATTTTATTTATTTATTAAATTTACATAGCCATCCATCTCAACAAAGACATCTCTGGGTGATCCAAGGCAATAGATAAAACAGAAAAAAATATAAAAAGAGCAATGACAAATATAAAAAACCATAGTGATAAATGTTCTAAAAAGCCAACACACACTATAAGAGGAGGGAGAATAAGAAATGTCCCCCTCAACAATGGAACCATCTAGAAAAGACTCTGATTCCATGGGAGGCATAGGCCTGGCCTCATAATCAGGTCTTGGTGGCCTTACAGAATATTTATTTATTTATTGTCAATTGCTTACAAGATAATAGACATAAGTAAAACATAGTTATGAATACATGGATACATATAAAAGAAACAATAGGACAGGGATGGTAGGCACATTGGTGCGCTTATGCACGCCCCCTACAGACCTCTTAGGAAAGGGGTGAGGTCAGTAGTAGACAGTCTAAGGTTAAAGTTTTTGCGGTTTGGGAAAGAAACCACAGAGTCAGGTAGAGTATTCCAGACATTGACCACTCTGTTGCTGAAGTCGTATTTCCTACAATCAAGTTTGGTGCGATTAACCTTGAGATTGTATCTATTGTTTGCTCTTGTGTTGTTATGGTTGAAGCTGAAGTATTCATTGACAGATAGGACATTGCAATGTATTATTTTATATACTATACTTAGATTGGACCAAAGGCGGCATAGTTCTAGGTTTTCAAGGTCTAGAATTTCGAGTCTGGTGGCATAAGGTATTCTGCAACAAGTAGAGGAGTAAAGAACTCTTTTTGTAAAATATTTCTGGACTTTCTCAACTGTGTTAATATCAGATACGTAATGTGGGTTCCAGACTGATGAGCTGTATTCGAGTATTGGTCTAGCAAATGTATTGTATGCTGTATTTATTAATGTAATATTACCAGAGAAAAAGCTATGTAAGATTAGGTTAACAACTCTTAGCACCTTTTTGGCTATGTAGTTACAGTGGCCTCTAGCACTTAGGTCATTTGAGATGAGTACTCCAAGATCCTTGGAGTTTAGGTCATCAACAAGGTCTTGACTATTCAGCCTGTATTTTATTTTCTGATTTTTTTTGCCAATATGTAGGACAGAGCATTTATTTGTTGAGATTTGAAGTTGCCATTTGTTTGACCATTCTGATATGCAGTCAAGGTCTTTTTGAAGGGTAGCAGTATTGTTTGTGGAGTTGAATAGCTTTACATCATCAGCAAAGAGAACGCAATTGTTCTTGATATGATCACAGAGATCATTTATGTAGAGTATGAAAAGAGTTGGTTCTAGAACACTGCCTTGGGGGACATCACTGTTGACAGGTACAGAATTTGATAGGACGCTCCCAATTTTGACCATTTATTGTCTGTTTGACAGGAATGCTTCTATCCAGTTATGCAGGTGTCCAGAGATACCATAAGATTTTAGTTTTTGGAGTAGTTTGTCATGTACCACTGAATCAAAGGCTTTACAGAAGTCTATGTAAATTGTGTCAATTGCTTGCCCTGATCAAGTTGTGTAGTCCATATGTTTTTTCAGTGCAAGAGTTACAGATTACAGGACAGTTTCCTTCTGAAGCCAAACAGTTTATTAGAGAGTTGGTTGTTTGTTTCTAAGTGGAGGATGATGGATTGGTTAGTAATTGATTCCATGACTTTACAGGTGATGCAGCATAAAGAAATTGGTCTGTAATTTTCAACTAGGCTGGGGTCTCCCTTTTTGAAGATGGGGATGATTGTGGCTTGTGACCATAGTTTTGGCAAGGAGCTGGTCCTGAAAGATTTTTCAAAGATTATGCTTAGAGGTTTTGCTATGGCAGTGGATAGCTTTTTTAAGAAGTAGGCACATATTCCATCCGGTCCAATAGATAGAGATGGTTTTAGATTGCGTAGTGCTTTTTCAACATTGCCTTCTGTAAAATCGATATGTATTAGGTCATTGTAGTTGTCTGTGATTCGACTAGGAAATACTGGGCATGATCCATTGCTGTTTACAAATACTGAGCCAAAGAATGTGTTAAAGAGGTTGGCTTTAATAGTGTCGTCATTGCAGTCTTTACCATTAGGTCCTTTCAAGGGTGGGATGGATCTTGAGTCTTTTAGCTTGTTGTTTATGAAATTGTAGAAAGCACGGGTGAAATTGGTGCGTAGAAGGTTTTCTTCTTGTTTAATGTGATAATTGGTGCATTTAGATTTTTATCTGGTGGCATAAATTTTTGTATCGGCTTTTGAAGTTGGCAACATAACCAGATTTATTTTTTCGCCAAAGTGATTTCTTTTTGGATTGAAGCTTCTTTATTGTTTTGGGTAATTTGTTTTTTCTGGTTTTGAGAGTTGTTAATGGTACATATAGTTTGATGACTCTTTTGACTTCAAGTAAAAATATGTTGTAATGGTCTCCTACAGTATTGCATCCAGAGAATAGAAATTGCTAATCAAGCGATGAGAAATCATTGTTTATAAGATCATAGTTGCCTTTTTTGAAGTTATAATTGGGGATTCCGTTGTTGTGATGATTTTTGTGTGGACGTATGTTGAGACAAAAGTCAATCATGTTGTGGTCACTGTTGGAAAAGGGTTCTTTAATTTGTATTCCGTAAATTGAATTTAAACTATTGCAGAAGATGAGATCAATGCAGTTATTAAGTCTAGTATTGTTGGTTACTAGTTGTTCCAGTCCCAGATTTGTAACAGCATTGTAGAAGGTTGCACGTACGGGTTCAGTTGTACATTCGTTTAGGGCCCAGTTAATATGAGGTAGATTGAAGTCACCAAGAAAGATAAAAGTGTGTGGGCAGGATGTTGCCCATGTTAGTAGTGAATTTAGCTTGCTTACATGTTCGATGTCATAATCAGGTGCTCTGTAACATAGTAAGAATTGAATTGTGATATTTAAGGATAGTTCGCAGATGATGGTCTCAGGAAGAGCAAGCTCCTAGGTAACTTGGATGTTTTTTAGATGTAAGGACTTTTTATAGAAGATAGAAACACCACCTCATCTATGAATTTCACGATCTGATTGGTAAACATGATAGTCTCTTACAGTGGTAATGGAGTCAGGGAGAGATGCGTTGAGCTATGTTTCACAGACAAATATGATGTCGAATTTAGCCGTATTTAGTAAGAGGAGAAATTCAGATATTTTATTTACAAGGCTTCTTGCATTGAGTAGCTTGCATTTAAGGCCAGTTATATGAAAAGGGATGGGATCAATCTGATTTTGGGAAGAAGATTACTCCGGTGGGTGCCATGGCAAAGAAGGCATACCTCCTGGGACCCACTAAAAGTATATCCTAATACAGGGTACCCTCAGCTTGTGTACAGGAACAAATGGGGCAAGCTTATATAAGTGGGGAGAGTAGTCCCTCAGATAGCCCAGTCCCATGTCATGAAGGACTTTAAAGGTTAAAATCTGGATCTTGAATTGGACCTGGAAGAAAACTAGCAACCAATGCAGCTCATGAGCAGGAGAGTAACATGCACTATTCTAGAAGTACTTATTGCTGTCCACATTGCTGCATTTATGTACCAGTTGAGGCTAGCTCCAAGTTGAAGATACTCTTAAAGGACAGCCCCATGTTGTAGAATGAATTGCAGTAATCCAATCTGGAGGTGACTAGGACATGAGTGACTGTAGCAGGTCTGCTGATCCAGGAGTGGGCACAATTGGCACACAAGACAAAGCTGTGCAAAGATCTTCCTAACCATGACTGCCACAGAATTCCAGAGCTTGAAGTCAGTTCCTAATGACATACAACCTGGAAACTGGGACCCAGCAGCAAGAAATCGGAATAATGTTCCATACAATTAGGATTACCAGACATGCAGCAAAAGGGAGGATTTATCCTCATGACCTCCATCTTGCAGATGTAGTCTTAAAATAAAATAATGTAAGCTTTTTGAGTATCTACAAGCAATCTCATCCTGAGCAGCCTTTCTCGTGCAACACTTCCTTAAAAAGTGATAAAATGTAATAAATTGAGCTCTGTGAGTTTAATTAATTCAATAGTATAACTGGCACTGCTACCTGAAATTGACAAGACATTAATCAGCTACACACTGAAGGATTTTGTCTCCTAACCAGCCGTGGGACATTCATGCCATTGGGAAAAAAAGTTTTCTGATTCTGGGAAAAGACATTTCATATATATGCAGACCTTTTTATTGTTTTTATTATAATTTCTATGACAGATGCCAAGAAAGTTACACAATGACTATGTTATCCTGCCACAGTCACAGCCCTGGTTTGTCATTTTTTTCAATTGTCTGTGCCTTTCTTTGCTTTTTCAGCTATTTGGTAACCCTACACTTAGAGGAAAATGAAGTACATATAAGATTGTAGGAAGAAGTGCATGCAGAAAGATACCGGGGAGTTTTTGACCTTATCTGAAAAATAAACACCAGAAGTTTAAATTGGGTCTCCTGATCAAATATGGAGCCGATGAAGAGCCTTATGGCAGCTGCCCCCAACCTTTTGGGCATCATGAACCGGTTCTATGTAGAGAGGTTCCATGGACCGGAGGGGTTGTGGTTTGGCATGCTGCCTATATCCCACAGATGGGCATCACTGAATGGAGCAGTTTCTAGCATGCCACAGCCCAGTGAGTTGGGGGTGGGGGGTGGGCTACCTTATTCTATATGGAAATATCAGATTAATGTGGAAAGCCCAGATAATTACTGTTCTGGGGTAAAATTAGGGAACCAAGACAGAAATTGGAAACACCTCTCAGAGGTGTTTATACTATACTATAAATATGATAGGGATAGATAGATAGATAGATAGATAGATAGATAGATAGATAGATAGATAGATAGATAGATAGATAGATAGATAGATAACAATAATCTAGGTATAAGAAGGAAAGCATATGCCAGTAACATTGCAGCCTATTCTAATTAACTGATGTTTCTTCCCCATACAGCTCAATAAATAAATACTGTAGTTCAGATTAATTAAAAGCTTCTATTTTAACAAAGATGCATACTTGATGAAGTTGCTCAAATTTGAATAGACTGCAATTCCTCTTATTGGAACTGTGAAGGCCAGCAGCACTGGTTTTATTATAAAAAAAATTAACCTTCAAAATATTCAGTTACAAACAAGTATGAGGTATTTCAGGAAGATAAATGCATATAGAATAAAGTGGGTATTCCACAATAAGATGAAAATCAGATATATGGTAAGAAATTATATTGTGAAGTATTATTACACTGAAAATAAGCTAGGTGGCACTAAAGTATACCGACTGCAATGCTGCAGTGGAAGTTGAGTAGAATTTTCCTGGTTAAAAATTTCCTGGAAAAAGGACTTTAGTGATTTTTACTTTCTCCTAGTCGTATTTATGTCAAAGCAATGGCGCCACAAAATGTGTCCTGTAATTTACACAAGGGAATACATGACTGAAAGGGATTTTTCAGAATAGCATTCACTACACAAGCAGGACAGGCCTTTGGCATCTTTTTTTTTTCTTCATGTCCCATGATGCTCTCATAACCAGCCCATGAGTGACACAGGCTTAAACCCTATATTGTTGTTAAGGTAGTCCTTCTTTTCCTCCATTCCAACATCATTCAGAGTTTGCCCCAAGTTATATAAAATCTGTCATTACCCATTTCCTGCCAGGGAAGTCAGGTGACTGCAGGGACTAGATATAAAGGCAATGGAGGAAGAGGGGTGGAGGGACAGACAATTTCATGCTAGTTTAGTTTTCTGCTGATTTAAGAGTGACTGAATAACACTTCAGCTAAGCAGCAGGAAAAGACCCTAAAGATGGCCATTCTTTTCCTAGAATAAGCATATGCAAGTCATATAAATACTGCTTCTTTCGGAACACACTTCTTTCCAATATATTGGAGATGAAATTTTCTGAGGAGGATTTCAAAAGCCAAACAGAACTCACCAAAGGCCAGAGATAATTCAGAATTGGACCCCAAAAGTACTCAAAAGCAGTTAACAATCCCAACAGGCAATCAATGACGAGAAAAAAATCCTGACAGGATTCCATTCCTTTTTGTCAGGTTACAATTACAGATTAATAGAGTTGGAAAGGACCTTGTAGGTCATCTAGCCCAACCCCCTGCCCAAGCAGGAGACCCTACACCATTTCTGACAAATGACAGTCCAATCTCTTCTTGAAAGTCTGTTCTGCCTGGGATTTTTCTCTGCATCCATCTCTCCTTCAGCACAACTTTATTTGGATGTTGTTGATATGTATCAATCAGGTTGGATGGATTTGTTTAACTTCCTATCAAAGTGAAATTTTCTCCTCCACAGAAATCCATGGTATTTTTCCTATCTGGATTTTCTTACCAGTTCAAGTTGCTGAATTAAGGGTCCTGTCCATGTCAGCAGATAATTTAATCCCGTTAACATCATGCTGTCTTCAATATATTATTGAAAAACTATTTACAGTCTTGTCAGATTATTCAAAATGAGACTTCCTTTTCTCTGATGGTAAAGCTGAGAAGCTGTATATTGGTCTCTGAGCAATATTCAGTGTGCAGTTTTTGACCTATTAAAGCCCCATATATATGCATCCCATTTCTGAGGCACATATGGGCTGGTAAAAAAAACAGATACATACTGCAGGAGTGTATAAAGTTGGACGATAGCATTTTGACCAGTATTTCTTAAACTTGCAATTTTTTAGATGTGTAGACTTCAGTTGTCAGAATTCATCAGCCAGCCATGCAATGCTTTAGGCCATCAAGTCTAATCCCACTGAGGGAGCTAAGTTAACATACATTTTGCTCATGGAGGCACACAAATTTTGTATTGAGCATCCTTCTGATGTAGTACATCTACCGCTTTACCAAGGGTCAAGTCATGATCTCTCAAGAATGTCTATTTCAGGGTGGCTGAATGTACTTGCACGCAATCTTGCCCTTTGTAAGTGACTCAGAAAGAGAAGACTTTAAATTCAAATATTTGAAAGAATCTTTTTATCTACATAATATACGAATCAATGCCTTCTTCTCCTTCTTGAGTTCTGGTAAAAGGTATATTTTACTCCCAGGAAAAAAATGTGCAGCAAATTTCAGTTTTTGCTTATCTGCATCCAATGTAAACTAAATTTCGTTGTAAATCTTCCATGCCTCTTTGCTAGCAAAATGCAAAAATAGAGCACATTGAAGCTCTTCTTTCCACTTGGAACCCTTACTAATTAAATACAGTTGACATACCTGAAGCCATTTATACCAATTCTCTGCAGCATTTCCTCCTGATACCAGGTTACCCAGGGATGGAAGAGAGGCAATGTAAAGCTCACTCACTTCTGGCACGATGTAGCATTTGCTGGCTCATTACCACATCATTGTTCTACCTTAATAGAGCACAATTGTGTTCCTCCCTTCGGAAGGAAAACAATTCTTTTGAGTCACAGAAAGACAGCCAACACAGACAGCAACTTATACATGATACAATGATACACACTCCCAGAAAGGGATACTGTCAATGCAAATAATCTAAATTAGACTTATTACAGCCAACTCTCACTAACAACTTTCCTTAAAGGCATAATATGCGGCCAGCAAACTTTTGACCAACTCCATCTGTTGTTCCAGTTGCATCCTTTCCTAGATCAGGAGCTCATCAGCTGGTCTCCCATCCCAAATCATCCCATTGACTGCTGCAATATACTATACATAGGTCTGGCCGTGACGATCCATCCAGAAGCTTTAATTGATTCAGAATGCAGTGGTATATGAAATAATGAATATGTCTCTACATGTCCATGCAACACTTTTCTTTATGACCTTCATTGGCTCCTGATTTGTTTCCAGAAACGATTCAAGGTGCTTGTTATTACCTATAAAGTATGACATAGGTACTACTTACTTGTCTTTCATAACATATGCCCATCCAATTTAATTCTGCAAAGTTGACACGCTTCAGGTTCCTTCAATTAAACAATATGAAAGCCATCTATAGGACTCATGAAGTGCATCCTGTCTGTAAGAGTGTCTGGAACAAGGTTCCACCTGAGATCTGGATGGTCCCTGCTCTGCTGTTCTTTGAAAGATCCATGAAGAGTTTATGACATGTGGTACCTTGCTCAATAGCAAGGTAATTGTGAGAGGGATCTTGGAAACCTCGTGAATAATCATTTAAATATGATCCAGCAGTGCTGCAGCTGCCAAAAAAACCAACACAGTTCTAGGCTGCATAAACAGAGGGATAGAATCAAGATTACGTGAAGTGTTAATACCACTTTATAAAGCCTTGGTAAGGCCACACTTGTAAGGCCACACCCAGTTTTGGTCACCAAAATGTAAAAAAGATGTTGAGACTCTAGAAAGAGTGCAGAAAAGAGCAACAAAGATGATTAGGAGACTGGAGGCTAAAACATATAAAGAACGGTTGTTGGAATTGGGTATATCTAGTTTGATCAAAATAAGAATTAGGGGTGACATGATAATGTGTTTCAATATCTCAAGGGGTGCCACAAATAAGAGGGAGTCAAGCTATTCTCCAAAGCACTTGAGGGCAGGACAAGAAGCAATGAATGGAAACTAATCAAGGAGAGAATCAACATAGAACCAAGAAGTAAGATAGATAGATAGATAGATAGATAGATAGATAGATAGATAGATAGATAGATAGATAGATAGATAGATAGATAGATAGATAGATAGATAGATAGAATTATTGGCCAAGTGTGGTTGGACACACAAGGAATTTGTTTTAGTGCAAATGCTCTTGGTGTACATAAAAGAAAATTCATCAAAAGTCAAGAAGCATAAGGTACAACACTTAATAATAGTCATAGGGTACAATAAGCAATCAAATCATATTAAGAAACAGTCAATATAAACTGCAAGAATACAAGAGACAAAGTTACAGTCATACAGTCACAAGTGGGAGGGGGATGGGTGATAAGGAGTGATGAGAAGGTTAATAGTAATCATAGTGCAGACTTTGTAAATAAGTGGACAGTGTTGAGGGAATTATTTGTTTAGCAGAGTGATGGCTTTTGGGGGAAAACTGTCCTTGTGTCTAGTTGTTCTGATGTACAGTGCTCTATAGTGTCGTTTTGAGGGTAGGATTTGAAACAGTTTATGTCTGGAATGTGATGGGTAAATATTTTCACAGCCCTCTTTTTGACTCCTGCAGAATACAGGTCCTCAATTGAAGGCAGGTTGGTAGTAATTGTTTTTTCTGCAGTCCTAATTATCCTCTGAAGTCTGTGTCTGTCTTGTTGGGTTGCAGAACCAAACCAGACAGTTATAGAGGTATAGATGACAGACTCAATAATTCCTGACAGTTAGAACAATTAATCAGTGGAACAATTTACTTTCAGAAATTGTAAATGCTACAACACTGGACATTTAAAAAAAAGAGATGACTATTTGTCTGAAATGGTATAGGGTTTCTTGCCTAAGCAGGGCCTTGGACTAAAAGACCTCCAAGGTCCAAGTGTTATTCTATTCTATTCTGTTCTGTTCTGTTCTGTTCTGTTCTGTTCTATTCTATTCTGTTCTATTATATTCTAAAGACGTGGCTATTCACTGAGGCATTTGGTGAGGAAGAGTGAGATTCCTCACTTGATTATGTTTGCCATCTTTTATTTTTATGTTTGATTGGTTTGATTGCAAGTTCTTTGTTTGTTGTGGGTTGCCTCATATGGTAATAGTTGAGAGTCAGGTGGCATACAGCATAATATATCATTATGATTGTTGGTTGCATAGTCAGTCAGATGTCTAGACTGGATTAGCCATTTTTATCCACTTATTAAGTATTTCCCAGGTATCTAGGAGATGATGATGATGATGATGATGATGATGATGATGATGATGATGATGATGATGATGATGATGATGATGATGTAAACAAAACACAAAAGATCTACTTGAACTCTCCTGCTAAGTTTCTAGACATTGGTCTGATTCTGTATAAGACAACTTCCTATTTTCTATCACGGACATCAATAATCATGAGCAGTTTAATGGACTGTCGTAATGGATTAGTTAATCACTCTCCATAAATATACATATAAATATAACTGTAAAGAAAAAGGTCAGATTAGTTAATAATCACTACCCTGATTAGGTGAAAAATAGAATTTCCTTATTTTGGGGGTGAAATGGGAGGAAGGGTCTAAAACTATTCTTGTATGAGGTCCTGCTAGTGAGTTTCCCAAAAGCTACCACATCACGTCTGGAGACAGAGCTGTGCTGTCTTCCATTTTATTTATTTATTGCGATAGTTTCATGGGGCTAGGCACAAAGATTAGGCAGAATGGTGAATTGGAAAGCTCAGCATTCAGCTCTGCATGCCTCTGTGCCTGTAAAGTCTTTAGATCAGAGGAGGATCTCATAAGAAATCCCATATATGCAAAGCACAATCTTTTAATGCCATTAAGCAGGTAGCAACATTAATGCAGTAATTCTAAACCTACTATAGTGGGGATGATAAGTAGTTTTCATATTATTTTCATTATATTTGCCTGTGACAATTCTTTCCTGTTGTTACATGTTCTTTGAAATAAACTGCCATATCCATTTGGGATTATGCTCTACTAATATCAAAGAGCACTTCTCAAAGCCCTAGAAGTCAGCATGGTCATTATTCCATTCCTATCCTTGTGAAACAGTTGCAGCTGCAGCAATCGGCTGAGCCTGAGAAGCAAACATTTTCATAGCTCCATCACTCTGCCACAGATCTTGTTCAGAGCAGGCATGTTTAGCATCTAAAGCTAGCTCTCTTTTTTATTTAAAAATATTCAAAAAAATAATGTGAACGGGGCGGGGGGGGGGGGGAAGTAGAGGTAATTACAATTTGTTCTCATTTTCACTAGCATTTCTTTTTTAACAAATCTACATTAATCCAGTATTAAAGCAAGGTGGGATTATAGGATTTCGATCATCTAGAGCTTTGAGCAAAGGAATGTACATAATACAACCACCTCTATTCATCTGACACATGAAATCTACCATACTTTGTAGCATCCCCTGCCTTTTCTTGAGAGATCACTTTCTATTATATGCAGTGGGCCTAGCATTTGTGAACAACTATGTAGAACTGAGGAAATGCATTAAAGATCTAGAGAGAAGGGGAACATTGCAGCAGATTAGTGATGCTTCACTATTTGTGCTATATGATAGGTATGGGAGGATTACCAGTCATAGAAACACTGTAAAATATTCATATGGATGGATTCATAAATGAGTAATAATGATGAAAACAACAATTAATGATAACAATATGATATATTAAATGCATTGCCTCTCCTAGTCCAAGAAATATATATTTTAGACTACTCTGGGTGATAAAAATTTCTGCTTGGCCTGCTGATTTTTTTTTTTTTTCATGATGCAAAACTTAAGGATCAGTTTTTCTCCTGTGGATTGAACATTAGAAAAGATTTTGTGATAGCAAATTTCATAGAAGACATTTTATTTATTTATCTTGATTCATCAATCATGTCCAAGACAATAGATATAAGAATAAACATAAGTATGAATACAGGAAATAGGTATGAATAATTGGGGACAATAGGACAGGGACGGTAGGCACAATTGTGCACTTATGCACAATCCCTGTCCTAAAGACATACAGGTAGTCTTCTACTTACAACCACAATTGAGCCCAAAACTTCTGTTTCTGAGTTGTAAAGTGAGTTTCGGCCCATTTTACAACCTTCTTTGCCACAGTTGTTAAGTGAATCACTGCAGTTGTTAAGTTAGTAACATGGTTGCTAAGTAAATATGGCTTCCCCATGTGATCACATGATCTGGGACACTGCAACCACCCTAAGTTGCAATGCATCCAAATTTTTATCCCATGACCATGGGAAGGTTGCAACAATCGTAAGTGTGAAAAGCAGTCATTAGTTACTTCTTTCAATTCCATTGCAACTTCGAATGGTCACTAAATGAATGATTGTAAATCAAGAATTACATGTACATAATATATTTGTTTTAACCTATTCTTTATTCAAAAAAGCACAGAGTGGTTTACATGTCTTACTCCCCTCATGATTGCTCTGAGAAAGACTCTTAGTCAAAAGCTACATAAATCTGATTAAATCCTAAGGTACTTCCTTTCCCAACTATTGTGTCATAGAATCACCAATTCATGAAACAGCAGAAACAGTTTGAAATCTGCTGTCCCCACTGCCATTCCTCATACCGCATAGTTGAGCAAATTAGTTTTTCTAGCTTTGTATTCCTTTCTCCCACATCATATAATTGGAAAACATCATGTAAATAGAGTGGGGATAGGGCAGGATCTGTGAGCTTCTATATCTTCTTTTAATAAAAGAAGACTAAATAAAAGAAAGAGAACTGGGTTACAGACAAAACATTTGCATTAATATAGAAAAGAGCACAGTGAAGTAGAAGGAAATGCTCATGTGAAATTATATCTTATCCCCAATTGCAAGTGTTGCAGGAGGCTGAATCATGCCTTAATCTTATACGGAGCAAGTATCATGCCTATATATGATGCTTTTGGTGCCACCCAATGTGGCTTTTGAGATTATGGACAGAAAATGCAAGAGCTGCTTATGTTGTGCCCAGTTGAGGAAATATTTGTCTCAAGCTGGATAGTCTTTGTACATTATTTTTCAATGTGAGGGTTAGCAGAGGCATGCACTCCAGTTCAATGTACCAGGGACCCTTTGACTTTATACAGTATTTTACTTCCTGAAAAACGAGCATCAACTTTTGACTCCACTTTTAGCCAATTTTAATTGTAGCTAATCTTTATATGCAAAATCTAGTGCAGGGCAGCCATTGTGTAAAGCCATTGTGCAGAAGAAGTTTAGAATTATTCTCATGAAAAATTAGGTCTAAAATCTAGAATCTTACTATTACACAGCATTAACTCAAACAGTATATGTTAGAAATTTTGTATATAGGCCTGCAGAACAAACAGTCCACATGTGTTTTTCTGCTTAACTGCCAGAAGGAAGCAGGAAACTTTATACAGAGAAAAGACATCGAGCATACCATAAATGCAACTACAAATTTATAAACACTGCCATCTACTGATTGAATACTGCTGTAGTTGTACTAAATACTGTACATGAACATTGTATTCCAGCAGTATAATTCCAATATTTTCCTATTTTCCAAATAAGTGTATTTATAAAAAGTTCAAGCTAAAAGCATTCATATTAAGAGTACAGTGGAATGGAAGATGAAGATTCTTTCAGTTCAAGCAAATATTTTTGCAGGGAGATAAAGTACATAAATGATTGATTAATTGAAACAAGTGTACAGAACAATAGGCAAAAAAGTTTGCAGCTTAAATGGTACAAACAATGCTGATCTTTGCAATTATACCTTAGTAATGGAGAGCCTAGGGTTTCTGATACAAGCAGAGTAGTTTGAGATCTCTGAATCAGAACACATCTATGCAGAATAAAAAGTGTAGAGTTGTGCAATAGTTTTGAGTCACACCATGCTACTTCACTTTATTTATTTATTTATTTATTTATTTTGTCAAGCGATTATAAGATAACAGGTATATATAAACATGGTTATGAATACATGAAATGGGTACATATAAGAAAAATAAAAAGAAACAATAGGACAGGGACAGTAGGCATGTTGGTGCGCTTATGCTCGCCCCCTACAAACCTCTTAGGAAAGGGATGAGGTCAATAGTGGACAGTCACTATGTTCTCTGTGAAGATCCAGAAAATGGGAGATGCTTAGGACATAGTCCAGGTTACTAATGAAAAACATTGTAAAAAGGAAGACAAAAATATTGGTTACAGAGAGATTTTCCCTATCTGTGACAATGCCTAACAACATATTAAATAATGGGTCTTGTGTGCTTTCATGTTTCCATATATCCACAAGCCTACTGCAAACCTTCATAAACAGCAAAAGATAATAGGTGTCCCAGCACTTTCAGGGAACAGAATGAAGGTGGAGTTGGCTGCTCACAATCTGGAGGGAAAGAGTATATCCACATCTGTTTACAATGGCCAATAAATACCAGGCTGATGCCAGCTTCTATGGCCATCTGAATATGTTGCCAATAGAAAGGATAGCAAAGCAAGTCATCTATCAGCTTAAGAGGGCAAACAGTAATGTAACATACATACAGGTAAGGAGGGCTTAAGCCTATCTCATATGGGCTAGAGATGAAATGAAAGTAATATTATGGGAACTCAGCATCAAAATATGTTGTGGGACATATTTGTTCCATATTAAGGAATAATGGAGAAAGATCAATATTCTGACACTTAAATCACTTTGGCATTGTATTATCTATAACATATTGTGACAAAATCTACAATTAGATTGTAAAATCTGTGGAATTTGGAATTGCTCTTATCAAATATTCCAGGTCATAGCATAAAATATAAATATAATATTTTAATATTGTTGTTATTTACTAGAAAGCAGCACAGTGAGGCTATGACACAAAGTACATAATCATATATATTTCATTCTTTTGTTATTAATATATCTTACTCTTATCTAGATGGTACCCTGGATGGTAAATGCAAACTGTTTCACATTGCCACCAAATCTGATCGTGTAAGAATATATTCCATCTCATTTTTATTTCCCTTATTGTATATTTCTGCTTAGTACAGCCAAGATGGCAACAATAAACTAAAATCTAGTGATTGAACGAATTAGGCTTCCCATTTTCTGCAACAATAGCATTTATTGTTTTGATTATCTGTTCTGGACTTTACAAGGAGACTCTGACCAGAATGAAACAGAAGATAAAGGTCTGTGTAATTCAAATCTATTTTCTTTTTCCATTTCAGTTTCTTAATTACTTTAAATTTGAGGCACTTGGCTATCTCATCTGGACAGGTCTAAATGAACTATAACTGAATCAATAATAGCTTGCCCAGACTATGGTTTGATCTTTGAGAGGCACTGGTAGTGACCAGCAGAACAAACCGCAGGTGTAAGAAAGGATTCCCTCTCTATACTGCATCTTAAGTAGCTTATTTTTTTAACAAAAATCCTTAACCTTAGTGCAGACAGGAAAATCTAAATATATTACAATATTTTGAACAATCAACCTAAGAAAAATACTTTTTTATATATCCTGTGTCTTTTATTGTCCTATAAAATCAGTCCACACACAAATTAAGCATCCTTCCACAATGTCTGATGACTTGGTTATGGCTTAAAACAGAAAGAGGCAGCATGGTGTTTTCCAGAAATGTTTAGACAACAGCCCTCACAATATTATCTCTGTGTATGCATGTGTGTTTTATGTGTGTGTGTGCATGCATGTGTGCATGCCCTGTATTTATATTTATATGTTGCATATGCATGCATTTACACACACATAAAACACATACAGTGTTAAATTAATCAACAACAAAACATGCAAGAGCATGTTAAATAACACATTCTTATAAATTATAAACATGCTTAAAAAAAAATAGAAAGAGAAAAGAAAAAATAAAAATTATGGGAATTGTTGGGTTATTACCTGACTCCACTGAAATCCTGGAAAACATTGGACTCAGTTTTAATACTTGCATTTAATGCTCCAGAATATTTTTAGAAATGGTGGGTTGCAGATATAATTTTAAATTATTTACCCATTGTCTGCTTCAGCAATAGTCTCTAAAATTTCATCCCCACAATAATTTTAATGTTGTTTTCTTCCCCATTCTTGAGTTGGAGAAAGTCTATCAACACAAATTGCAATACTACCACAGCCTACCTTTACTGTACCTAAAAAACATGACTGGGCACAGCAACAACCCAATCTTCAATCAATAAGCTGGCTAAGAGTCCTGTAAGAATGTTAAAAAGCAGAAATAGTTCATAATACTGAGAGAGGGGGGATTTAACTGGTCAGTATTTATTTTAGAACTCACTTCTTCCTTGCATCAATTAAAGCAACCCAAAGATTTATCCCGTAAGTGATTCCGGGCTCTACTTACTGACCTAAGCATTTTAGGATTTACCAAACTAAAATATTACTAAATTAGATAAAATAGTCAAGAAACTTACTGTAAGCATGATATTGTTGATGCTGATTGGTTGACAGGTTTATCCACAAAAAGTAGAATATATGTTCAGTCAAAGTTGTTCAAAGCAGTTTATAAGTCCAGTATTTTAAAAAATATATAAAGTATTATGGCATAGTGGTTAAGGAATCCAAGAAGAGAATGTAAGAAACAAGGGATCAGAGACAACTCAGTTGTCATATTGAAGCTGAGCTAGCTGGGATGAAACAGTTTAAAGGGCTGCACTGAAGCACCTACAGCCTAAGACTGAACCAAAGCCCCCAGTGTAGGGAACTGTGTGCATTGCTACAAAGAATGCCCTCTTTCTGATTAAATCTCCAAATCAAACTTAACTTTATGATATAATCCCTTTATATTCACATGAACAGAGAACTGGCTTGCCATTGCCTTTTTCGAGAATATTTGTTTGACTTCACAACCAAATCTGCAACTCTGATATTTCCTTAGTCTCCTACCCAATTGTGAGAAAGCAAGAGAGAAGCAAGCAAACTTTTTCGGCTCATTCTGTTTAATGTCAGCCATATTGATGTGGATGCTGAGAGCCACTGTATCAAATAACTGAATGGCTTTAGATTATCCTAACCTCTTTTAAAACATAAAAATGATTGCAATTTAATATACACATTAAATCTGCATTATGGTAACTCTGTACATAAAAACTTTAAATTCAATGAAAAGTTCATTCCTTCAAAAGCCAATTTCAACACATTGATTTAGAAATACTAAGATCTTTGGTAGTCACTTTCTGGTCACAGGAAAATAGACCTAACTTGTCCTTGTTATTCTCTAAGGGGAAAATAGCGATAGCACTTAGATTTATATACCACTTCACAGTGCTTTACAGCCCTCTCTAACTGGTTTACAAAGTCAGCATATTTCTCCCAACAATGTGGGTCTTCATTTTACCGACCTCAGAAGGATGGAAGGCTAAGTCAACCTTTAGTTGGTGAGATTCAATCTGCCAAACTGCTGGCAGCCAGTGATATAGCCTACAGTACTGCATTCTAACCACTGCGCCACACCAGCTCTCCAATATTTTTTGATACCAATTGTTAGCTAGCTGCATTGTCTATGAGCTCCCAAGACCTGTGCTACTGAACAGACCACTATCATCTCTGGAAATATCAGCTATTAGGTGCTAGTGAAATGACAAGATACAAAATAATTAGACTAAGGTCTTTTAGCTCATAAGCTCATTTCTAATGGATAGATGCTGGTTTTAAAAGCTTACAACAATATATTTAGTTCAAATCAAATCAAACCTTTATTGTCAATGCGCAACATATATACAATTAAATTGAATGAGTCTCCCTTGGTGCAGCCCCCACCCCACTCCAAAACACAAAATGAATCTCAATGATTCAATAAATGAAAGAAATAGAAATCCCTAACCCCAAATAAGTAATAACTAACACACATTCCCATATGTATGTAACATTATGTTGTATTACACCAGTATGAACACGTTGCACTTTGTGCTGGCTCTGCAGGTCTATCATATTAAACCTAATTGTGATGTTATATTGCATTCAAAAGTCTGACAGTCCATGGATAAAAGCTATTTTTCAGCCTATTCGTTTAGCTGGCTATACTTCTATATCTTCTTAGTTAATTAAGCAGTTAAATACTTAGTCCAAGTTTCCCTATTCTCTGTTTCTAAATGCACTAAAACAGTACTAGCTTTGCTGCTGCCCTGATTTTGTTACTGACAGCATTGTTATCTGACCTTACATTTGAAAAAATGTTGATAAATAAGATAGCCTCTAACATTTAGGTCATGTTGGCTAAAATTATGGGTGTAACGACAGCATCACATTGGATAAAAGTGCTATAAATATAATAGAGATTTTCTGTGAAAATCCTCAGTTTTTTTCTATGGCTAGTATATATACTAATTTCTAATTTATGCTAAGGTTGATCTAAAACATATTCAAGTATAGCTTAAGCCATGGCAGTGTATATTCTGGGTCAGATGCTTTTTGATTTATGCTATATTCATTCATTCAGCAGAGTCTGCAAAAGAAATGAAAGCCATCTGCTCCAAGCAATTTCTCAGTGCAAGCATTACCAAATGGATAAATAATTAGAAAATCCAGCAACAGTTGATTTTGTTTCAGCTAGGCAACAGTTTGTACCATTGCTAATCTCCATGGTTCTATTTGGTTTTGCAACTCTCAATTTAAAAAGCTAAACTTAAGGATACTAGAATGCTATCTCTAATATGTCCATGTCACTAACTGGTACTAAATTAAAGAGACCTAATTTGCAGATATCACTGTCAAATAAAAGTTGCTGTTACTGCAGATCTCTCTCTTCATCTTTCTACAGAGAAGTTGAATATTTTCATTTTTATCAAGAACTTTATTACAGGATAGTAGCCTTAAGTTTGTTCACAAGTCCTATACTAAATAAATTTTCTCATAAAGCAACAGAGAAGAAGTGCAACAGACAAGATGAAGAAGCATTCTTTTAAATACAACCATCTTGGAAATAGAATTGCTCTGTGTTACCTTCATTTTAATGTGATACTGCCTACAACTGATAGCAAGCCATAGAGACCTTTGCTATAATGATTGGTAGTTCAAAACAAATTCCTATTTTGTTTTGGTTACTTAAGGAGCCCTCTGATAAACAGGGATGCAGATGAATGTTGACTTAAATAGATGAGGCTCCTTATGTCCGCAGTCGGTGCCAACTTGCTGGGCAAAATATGCCATCTGCATAGGGTGCTATTAAGCAAATTAATGTTGTGGATTTTTTTTCTCTTTTGGGGTCAATAATTACTGTAGGACACAAACAAGGAATCCATTTTCCATACAATGACAATTGGCAAGAAAAATGGTAGCAATCAACTAGCACCCAAGCCATTTATCACCTAGGCCATTGTATCACCAAGTTTTCTCTGTCTCCACTTCTGTTCAAAGACCAGTGTGCACTATGAGATATTTCTCTTTGGAAACAGATGTTTATGAGTTGATTGAGTTCTTTTCCTTTGCCCAGAAGAAGAAAAGTGCCCAAGTTGTGGCTAGCAAAGGTTTGTTATGGAATGGATAAGCATGCTACAAATCCTGTCCCTTAAACAATTGCCACTTTGCAGTCCTCAGAAGTGTAACTTTTCTGTTGCAGCTTTTTCTCCAAGCATAGTGATAGTATGAAATCAGAAACGAAGGAGACTGTTGTGCACGGGAAGGTTGGCTGTGGCATCTGGATTTTCTGGTTTTGATTTTCTTGTTTCCTATTTTTACTGGTTGTATGTATTGTTTTATCCTTTGGTTATGAGATGCCCAGAGTTTGGTTTTTAAGAACAAGTTGTCATAAAGTGTTTTAACTAAATAAATAAAATGAAGAAATTATTCTTTTGGAGCTTAAGGATTTGAAAATAAGAGTCTATTGACTCTTCTATTTGACACATTAAATATGGTATTGTGTTTATATCTTCATGAAAATAATAGTTTCCTGGTTTGGATTATAGAGGGTGGAGACACACACTTTCCAAACATTAATACCTGAGGCTTAATGGGAAACTGCTGCCTCATTCCTGCTGTCCTATTCCATCAGACCATTTACTGAATGCAAGAAAACAAAAGTCCTCTTTCCACACAAAGAAGTTATTATCACATATATATATATATATATTTACTCAGCCTAAACTCTGCAGGAGTCCAATGAAAAAGATTTATTTTCTATGGATCTTATATAGAACACTATATCAGCTGAAGCATCATAAATATACAGAAGTCATCAGGATTCCTTGTTGGATTTCATTAAAGCATTCTTGCTATCACTATTCAACTCTTTGTTTTTTTCTTCTGTAGCACCTGCTTCAGGATTATAATTTTCTAATAGCACTAATTACATCATTTATACAATTAGGTTGATATAATTATTGATATAATAGATAATGTATACAGGCTCTTTGTTAATCCTGTATTCTTTAAATTAGGTCCTGATGGTTCAGAGATTCTGACTGTATCTTCTATGGTACAGAATGAACCAACACCTAAAAAGGATCAATATGTATTGCCCTGGTAATTCTATGTACCAAAATCAGAGGGGAAAGGGAATATGGGTGGATTTAGATTCTCCCAATAAACAACCAGTAGCAAGTTGAAAATCACCAAAAGAAACATCACAATCATTGGAGAATACAGAGCTGTGGTGGCACAGTGGTTAGAATGCAGTATTGCAGGCTAATTTTGCTCACTGCTAATTGCCAGCAGTTCTGCAGTTCAATCCTGACCAACTCAAGGTTGACTCAGTCTTCTATCCTTCTTAGGTCAGTAAAATGAGAAGCCAGATTGTTTGGGAACAATATGCTGACTCTATAAACTACTTAAAGAGGGGTATAAAACACTGTGAAACAGTGTATAAATCTAAGTGTTATTGCTATTGCTATTTATTCTGCATTTTCATATACTAATTGATATGAATAAATAGAAACTTAGAAATCTTCTCTCACAGTTCAAACAGAAACACAATACATCTCATATTAGTGCTGAAGACTGTGATCTACTGACCTATGTGCCTGTTCAATCTGCTGTGCAGCTGTGGTTTATAGGCAGCTTCAAGGTCTCCAGTCATTCAACTGCATATTCTCATTGTTCTTGGTAACAGCTCTTCAAACAGCAAAGAGAAAAGAAAAGGTAAAACAGGGCAAAAGAAGATATGGTAGTTGTGAGACTATTTCTATATCTTACGGTAATTTTCAGTTGATTATCAAGGATTCCAGAATTTAATGATGAAGTAAAAGAAACTATTTGTTCCCTCTCACCCCAAATCAATTTCCTAAAATGAAAAAAGCAAGGAGTTCCAAAGATTAATTTCTTTGTGGGGAAAGACTATATATATTTTTCATTCCCATACTGAAAAAAGATCAGAAACCACATCAAATTCTTTAGTTTCAAGTGCATGTTTTTGTCTGGAACTCCAGTTGAGAGTTTACATACAAAGATTCTATGCTCTTGAAGCCTGACCAACTTGACATAGAGGAATGTTCTATAGGGGAGAGACAAAGTGGGTCACATATGGCTAATACTGTTCGCAGCTTTCTTATGTAATAATGGTACATCCTCAGTCTTTTTCTGAAAGGTCTTTTAAAATTCTTTCTGGGTCCCTCTTTTCTGAGAGCAAGTTTTTCTTTAGTAAGACCAAAAAAGAAAAAAGAAACTGAACAAGCTATATTCACTGTAAACAGATTGCCAATCAGAACAGTAGTTTTGAGAGGAATTTGCAATTTGCAATGTTACACACATATGAGACAATCCCATAAAGAAGGGAAATAACAATCCAAGTTTATTGCAAAATATTTTAATTATATGAATGTTGATATTATTTATAGTTTATAATTTAGCACAAATCTTATTATAGGAAGGTAAAAGTTCCCCTTACACATACATGCTAGTTGTTTCTGGCTTTAGGGGGCAGTGCTCATCTTCGTTACAAAGCCAAAGAGACATTTAGTCATGCCGGCCACATTACCACGGAGACATTTCCAGAAACATCTCCGTGGTAATGTGGCCGGCATGACTAAATGTCGAAGGTACATGGAATGCAGTTACCTTCCCACCAAAGTGGTCCCTATTTTTCTACTTGCATTTTTACATGCTTTTGAATTGCTAGGTTGGCAGAAGCTGGGAAAAGTAATGGGAGCTCACTCTGTTACGCGGTGCTAGGATTCGAACCACCAAACTGCCAATTTTTCTGATTGACAATCTCAGCATCTTAGCCACTGAGCCACCACGTGCCTCATAATCTTATTATGTCTTACATTAAATAACTGCAAGTGAAGGCTGATTGGGGTTCTCTCTGTTGATACATTTCTTTTAAGGGCACTTTAAAAGTCATAGATGATAGATAGGAAGATAGGGAGATAGGAAGAGAGAGAGAAGGAAAGAAAGAAAGAAAGAAAGAAAGAAAGAAAGAAAGAAAGAAAGAAAGAAAGAAAGAAAGAAAGAAAGAAAGAAAGAAAGAAAGAAAGGTCCTACAGACAAAGACAGATGCTATACATTAAAATGAAATTCCAAATAAAATATTATGCACACAATTGCATTTGAGGGAGTGATTTAAAAAATTAAATAACACTAGCAATTGCTTTTTCATGGTTTTCCATTACCTTTCTTCATTACTTATAAAAGAAAGCCACTTAAAAGATTAAAAATAATTTTCCTTTCCCTACTGATTTTTTCCCTTACTAGAAAAGAAACACTTATATTTTCTTTATTATTGACAGCTCCAGCATGAGTGCAATTGTCTCTGGTTTTGGTTTTTGTATCATTGGCTTTCAGCATCTCTGCTCCATGATGGGAAAATGCTCTGGCTAGAGTGAGCTTCTAAAGGCATATTTCTGTAACTGTTACTAATTTGTGTTCCTATATTTGGTTAAATTCCAAGACTTTGTGCCTACTTTTCTCCTATATCATGTAGCTATAACTTCATAATATGCAAGCTTTTATTGAGCATCTGTATGTCCACAAAATTGCATTGCAATTCACACAAATATTTTTGTTTTTCTCTATGTCAAAATGATAAACTATAACTGTGGACATAGCATGACTTTGTTACAACTGATTACATGCAATTTTTAGTCATGGATATGAGAAAGAATCTTGGTAATTACTAAGATATTGTCAGATTTTTCTTCTTGAAAACTTGCATAAGTATCTTTGATCAGGTACAAATAGAAGTATTCAGGCTGCGAGAGATTACTTCATTACAAATAACATACTAATAGTATGGGGAAAAGTACAATATAGAATAATAAGTTCAGATTTATCATTTCACAATAGTAAATCTTTATTTTTCATGAAAGCAAATGTACAGAAAATTATTAGTGGGCAGATAATAATAGACTGTAAGATTTAACCTATAATAAAATAAAGATGAAATATCTGCCACTGTGATGATAAGAAATACCTTATTTCACTGGTGGGATTCAAATTTTTTTTACTACCGGTTCTGTGGGCTGTGGCTTGGTGGGCATGGCAGGGGAAGGATACTGCAAAATCCCCATTCCCTCCACACCCCACTAACCTGCTTTCCAGCTCCATTCTCCTGTGCAGGACAACAAAAGAAGACCCAGCCAATCAGCTGGGACTCGGGAGGCAGAGAAAAGATGGGGCCAGTCAGAAAGGGTATTCCGAACTACTCAAAATTTCCATTACACTGGTTCTCCAGAACTGGTCAGAACCTGCTGAATACTCCCTCTGCCTTATTTGTTTCAATATCTACAATACAATAAGTAGTATAGTTTAAAGGAAATTACCCAAAAAAGGTAAAACACTCAGAGATTTCATTGAATTTGAAATGCCTGTAACATAAAATGCAAAACACTGAGGGGACTTATTTGTAAGGCTTATTAAAGTATGGTTCATAAATAAGTCAAAAATTATATGATTAAATGGATGAAGAATAAAAACTAGATAGTAAATATGCAACAATGGGGATATCAATGGGAATTAAATATAAAATATACTGTGAATTTGAATTTTTTTGTTCAAAGAAAACAGGTTATCTTTCTCCTTTCCAAAATAATGTAGAAAATTCAAATTCAAGACATTGTTGAAAATGAAATAATCAGATTAGATCATTTTCAATCATTGCAAGAGCATAAAGCTCAACAATTCAGAAAGATAATTCACAGCAGAATGAAACAGATTTTAAATACCAACTTTTTTTCTCACCAACTTAATAATATTAGGTATTGTTAAGCCTTTAAAGTATACAGAGTTGGTTCTGTTCATGATATGAATTGTTAGGATATTCCTTTCTTCTTTCAGGAAATTGCATATAATTCCTTCTTTAGAAGAATAGCAAGCTAAGCTATTACAGCATGCATCAATGTCAAGAATAATATTTGAATTATTTAAAAAATGTTATTTAATTTAATTTGTATAATTCTATAATGTCTGTAATTCTGTATATCAATTTGTACTATATCTGAAGTTCGGGATTCTTTTATTATAAGCCTTAAATAATAGAATTTGCTAGATTTAAGAACATGCCTTTTCAATTTAGATAAAAACTTCTACTGGTTGTTTATTCTGATTGATGATTCTTATTATATTGGCCGCTTTTACTAATAATTTATTACTGATTTGGTTTTGGCAATGGTTTCATAGTGCTAAATTGGTATAAGATAATCTAAGTTTTGAAAATTGTTTATCCATTTTATGGAGCTTGATAAAAAATTTCAGACCTTAGATTAGTACTACATAGTACCCTCTTTCTTTTTTTGTTTCTTTGTTTCTCTTTTTCTTAGTTGTACTTTGTACTTAGTTGTACTTTGAAAAATCTATTGTCATGAAAAAAAAGTAATTGTCAGACTTTTTTTCTGTAAAATGAATATGTGAATCATCCTCAACTAATCAGAGTTAATTATCATATTATTTGTTGGTATATTGGACAACCAATACAGTATTCTAAGTATTCTTTTCATTTTATTCTTTCATATAAGAAATATATCAGCTAATCAATAGAATGGACTTAGTACAAGACAAATCATTAATTAATCACGTTTGTGAAATCATAGTGAAATACAGTGCTGTAACTAGAGAACAATAGATGGCACAATGATCAGAATGTTAGCTAGGAAGATACATGTTCCCAACCAGCCATAAAATTTATTGAGTAATTACTTTCTTTTTCTCTATTTTCCTGTCTCTCTTTCCTCATCCTTCTCCTCCACCTCCTTTACTTTCTTCTCTCTATCTCTTTATCATCCTAATTTAGCTCATAGAATTCTTGCGAGGGTGAATTTTGGGATAGAATATGCATATCCTTATCCCTCATGGAAGACAGTAGATAAACATATAGAGTGTTTATTTTGATAGTGTTTTTTAAAAGATAGATGGTTTGACCATGCCAACTGACAAGTAGCATGTGTAAGCAGAATTTGACATGATTCTTCCATGAAAATTGCATTTTCTGTCCTTGAACAGCTATGTAGTACTTGTAAAGATTGGCATGAGTAGAGTACTTCTTCCCAAAAGGCTAATGTTCCCACATGGCTCTTGGGATTTCTTGTGTTGTGAGGATCAAGGTATGTTTGTAAATATACCAGTGAATCAATAGATGAAATAGCCTGCTTCTGCAAGGAAAATATCTGTCTGTGAAACAATATACTTTTAATTTTATCCTACAGATTTACCAGTCTCTTCTCATCTCTTCCCTTTTCAACACTGGCCTTCAAACCTTACAGACCTAGACTTTTCTTGAGGTTTTTTTTTTTTTTTTTTTAGAAACAGTATTTACTGTGAATTTCTTCACATTAGAGTTCTCTGCATCACTTAACAGGCTCAGGATGCTTTTATAGCTGTGAAAGCACAACTCACTCAGTTGAACTGCTGCATCTAATGCAATGGAACCAATTATTTAAGAGGAAAACTACCAACAGCCCAGTGACTCTGGATGCATAATGCACAAATATCTCTCTCTTTTATATTCTCACAATTTTTCACAGCATTCAGTTTGGATGTGAAATGGGTGTTTTATAGATACATATATATGTAGAGACTGCAGTTAAATTTCCTCCCATCTTAACCTGCTTAAGTCTTCCACTAGTACTGTCCTTTTACCATATTAATAGAAATGCTTAACACTGTAAGCCTTAATAATGTAACTATAATGAATCATCAGGAATAACATTTGCTAATTACCTTGTTTGTTCTTGTAAGGACTCAAAGTGAGCTGTCCTTGAATCCTCTATCAAAATTAAATACAGAGGAAACCAAAGCAACTTAATTCTACTGATCCGCCCTCCCAGCAATTTACCAATTGTACATTTTAACATGTGATTCAGAAATAAGGTCACTGGGCTTATTCTAAGGTTTACAAGATACACTTCCAGGTAAATAGCTACAGAGCAGAATCTTTAGTGTTCCTTTGAATACTAAGATTGACTGAGTAATCCTATAGATGTCTGTTCCAATAGCCTTACTATGTTCAATGGCACCAATTCCTCAATAGGTAGGGTATAGGACTCCTACCAGCCTAAAGTACTGTATACAACAGAACAAATCAACTTTCATTAAATGCAGCAGAGCTTGCTTTTGAATAAATGAAATTAACAATTGCTACACAAAATGACATTCTTCAAAACTATGAAAGAACATTAGAGCAATATGCTGGCAATAGTAAACAGAGAAGGAGAAAAAAGAATTATGTCTAGCCACAAAATACAGGCAACTGCCTTATATTTATTCAGATCATTGCTACATACAGCTCCATATTGTCTTCACATTGAATATATCATGCTATTTACAGGATTTGACTGCAAACAGTATGGCTGATGGAACCACAGCAATTTCACTTCACATTTCCTACTGAGCTGTTGATATTTGTGTTCATTAACAAATTTTTGGCATCAGGAACACAAAAGCCTAAAGTAATACTGTTGGAAGGGGGTTCAAAGCCTCATGACTCCCACATCTGACACCTCTGTTGCAGAATGCAACTCAGTCCATCCTTTTTCTACAAGACTTACAGTGCTTCTTAAACCCATTCTTGAGTTAGCACAAAACAACCCCAGGATCATATTTGTAGACTCATTGCTTATCTATAACCTATCTCATCCGTTGTGACTCATGTATGTTATACTGATCGATGAGTGTGCCAGTCATTATAGGCAAGATGATCCATTCTCTTATTTGACTTTTCAGCACCTCACATTCATCTGTCAATGTAATGGGGAAGGAATGGGAATTCAGTTCCTGTAGTGGGTTTGTGTACTCAGATCTCATTTGTGCATCTCCTAAGCTGAACAAAAATGTTAAAAATGAAAACAGGAAAACACCCGAAATAATGTCAAAAGAAGAAAAAAGACAGGCTGTGCTATGACTATGGAACTGTCAGGTCCTGTAAAGCAGGAGAACCTAAACTAATGGTTGTTGATCTGGGGCTAATCACCAGGAGTATAAGATGTAGAGAGTGACTAAAACTGATGAATACAGGAAAAACAGCAAATCTGCAAATAAGCAACAAAAGCAAGTTTAAATCCCACATTATTTTCAGGACATTACAAGCTTGCTGCCATCTAATGGCAAAGATATATTTCAAAATACAATTAAAGTGGGAAAATACAAAAATGCTTCTTCTTGTTCTTCAGGAGGCCTTGTCATTTCAGGATACACTTAAATTGGAATGGGGCTTTTATTTCGTACATGATAACTGCAGCAAGATTATTGTATGCATAAAGATGGAAAAATTCAGCATTACCCACAATGAAGAACTGGTTGATGAAGTTGACGGAACTTGCTGAAATTGTTAAATTCTTTGGTCAGAGAAAAGACAATATTTACATACAATGCTGACTAAAAAATCCTGTATGGTATTTTTACATAACAAATATGAATGTATCATTTATGTTTTTGATGATTATACAAGATAAATTATAGAAAGAAGAGAATTACATTACAAACATGAAGTAAAAGGTAAATGAAGGATTGTATTTAATAGCTGCTATAAAGAAGATCAGAAGCTATTTCTTTGAATCTCTTTTTTCATTCTTTTCTATTTTTCTTTTACTTTTGTCCCCCCCTCCCTGGCACTTTTAGCTTTCTCATTGATTATCATTCTTCTCCTTTTATAACATATACTAGTTTGTATTAGTCTATCACTCTTTTTATAAATCCTCAAAGAAAATTATATTAAAAATGGAATAGGCTCATATAATCACTCTTGTTCCTCAAATAAAATAAGATAGCTCTGGTCTATTGTCCTCTACTTTGCTGGAAATCTAGAGAGAAGGTAGTAATTGACAGAGGTGATAGCTATGAAAGATATTTAAGTATTAAAGCACTAATGGAGCGAGCAATTTGTTCAAAGAGAAATGGCTCACTGACAGGGAAGCGACTCAGCACAGTTAGACATGAGCTCAAAAATAGCCCAGCAGATAGTAACAGACATTGAGAAGGAATTGTATCAAGCATGAGTCCCTTGTGCTTCCTTCCATACTTTCCTCCCTGAGTGGCCTCATAAATATTTATTTGTTTCCAATAAAGGAGAATAGTTGTAGCTCAGGGTTGAAATCAGTGATGGAGGCTGTGAGTTCGATCCCAGGTAGAGGCTAATATTTGGAATAGACTCTCCTGTTCAAGCAGGGGGTTGGACTAGATGACATCCAAGGTCCCTTCCAACTCTGTTATTCTATATCTATGTCTATGTTATCTAGTTAATAAAATGTCTGCAAGGAAACAACCAACCAAGAAAGCACCAAGGAGCTCTAGTTTGTTTGTTTGTTAATCAAATGTATATAGCCACCCATCTCACTGAGTAATCAGAGAAATGGAAATATTCTTTCCATTTGACATGTGCACACACACACACACACATTCTTCAGTCCCACCAGTCACTGGGTCCACCAGAGAGGTAGCCAACCCTCCCATCTGAAACATCCATCTACATTTATCCTACCCTAAGGAGAGCAACTGGTAGTTGGTATTTCTGCTGGCAAGTTATACTTGATGGGTGAGGAAAATAAAGCTAAGGGATTCCATCAATCTCTCCACTTAAGTTGACTCAAAATAAATATGGACTGCACAATAAACTGGGCCCAATAGTGTGGGAGAATAAGGATTGGTAAAGGGGGTAGCCTATATTGACATACTTTTCTACCAACTAGAGGGCTAGTGTATAGCTTTTTAACTTGACCATCAAAGCTCTCTGAGAGGTGCAATATTTCATAAATGAAAGCCAGTCAAGAGCAACTTTCTTAAGAATTGTGTGCATGAATAACTATGCAGCCCAAGCATTCATGGGTTTCCTTTATGGGAATTTTGAGACAGCAAAGGGAAATAAAACAGTGGGATATTTTGCGTACTTGGAAACAGATGGGAAGCAACAGGTTCATCTGTAGTTAGCTGAAAATATTCATCCAAAGCGGACTTCTTTATCTCTCAGCATAGGTAATACTTTATTAGCACGTTCCACAGTAATCTCAGCCAAAGTGAAGGGGGAGAAGTGTCAGATCAAAAGGCGGAGTTTGAAAGAAAGGGGTTAAGCAGGTTGCTGGGATTCTAATGATTGCTTTCCTCATTCTCTGGGTGTCACACACAACATCTCTAAGCTCCGGTGAGACCATAAGCCACACAAATAGCCATATTTGTTAACATTCATATGACTCTTTCGTCTGAGATGTATTTCCTTGAGTAGATCACAATAAGAATTTCTTTTAATGGGGATCAACAGGGAAAAAACAACTATAGGGACTCTCTCTCTCTCTCACTCACTCACTCTTACTCCCTCTCCCTTTCTCTCTCTAAACCTTTTACACTGCAGTTGAACAAGCCTCTGGATAAAGACTTTATCCCAAAAAAAAACCCCCTCTTTAAAGTTATTTCAAATTTCTCTGCAAGGCTTTCAGAAATCTGTTTGTTTGAGGGCAGAATTAGATGTGACCGGCGTTTTATTGTGACATAAAACCATATTTCTTCCCTGGAAGATTAAAAAATAAAATCGGTTAATAAGAAAAGCTGTCAGCAACAGAAAATGGCTGACATAATCCGTTTATCCTCCGAGCAATAAAGATATTGGTCCTTGGGAGTCTATCCTCTCTCTCATGTTATTTCGCCCAAAACATTATCTTCCCAGCATTCTGATGGATTAAGAAGTCATATGGGAGATAGCAGGGAAATGACAGATACAAAAAAAAATAATATCCTTTCATTTCCCCTCCTCCCTGCTCTCTCTCTTTTTCTTTCTAACCTCTTCTTCCCTTCACCTCTCTTTCTCCCTCTCTCTTTCCATGTCCCTTTGGAAAAGTGGTGAATCTATTTATTCCCAGAATTCCAAAGCCCAGTAATAATCCTTATGGTTTAAACCCAAAGTACCATAGCAACTGTTTGTGCCTTATGTGCAGTCACAGAAGACTGACACATCCAGATAGAGGTTTAACAACTCATATGTGTAATTAAACAGTGCATTTAAAAATGTTCAGGTTTATCCATCCCTTTTCAAGAAATCACCACTACCCATGTCTCTGAAAAGCAGAATAAAATAATGCATTTTTAAAAAGAAAATGCCCTTTTTTCCTAGCCAAAAAAGCAGTTAATGATGGATGCAAGAAATTTTTTTTAAGGTTTAGATTTACTAGTGTTTGTGTACAGCAGTTAGGGAAAAGACTCTGTTGAAGGTGTAAAGTTGCCTTTTGTTCTGAGAAAATTGGATTTATTGCATGTTGTTTGTTGCCAGCTCTTGACTCCATGCCTGTTTTATAGAAATTGTTCCAGTTAACATGTTCTTCAGTTCCGTTGTGATTTCTGTTCCTGTGGAAGTTATGACTCTAAAGATAATTGACATTCATCATCATCACCATTAGCAATATATTTAGATTAACAATAGCAAGAACATGAAAGGGATATTACATGAAAGTTCAGCAGGGTCCCTTCTGGTTTGTAAACTTTTAGCACACAGCCCTTCTTTAAAAACATACATTGAATCTCCTGTTTTTAGAGATAAGACCTGCAAAGCTTTTTGGTTTCATCTTCTCACTTTTCCAGTGCAATGTCTACTTCTGGCCATAGGGATACCTTACTGTATCTTGTATGTTACAATATCATATCATAGATATGCTGATGATATCCAATTTTAAAATGTGATGAGGTTATTATGTCCATACTGCATCAATGCCATATTGATTCTTTCATCTGGGAAAACATGAGTTCCTGAACTTCTGCCTTGATAAAACCAAACTGCTGTTGTTAACACCAGCTAAATATTTAGGAGAAATCTAGTTTAGGATTAGGTCCCAAAGTTGCTTTTTTCAAGAGGCAACTGGATTTTCTTGCCTCTTGAAAAAAGCAATTTTGGGGCAAACTTAACCTGGATGATTGGGAATCTCCATAGACATTTGGGATTACAGGTGTAATCTTGAACTAATTTCTCATCTTAATGTGTGTTATAGTCCAGAACTGTTTCTATTAAATGAGAAAACACTTTCAGATCTGCATATATTTCTGTGATGCCAGTCTCACTAAGGTCATGCATAGACCAGTTTGCTAGCTTCACTTTAAACCAGTCAGCAACTTAGGTGTTATATTTAGAAATATGGTTGATTTGAAAGCTTCCAAAATCCTATTATGTTATCTTCATGCTTCAGGACTTTGTTGCTTGTCTTGTTCTCAGATACATGCTTCAAATTTTAACTGACTGAACATAAAGATCTTTGTGACTTGGTCCTGTATAATTGGCTGATTATCTTATGCCTACTTCATGTCTTGCACATGAAATCTTGTGCAGTTGTTAAGAGGAAGGTTATCCCATGGCACTAGCCAGAGTGTGCAGAAGTTTGGACCTTCTCAATGGCAAGTCCATTTGAAAAGCCCGTTAAGACATATTTAAACAGACATATTATATAATGTTATCTTCTTTTTAATGTAATTATTGCACTTAGTTATTTTATTATTCAGTTTGGACTGTGAAATGTCTAAACCCATGAAAGACTGACTTCTATAGAAATATCTAAATAAAAAATAAGGTTATTTAAGATTTGCAATTAGCTAACAGTGACCAAACAGGAAGACAGTAGTCTGATAATTGTAATTGCAGTTTTTTCATCATTAATAATCACACTTTCTATAGGAAGTTCTTAAAATTGTAAATCTTAAAATAGTCATAATTTGTAAGCCAATCAAAGGTTTTAATCTCACTCTTAGTCATGATTCTTTGCATTAATCAGGGCTTGTGCTAGTAGTAAAATAAAACAATCATAGCCTTTTAAATCACAAGTTCCACCTACTTTATGAGCTACAGTTAAATTGGTGTCTTATGCACACTTGTCTACATGTTCCAGTGATCCCAAAAGCACTAGCTTTTAATTAATCTTTTAAAATATGGTACTTCTAATTTTTCTAAATATAAACTTCATATTTAGTGTTATAACCAAGATAACACTAAACTTCACAACTAATGCAAGCCATATTGAGGTTAAAGCTTTTAGTCAATATTATGTTTTAAGGGTGCATCTGTCTAGAAGTTAACTAATTTTAAGCGATTTCCATAATCTTATGCATTTTATTCAGAGGTTAATCTAACTCTATTTAGTGAGGCTTCTTCTCAGATGCTTCCAGAAGCGATTACAACTCCAATTCTCTGCCAGAATGTTGTCAAGGAAAAGCAAAAGAAACTAATCCTAACAATAGACTTCAGTGACAATGATGGGGAAACCAAACAGAAGGGAGAACAGAAAATGTCAGGAAAGCCAATCACAGTTTTTCTTCATATTGAATTCATCCTCCTTTCTGAATAGTATACTAAGGCTATACTATATAAAAAAAATTATGGGTTGGAGACAAGGAAATCAATACAGTCAAGATATTTGATCTAATCTTCTATTGATTCTAATCAATAGACTCAAGATATTTGATCTAATAATGAATTTATTTAAGTTAATAAATATCTTAAATATAAAGACTGCATTTGGCTATGGGTGATCTGTCATAATGATAAAAGAAATTGTAGTTAACTGTAAATGGTAGGAAAAAATCTCTTCGCAGCTGTGTCAGAGGAAACTGGAGCATGATGGACAAAAGTCCTAAATTTATGCACTTATCTATACATCTATGCTTAATTTTACATACACTGGTATTATATATATTTATTCCCAACACAAAGTATTTGGGGGTTATATCTCCCAGAATACCCATTCAGAATGACTACCAAACTTTCATTAAATCTTAGATCCTTTAACCTCCAATAATATTGATACATGTTTCTCAAGCTTTTTGTGTTCCAAGTTCATATTACACTCAGTAATCTGCTGTAACCACCACATCCCAGGCTTATGTGTTGATTTAATAAATCAGGGATTAAAAGAAACAAGCAAATACACAAATGAAATATAGAGACAGAGGGATAAAAAGGATAATCAAAACCATAGAAGTAAGCCATTCACTGCTGTTGTTGGACTTAAAGCAGGCATGTATTGTGCTGAAAACAAAGTTTATTTGTATTTTTTAGATAGAGACATGGTTTGTTATGAAATGCTTTGTATAGAATTAGGCCAGTATACTGGGCGAGCCAACACTTCCTCTCTACTTGCCTATCCCTTTGAATCTAGAGCCAAATCTCAGGAGAAATTCAGAATAAATTACTACAGTATTGCCTGCTTTCTTTAATAGTGCCTGCTCTTCGTTATCAGAATGATACTCATGTCTTCCTAGGATTTTGCTGCTAATTTTAGGGACTATTTATTATTTTGCCCAGTCCATGCTGAAGAAAGAAGTCCTCTGAGGAAAACATCTTTCAGTGTCTAGTACAGAAGCTACTTTTTGACATAAGGGCCACAAGCTTCTGGTTTATGTCACTTTTGCAGCATGTTGTTGCAGTTGACTTCAAACTTATGAAGATGATTTGTTTCAAGGTTCCAAAATATCCATCATTTGAAGCAAATAAATGAAATTTGGAAAATTATGATTGCTTCAATACTACTGGCTAGCACTGCTGGGCTGCTATTGTGGTTGCATGCTCTTCATTTTCAATGTTTATGACAATTTCCCAGCCAATCTCACAATCCCTTGTTTCTTCCCCCCACAAGAAGGGAAGGGAAGGGAAGGGAAGAGTGTTCTTTAATTGTCAGGGAAGGATGTTCTTTGATGATTCTCATGAGGAAACTAAATGTAAAAACTAGCAGGAAGTCAGAAGTCATTTCTGTTCTCACTGCTTTGTTGCCCATCCTTGGACATTCTGTTTCTCCATTTAGGTAAGGAAATGTCTCTAAAACAATGACCCAATGGAGCACAGGTTGTTTAATTCAGAATAACAACCTAAGGGGTTAGACTTTGGCCTTTGGGAAAAAAATATACACAGGCTGCATAAATTCAAACAAATATTAGATAACAACTTTCTGTCTATAACTCATGGCTGTCTACTAATGGATTTCTGGAGGTTCATGTCCACATACAGTGGTCTTACTTCAGACCTCAATTGAGACCAAAATCAGTCCTCTCTGCTATTCATACATGTGGCCTGATATTTCTGACCCATCTTCATTAGCCTGGGAAAATTGTAATGTTTTAAGAGTCAGATAAATTTTAATGAATGGATTCATTAATGCAGCAACATCTTTTTTAACCTTTCATAAGAGCTTGAAAAAACATACTTTTAAAAGTTTTATTTCTATAGCCACCCATTTCAAACAAAGGAATTTGAGTGACAAACAATAAAACCAATTACAAACATTGAGATATGGTACAGTGGTGGGATTCAAATTTTTTTACTACCAGTTCTGTGGACATGGCTTGGTGGGCATGGCAGTGGAAGTAAAATCTCCAGTCAGAGGTGGTATTTGCTGGTTCTTCGAACTACTCAAAATTTCTACTACCGTTTCTCCAGAACTCTCCAGAATCTCTGATATGGTATAAAAATAAATATATAAATATATACATTTTATAAATATAAATGTATAGTATGTATTAATAAATATATATAAGGGCCATAACCATTTTTTTAAAAAAAATAAGTTTGTACAGCTCTACTGCCTGTAAAACAGAATTATCTGTTGATAATAATCACAAATAAAACAGTAGGTAGGCATAACACAAATATTTTTGCATTGAGGAAATGGTTAAAATAGATAGTATGATTAGTGTGCAAATACTAATTAATATTTCTGATCTGGTGGTTTGTACTTATATATATCTAGACCCCCTCCAATTGGGTTTCAGGCCCGGGCACAGCATGGAGACGGCGTTGGTCGTGTTGGTGGATGATCTCTGGAAGGCCCGAGACAGGGATTGTTCCTCTGTCTTGGTCCTGTTAGATCTCTCAGCGGCTTTTGATACTGTCGACCACAGTATCTTATTGCGGCGGTTGGGGGGGGTTAGGAGTGGGAAGCACCGTTTTATGGTGGTTCTCCTCCTTCCTCTCCGACCACTCACAATTTGTGTTGACAGGGGGGCAGAAGTCAACCCCGAGGCCCCTATTATGTGGGGTGCCCCAGGGGTCTGTGCTCTCGCCCCTGCTGTTCAACATTTATGTGAAGCCGTTGGGTGAGAATATCCGTGGTTTCGGGGTGGAGGTCCATTAGTACACTGATGATACTCAGCTGTACATCTCTACCCTGGGCCACCCCAACGAAGCCGTCGAAGTGATGACCCGGTGCCTGGAGGCCGTGCGGAGTTGGATGGGTTTTAACAGGCTTCGTCTCAACCCGACCAAAACCGAGTGGCTGTGGTTTCCTGTGCCGAGATACAGCCAGCTTATTCCATCGCTGGCCATGGGGGGAGAAATTTTGCCCCCCATGGAAAAGGCTCGCAATCTGGGTGTCCTCCTGGATGCACAGCTGTCTTTAGAAGATCACATTACGGCCGTCGCCAGGGGGGTCTTTTGTCAGATTCGTCTGATTTATCAGTTGCGACCCTTTCTGGATCTGGACGCACTTCGCATGGTCACTTCTGCCCTTGTCATCTCCCACTTGGACTATTGCAATGCTCTCTACATGGGGCTCCCCTTGAAGAGAGTCTGGAGGCTGCAGTTGGTCCAGAATGCGGCCACGTGGGTGATCTTGGGAGCTCCTCGGGGCTCCCATGTTACACCGCTCCTGCGCATGCTGCATTGGCTTCCTGTGGCCTTCCGGATCTGATTCAAGGTGGTAGTGATCGTCTTTAAAGCGCTCCATGGCTCGGGACCTGGGTACTTACGGGACCGCCTGCTGCCACCAACAGCCTCCTGCTGCCCAGTGCGCTCCCACAGGGTTGGCCTCCTCGGGGTTTCACCGGCTGGGCATTGCCGGTTGGCGGCCCTGAGGGTGCAGGCCTTCTCTGCGGGGGCTCCCTCCCTTTGGAATGATTTGCCCCAGAAGATACGGGCTATTATCGACATTCAGACCTTCCGGCGCGCAGTAAAGACCCTGTTTTTTCAAGAGGCCAGCCTGGCCCAGTAACGATTTGTGGGGTTTTAAATCTGGTATTTTTAAATTTTTTATCAGTTTTATATCTGTTAATTTTATATTTGGCCTCCAATTTAATCATTTTAAATTGTTTTTAATTGTATATACTTTTTCTGTTTTAGCTGGTTGTACACCGCCCCGAGTCCCTTTTTTGGGAGAGTGGGCGGTATAGAAATCTAATAAACATAAACATAGTAAACATAAACATATTTAATTAAGTTGGTTAAATTACTGCAAGGCTTTACACATATAAAACTTTTTTAGACTAGACCAAATTATTTGTGATATCTATCAAGCTATTTGTAAGCCTTTACATAAGTTGATCTGACCACCACATTTAAACATGAACCAGGTTTCTCATTATCTTGGCTGGGTTGTCTCTGTTAACTTAAAGGGCCACAATGTGTCTTTCATTTATTCACCCTTCCAAAATGTATGATACAGGAAACTGCAATGATAAACCATAGCAAAACCAATAATTGTCCTTGGCAATTGTAAGAGAGAATAATATGTGCCCCATAAAAAGTTTCTGCAGCATTTGATAGTCCCATTAAGTGTGTATGTTGGCCATTCATACTGAGAAGTACAATGTTACAGAAGGGACAGCAGAGGTGACATAATGAAGCATCATTTTCAGAGTAAACGTTCTGTACAAATGTTGATAATTGAAAGTCATTTATGTGAACTACATTTCAGCATATAGTTCAAAAAATTTTGATCCTTGAGGTAAAGGGCAAGGAGGCTCAGTACCATCTTCTCTCTGCCCATTCTGCTTATCAATATGAATTTGTATTGGATTGGGGTTACTATATCTGAAGTGTGAACAAATCTAAACACCAGTAAATGGCAGAAAGAACTTAAGAATGCTAGCTCTTCAGTGCCATCTGGTCATCCGGAGTTTTGCAGGCCAATAGAAATGCCAGCTCTCTTTGTGAAGGCCTAAAAGTAGGCCAGATTGGACTCATCTACCAAATCATGCTGCCCACCCCCCCATAAAGTAACTTCAAAGATTATGTCAATAACCCCAACAAGAGACATGGATGTCAAGAGACCCACAAACATCTATCTCCATTCCTGCCAGATATAGAGGGAGATAGACAGACAGAGATAGAGAGATAAGAAGTTGACGTGCTGCAAAGCAACATAGCAACCTCACATATGAAATACATGTAATATATACTTTCAGCAATATTCAAAGTCATCCTCAGAAATTAAGCATACTTGGACTGGAAATGAATTCAGGAGTATAGAAAACATATAAAAACAAATTGGGAGATCTCTGAGGAGGGCTGGAACCACTTCATTAATTTAATTTCTGGTAAATGTGTGTATTTGTCATAGACCACTCGCAGTGGGGCAGCCATTTCATAGCCTGTTCTTGAAATGCAAAAGGCTCACTATCTCAGAAAGATTGTGCCCTTTTCTTTAAAGGTGAGAACAACTGTATCAAATTGATACTCCCACCTTCCTCAATTTGGGAACAAGCTAAGGATAACTGTTATCACAGGCCTCTCATTCATTAACATACATGCCCAAAGCAAATACTTTATGGGAGACAGTGTATAATGCTTTAGTACTGTTTTTTTCAAAAGCTCAAGGAACCCACTCGATCTATATTCTGTACATGGTAGTCACTTGGGGGGAGGACAAAACCACCAGGGTGAATGGCATAATTTTAAAATCAAAGAAATTCATTTCTGTAGTAAAAGGTTAACAGCCTTTAGGAGGAACACTTTTTAATCACTCTCGTCTAGACTCTATCACTCGAATCACCCACAGCAAGAGTGAAATATGGCTAAGCCGCCATCACCAAACAGCACCTAAAGACTGTTGTATTTAATCATGTCTGTGCACTAGTTATGGATTTTCATTATGATTCCCGATGCTGTTGCACTGCGTAAAATATTAATATCCATAGTAATGATGCATGAAGCTTGGAGTGTAATTTCTTCACTCTTCTTGTCTGATATTAAATTGTTACTACTTTATCATTTGTGTAGAACTGCACGTTTCAATTAATCTTTCTGTATCAGCAGCCCTGATTAATATAGATCATGATTCATAAGCTTATTGTCACTATAGTTTTAACAGATCATTTATAAAGATCTTAAATTTCAGGGCCTGGGAGGCAAAGCCCCTCTGTCCAGGGTTTTCTCCTTACTATTCCAGCAGGTTACTCTGTTATTTTACGCAATTAATATTGGAGAGGAGAATTAGCCAGATAAAATGGGTCCGACTTAATATCACTTCATTCAAAGGGATGTCTGAAATTTTATCCTATTTGCATTAAAGAAATCAGCATGTCAGAGGACAAAACAGAGATGCCACAAAAACTGGGTTAAAGTCAGTTTATTTAATTCATGGCTAGTTAGTCATTCAAAGCCATCCTCTGAATACTACCTTGTTATTTCAATGTGAACAAATCCTTGGTCATTTATTAGACAGCTTTTGCTTTAAAATCTGCAGGATATATAGAGGTTTGTATTCTGGATTAAGTGGCTTTTTTCTCTTCTGATTGCATAGGACCTCTGGAAAAAAAACAGTTACTTATTTAAAGTTTCAAACAAGAAAACAGAATAGAATAGAATAGAACAGAACAGAACAGAACAGAATTATTTATTGGCCAAGTGTGATTGGACACACAAGGAATTTGTCTTGATGCAAATGCTCTCAGTATACATAAAAGAAAAGATACATTAGTCAAGAGTCAAGAATCATAAGGTACAACACTTAATAATAGTCATAGGGTACAATAAGCAATCAAGTCATACTAGGAAACAATCAATATAGATCGTAAGGATACAAGAGACAAAGTTACAGTCATACAGTCACAAGTGGGAGGAGATGAGTGATAAGGAGTGATGAGAAGGTTAATGGTAATAATAGTGCAGATTTTGTAAATAGTTGGACAGTGTTGAAGGAATTATTTGTTTAGCAGAGTGATGGCATTTGGGAAAAACTGTTCTTGTGTCTAGTTGTTCTGGTGTGCAGTGCTCTATAGCATGGTTTTGAGGGAAGGAGTTGAAACAGTTTATATCCAGGATGTGATGGGTCTGTAAATATTTTCACAGCCCTCTTTTTGACTCATACAGTATACAGGTCCTCAATGAAAGGGAGGTTGATAGCAATTGTTTTTTCTGCAGTCCTAATTATCCTATGATGTTTGTCCTGTTGAGTTGCAGAAACAAACCAGACAGTTATAGAGGTGCAGATGATAGACTCAATAATTTCTGTGTAGAACTATATCAGCAGCTCCTTGGGCAATTTGAGCTTTCTGAGTTGGCACAGAAAGAACAATTTTTGTGCTTTTTTAATGACATTTTTGATGTTAGGTGTCCATTTCAGATAGAACCTAGAAATTTGAAGGTCTCTACTGTTGATACTGTGCTGTCTAGTATTGTAAGAGGTGGTAGTATGGGAGGCTTTCTTCTAAAGTCTACCACCATTTCTACGGTTTTGGGGGTGTTCAGTTCAGTGGTGGGATTCAAAATTTTTTACTACCGGTTCTGTGGGCATGGCTTGGTGGGCATGGTTTGGTGGGCATGGCAGAGGAAGGATACTGTAAAATCTCCATTTCCACCCTACCTCAGGGGAAGGTTACTGTAAAATCTCCATTCTCTCCCCACTTCACTAACCTGCTTTCCAGCTCCATTCTCCTGACGCAGCCAATCAACTGAGACTCGGGAGGCAGGGAAGAGATGGGGCGGGGCCAGTCAGAAGTGGTATTCTGAACTACTCAAAATTTCCGCTACCGGTTCTCCAGAACTGGTCAGAACCTCCTGAATACCACCTCTGGTTCAGTTCCAGATTGTTCTGATTACAACACGAGGCAAGTTGTACAACCTCCTGTCTGTATGCAGATTCCTCATTGTCTCGAATGAGATCAATCATTGTTGTGTCATCTGCAAACTTCAGTGTTTTAGCAGATGGATTGTTTGAGATGCAGTCATTGGTATATAGGGAGAAGAGAAGTGGAGAAAGCACACAGCTTTGAGGCGGGGGTGCTGTGCTAATTGTACAGATATCATATGTGATTCTGCCTAATTCACCTGCTGCTTCCTGTCTGTTAGGAAGCTTATGATCCACTTACAAGTGTGTTCAGGTACCGCTAACTGGTTTAATTTAGTTAGAAGGATGTCTGAAATGATGGTATTGAATTCTATACGTTTATGGCAATGGAAACAATTCCAAAAGTATGTTTTATATAAGCAAATCCATATCCAAGAAAGGAAATGATTTTTAATACTATTTAGGCTTCTTATGAATATCATAAAACTATTGTACAAGGATAAATACATTAGTGTAGTATCTCTCTTGGAATTTCTTTAAAGCAACCTAGGTTGAGAATCAAGATGACATTAGAGGGAAGACACTAGAGACCATACCTCAGACCTAATAATGAATTTGTGTAGTCTTCACACTCTTTTCTTCTACCCTTCTACAAGTTAGTCTAGCTTTTAAAATCTCAGTAGTGTTTGTTAGTTGATGTTTTCTTTGATAAATATAGAACTATGCTTGAATTCTATATAGTGAAGCAAAACAGCGGTTAAGCTGTAGTGTATACCCACACACATTACGGGGCCGCAATGAAATACAGCCTGGAATTTGTCTTCAAAGATGAGATAACGTAGCTGTTTTAACAGCTGCACCTGTCACTTCCAAATGACAGATGGAACATTGTGTTGAGTACATTTTCAGGGCAATTTTCCAGTCAGAATAAAAGCTTTTCTGAGTTGAATTTTCCTTGGTTTTTATCTCTCTCTTTCTCTCTCTCAGATTATTTATACATATATATTTTTCACAAACTGACTGTTGGCATCCTAAATAGCAATAAAATATGGGGAAGGAAAAAGAACATTTCCTAGAAACCATTGGTTGTTCTCAGTTATTGTTGGTGGCTACAGGTTAACAAGTGAGAAACTGGTTTTCCATTTAATCCAGTCTACTATTTTCATGAGATAAGGGTCTGCAGAGCAACAAGTGCTATTCTTACTTTACTCAGTGTTTTAATATTGTTTTTCAGACAATTTACTATGACCTTACCATATCAAAAAATAACAGAAAAAATATAATCGTGTAAAGCTAATAAATTAATTGACTATTAAGTTGTAGAAAGAAATAGGTACTCTGTAAGAACCCAGATGTTGTTAAACCAGTCGAGTTTTAATATATGTGCAATCTACGATTTGTAAAAATTATATATTTCCTTATATAACAGTAGTATAAGAAGTACCTATAGTATATCTCATATACTGTTTCAAGTTTTTCTGTATAAGTTTGTGTTTGTATGTGTGTTTGCATGTGTGTGTATAAATAAAATGATAATTTATTAAACGTACATGCCTGTCCAATTCTCAGTGATGTTTATATATAATTGATTTATATTTGACAATTGTCAGAATCCCTAGGAATGTATAATACAGATGAGAAATGCTGGATATAATAATTCACAAATAATTTTGAAGTGTCATACTTTATCTTTCTATGCTCTATCTCAAACTATGGGCATTTGGGAAAGATTTACAGCTGGCCCACTGCAACAGTTATATACCATCCTCCATTGTTGAAAGGGAGTTGAAACAAAAAGTGCTAATCTTATGGTTTCTCCTTACCACATTTAGCAATGGGGGGATCAATACTGTTCAGTAGCAGGTTGCTTCAAGACAACAATTCATGAGCTTCCAACCGTTTCTTGCCCTCACCCCTACTTATGAGAAAATGATGGTTTAGTAGGCACTGGCAGCTTTGTTCTGGTTTGGAAAAAGAAATGTTGTGAAATGCGAGGGAAATCAACAGTCTGGCTCAGCTTAAAATAACTTCAACTATTCCAAATAACAGATTTTCATATGAGCTATGTAATCAGGGGAAATAATGTCAACAGAGTTGCCAAATGTTCTGATGTCCTCCACAATTAAGAATAAATATATCAAGACCATATTAGCATCTTGTTGCTTCTTAGCCAAATGCTAGAACCATTTACTCTCCTATGCATATATTGAACCAGGTGCAGAACAGGAAACGTGCCTCAAACAGATGTTTAAGAAGGAAGGTAAACCTAATCTTATGGTTTTGCTTGGCAGACTTTCAAATCCCATATCAATAATTTTGTCATCTACAAAATTCTCCCTGAAGCCACTGCTTTATTTATTTATCCCAGTGCATACAATCAAATCTGAAAGATGGCTATCCATGAGTCTAGGTACCTTTGACACAGAGTGTAAAATATATCTATATTCAAGACTACCCATAAATCCATCTGCCAAGTCTTGATGCCATAGCATGACTGACCTTAAAGATGATAAATGCATGAATGGCTGCTGTTTGGTGACTGTGCAGTGGGTTTGGTGGTATTTCTCCATGAAGGAAACTACTGGGAAAGTAGGTGTATCAAAGGATATGGGCCAGAGGGATATGCACTGAGATGACATTTAAAAACAAACTAATTTGCATAGAGAAAATGCAGACATAAGTCACTTATGTTGGTTATAGAAGACGGGCTAGAAAGCTTTGTAATTTCTTGTATTTTGGCATTGAAATGGTGATAATTGTTATTCCCCAGCTCACTGCTTCATTGAGTTTCTTACTGTGTTGATAATAAGTGAAGAACAAATTGCTTCAAGTACCATGTACTTTTACAAGCACAAAAAAGTACCAAAAAATGAAAATGAATTCTGTGACCTTAAATACTAACATGCTTAACTCATGAGTTGTCACAGGCTTACAGCTTTCAGATTTGGGTTGCAAAAATCTGCATAATTATTAGATGGCTGCAGTCTAGTGATTTTCTGGACTTTGGTGTCTAGATTTGGTGTCCTATACAAATGATGAACTGTAAGAATTTGGCAACTTCTAGAAGTGTTACACTACTAATCCCATGATTCTTGAAGGGGATTATAGTCCAATACATGTGGAGACATCCAGTTATGAAAACAGATTTACATTATAAAATGCATTTCTTTTAGTTTTATGAAGAACACTAAGTCAATGCATATAAATGTGACAGTACTAATTACTTGCAGGCTTTTTAAACATACTCTGACATAGTTGCAGATTTTCTTTTAACAAGCTCAAAATGTACAGTTTTAAAAATGCACTCGGTTTAGAAAACAGAATCAAAATCAAGGTGAGTCATTTTGAAGAAGGTAGGCATATAACTCATGATATGGCATATAATATTTTGGCTATGTAACTAAATGTTTACTAACCGATAACAATAGTAAGTTGTTTTTGCCTAGAATAGATGTAATGGATTCCCTCACCACAGTATTAATCAGTAGAAGTTCTTTGTCCTAGCTACATTATTCATTAATAAATGTAATAGAACAGAAACCATAAATGAGTGACTTCAGGATTATACACTTTTCTATGAAAACACTCATGCTCCTCAAATGTTGTAAAAGTAAACAATAATATTACAGTAGAAATAGAATTTAGATTTATATATCCCTCCATAGCACTGTCTGAATGGTTCATAAATTCAACATATTGCCCCAATAATCTGAATCCTCATTTTACTGGCCTCAGAAAGATGGAAAACTGAGTCAACTTTGAGCCCATCAAGATCGAACTCCAGGCTGTGGGTAGAATTAGCCTAAAATATTGCATTCTAACCACTGTCTACCATTTGATAATAATATCAAGATTAACAACGAACTATACTAAATAATCATCTATATTAAGAAAATTCCAAATAGAATTCTGATTATAAATAGTTCTCCAGGATTTCATAGATCTAAACAATAGGTGTTAATTCAGTTGTGTTTAGAATCCACAGAACAATAAAAGTACAAACTCTACAACTTCAGAACTGGCTATGAAAAGATCTGGAGCCCCTAACTGAAGCAGATTTAGGACTCAAACCTCTCTAACCATAACTGGTTTTGTATGGCATATTTTCATGATATTGTCTGTGTCCCATCCACAGCTCACAGCTGAGGCAGCTTAAAGTCATATTTAGCTGTTCCGTTTTTCCTGACATTTTTGTCATATTGTTGATGACTCTGTCAAGAATTGGAGTCTGCTTGGTTCCTGTGGGCCATTTTTAGGTATTTATGACTGTTGTGATTTGAGATGCAAGAAAGACAGGATATCAGACTTCATAGAGTCAACTGCCTCCATAATGACTAACCAGTACTTTCTAAAGCACTTGTCAAGTCTTATGTAGATTCCTGATACATCTTAGTGCTTTTTTTCAAAACAACTCTAGACCTGCGTTTAAACTATTAGAAAACATAGGGTTTCTAACTGGCATGGGTTCTGCTAGTTGCATGTTATATTTTATTTATTTATTTATTTGTCAAACATGAACAAGATGACAAGTATAGTACAAACATAAACATGAACAAAGGAAGTAAATACAGATAAATGGGGACAGTAAGACAGGACAGTAGGCACACTGGTGCACTTATGCACACCCCGTGTATTAGTGTGGTTGAAGCTGAAGAAGTCATTGACAGGGAAGATGTTGTAGCAGACAATTTTGTGTACTATGCTTAAATCAGATCACAGGCAGCGCAGTTCCAGATTGTCCAAGCCCAAAATTTTCAGCTTGGAGGCCTAGGGAATTTTATGCTTATAAAATTAATATTAATAAAATTAATATTAATATTACAGGGGGATTTTCTTGGCTCTATTTTTATTGCTCTTATTACTTTGGAGGGGACAATACTATTTTGTCCATGGAGATGCCACTTGACTACCAAATACTTCTTCTAAGTGCTGCTGGCCATAGTCACTCACTGCTAGCCCCACCATTCCTTTGCAGCACTACCCAAAACTGGATCTTGATTCTTGGCCAATGTTTCCTTCAACTTCACCCTGTCTCCCTCTCAATACATTTTACCTCAGTTGACAAGTCACTGGCATGGAAGAAGAGCAAAGAGGAGAGTGAGAAGGCACACTCTGATGCTCTTCACAACTCCTCCTTTGTACCAGGGACCTGTCAGCTGAGCTGTTTTTGATGCTTAAAATTCTCTAAATAACTCTTTTCAAAAATCTTTCCAAAATAGCTTTCACAAACAACCTGAAAACTAGGCAATTTGACAGGTGGTAAACTTGCTATTCACAGACCTCATCTAAACATATTCTGTGCCATTCCACACATTAAGGAGATTGATTGATTGGTGACTTTCTTGAAGGCAGATTATTTTGGGGGAGAGAAATAAAATTAGGGGAATCCAATAGATTTCTTTAATTCATCCTGCATTAAATCTTTTTGGGGACATAGCACTTTATATCAGTATATTTTTCTGCCAGCTCAGGGACCATCTTAATGTGGCCATAAGACTGTACCTTTAATGCCTTATTTTTTTTAAAAAAAGAATTCTTTATATTATTTATTTAATATGAGTGGTTGCAGGACACCCTACAAGGATAACACCACTTAATTATTATGCGCCAATCCCTTTCCAAAGTCGTGTTATTAGAAATAATCAAATATCAAAACTCTCCTTCATTGATGATATTTAAAATCATTCTTTCTATTGATTTAATTAATATCTATTCTACTCCCTCCTAAGGGGTAGGGCATCTAGCAGTAAACCAAACACTTCATATACATACATTCTGCAAAGAAGATTCAACCACCCTTTGCTTATTAGTTGCAATTACAAAAAATGATAACTGACTATTACCCTCTCCTTTACTCTGAAGAACTGTTGTAATATGCTTAGAAATTGCTATCTCTTTTCTGGAGCCAAAACTTTCTTTGGCCACCTCTGCTTTTGCTTGATGATGAAGGAGAAGGTCAAGAGATTGAGGAAACCTCTATTCAGTACTTGCTAACATTAATCTTCTCATGCCCTGGTGTCTCTGACTTATGACGATAGGTAAAATAGTGACAGTAGCAGGATTATACTTTAAGCTGCTAGCTATGAATCTTCACATGTGCTGTGCCAATAATAGGGCCATTATGCCTAAGTTTTGTCTTCTCTTTCTGTCCATCAATTTCATGATAACCTGCTTATCTCAAATACAGACAAGTCTGAGAAGGAGACCTTAATAAACATAGTCCTTTTCAGATATTTCACTGCATTATCATTGGCTGCTCTCCCCATTCTACTTGATCTCAGTAAAAAAAAAAATAAGGGGCCAATCCTGTTTGAACTGCATAGAACGTTTGACATCTACCTCATAATCTTGCTTGTCAGTTTCAACACTACACTGCCCTGGAACTGTGGTGCTATGACTCTGAGATGGTGGAACACAGACAAACAAACTTTGTGATCGAATATAAATTCATGACATGTATTCTTCTTGTCATCTAGAATAGCAGTTGCCAACTGGTGGGCCACGGCCCACTGGTGGTCCGTGAGAAAATTTTGGTGGTCCGCAGAGAAATGTCATCCCCAGAGCACCCCCCAAAGCAATTAATCCAGGCTGCATGGGAACACAAGGCTGTGCCACCGACATGGCCCACGGGAACCCTCCCTGCCCACTCACTCCTTACCTGACAAACTTGCTTGCTAAGTTGCTATTTTTTCTTTTTTTTCCCAACCATCAGCTGTTCTGCCGTGCCAGGAGTTTTAGATTAGCTAGAAGGCAGGAAATCGTTGCATTTCTTGCTTTCTAGCTAATCTTTAGATCTTCGGCTCTGCTTTCCTTAAGACTGAAGCTTCTATTATTCAGTACACATTCACTGGAAGCAAATTTTATGTGACAGACTCAGGTAGCCAATGGCAGATAGATAGATCTCTGAATGATTCTCAATCTGCCTGCCTGCTTTGCCTAATTTTGAGTAAAAGTTGCTCTTTTTTATAAAAAAATTCAATATTTACATAAATATTTATAATATTTACATACAGCCATGCCCAGCCAGTCACATGACCACCAAGCCACACCCACACACTGATTATTAGGAAATTTGAATCCCACTCCTGCCTCTGTGTGTTTGTGAGAGAGAGAGAGAGAGAGAGAGAGAGAGAGATTCATATTAGTAGTTCCCGGGGGTCAAAATTATGGATTTGGTGGTCCCTGAGGTCTAAAAAGTTGGCAACCCCTGATCTAGAAGGAACAACGTTTAATGCACACACTGTGGCAGAACTTTCAGTATAATATGCAAGATAGCAGTGATGAGCCCCTATGAATCAATTATATGGAAGGGTATACACATAACCTCTTAAATGTGCAATACTTACAGCTCCAAACCAAGCCAACTCAATTTTTTCTGCTTCTTATATTCCAGTAATGCTGTTTTCTTTCTTACATCTTTATTAAACTCTATAGTCACTTTGATAGGGAAATTGAAAAGAGAAAGATACGAGGGACAACAAAAAGACATAATTATGAAGATTCAATTTAATTTTAAAGGTTGCAGAAGAAGGAAAAAATAAAGCAGGAAAAGAAGAAATCAAATTAATTTAGCAGGGAAGCATCGCAGAAATATTGTTGGCACTTAATAACCATGCAAAGACAGATGATATGTGTGGAAAAATTAGTTGTAGAACCTCATAATAGTCTATTAATATTTTCTACAGACACAGAAGCCTTTGCTGAATTATTGTAACAAAGTAATTTTAAAGAGAGTTTGAAAATCTTCAAAAGAAAAAAGGATAGCAAGCAGATGAGCAACAATGAAGCACAGACAGGGAAACCACCCCATTCAAGCATTAGACTCTCCATATTTATTTATTTATTTATCGTATTTTTATACCGCTCCCTCTCCCAAAAGGGACTCGGGGCGGTGTACAGTCTAAACATATAAAGACACAGTCAACAGTAACAGTAATTAACTCAGAATTGAATATAGATAGATTACACTCCCTTTTCTAGCATAACAGCCTGCTGCTCAAGAGTTCAAGGGGTCACATGATAGTCACACTTATTATTTTTAATATGGTTTTAAAAAGATAATGTGTAAATACTAAAAAATATCCTTGAATTTGCAAATAAGTGTTTCAGGTTTACACACCAAATTGTTTTAAGAGAGCATGTCAATAAAATATGAAATATATGGAGTGATCCAAAGATATATTATTGCACATGTATTTTGCCTAATTATTTCTGTAATTTGAAACTGACAGGTTCCCTTCGATAGGAGTATCCAATTTGAAAACTGTTGGGGTTGTTTTGGAAAAATTACTCCTCTAAAGCAGGGGTCAGCAACCTTTCAGACTTCAGAGACCACTAAATTCATAATTTTAAATCCTGCAGACCACTAATATGATCTGCCTAATGACCAGCTGGCTGGGTGTGGCTAGGTGGTCATGTGACTGGGTGGTCATGGGCAACTTGATGTCACTCACATCGAGGGGTGCCTCGCCAGCCTCTGCTCACTCCTCCCTTCCCAGCCACTCATCACCTGCCTGCTCAGGCTCCTTAGGCCCCCAACAGAAAACAGCTTTTGGAGCTAGCAGCCACCACGAGAAAGAGTTGGCAAAACAGCTGGCTCAGTTCAAATTAAATCTGACTGAGAAGGAGGGTCAGCAGAAGCACCTCACTGAGGACTACGATCATAGGTTTTCCAAGCAGATGGAAGATCTGCAGGAGTGCAAGGGCAGGTAACATCACCTAGAAGTTCAGCAGGTTGAGATGGTCAGCCAGTTCCAGGCCATGATGCAGTCCCACTGGAATAAGGCTCTCCGGCTCTTTGCCATTTCCTTCGCCCAAAGCGCCGCACCAGGAAGCTGAAGCAGACCCCAAGGCAGAATTTCTGTCCCCCTCTGACCCACACAAAAAGACCCCGAAGGGGGAGAGTACCTGCACAACACAAACGTTCATTGCCCATATCAGCTCAAGGACCGTATTTTGAGGACCCCTGATTTAATGCAATATAAAAAATGCAAATAATTTTTCTGAGGACCACCAAAATTTTCTCGTGGACCACCAATTGGTGACTGCTGCTCTAAGGGTTTATTTCAACACTGTCATCTGATATTTCATACATCTTTCTATATGAATCAGAATTTTACTTCAATAATTTGAACCTACAGTATAGTGTTTTTATGACTCCATGTTAATATCTTAGATTTATATTATCTGGGGGTAGGTTCATCTACTTGAATATATGCATTTTTGGTCCCATTAAAGCCAAAAACAATTGTCTTAGTTATTTTCCCCCTTCCCTCTTCAATTCAAACTGGATTCGCCTCTGCTCTATTCCTTCCTGCCCCCTTCTAAAAGACAGATTCTCAGGATTATAACCAGTGGTGGGATTTAATTTTTTTTTACTACTGGTTCTGTGGACGTGGCTTGGTGGACGTGACAGGGGAAAAATACTTTAAAATTTCCAGTCAGAGGTAATATATGCCAGTTTTCTGAATTACTCAAAATTTCCACTACTGGTTCTCCAGAACTGGTCAGAACCTGCTTAATACCACCTCTGACTATAACATAAGAACATTAACTGGGAAAGGGGAAGGGGAAAACTGTAGTCCATTTAACAAACATCTTTATAAACGATCTAATTTGTATCCCTTTTGTACCTTTCCTGCTGTTAGTGCCTACTTTTCTGTAATCCTTCAAACTGACTACCAATTTACAGATGCCATTTTTCCCTCCAAAGAACACAGGACTGTTATGAGTTTCTTGCAAGAAATAAATATTGACTTCTGTAGAGACAAGTACTGTTCCCATAAATTACCGTTTGCAGTTATAATATTCACACACCCTTCTCAGTAATCAAAATATTACAATGATGGCCCATCATATACAGTAAGCCAAATTGTGCCAAATGTTAATCTAGTCCTAATTCCATGGAGGATGAATTAGAAAAAAACATTACAGTATAGGTTTTCATAAATTACTATGAGGAAGTATAGTACATCTAGTAGGGAAAAGCTTATGCAATGCTAATTCAATTTGTTTATGGTTTATTGGGTATTCTCTTTTTTTGCAATAGTCCTTAGGATAAGATATATTGCCAGGTGGCACAAATAATGAAATGTGTGTGTGGGCAGATGCGTGTGGTTGTGTCTGTATGTCTGTATGTGTGTGCGTGTTTGTGTCTGTGTCTGCGTATATTAAATATTAAAAGATTTTTTAAAAAATCCCCAGATCATTTATGTACTAAACGAAACCCGTCTTGCCATGTTATATGAGTAAAAGATTAATAACATTTATTTACAGTATAAGAAAATAGGAAATTAGTGTAAAAATGTGTTTGTATATAAAATCTGAATTTCTAAATATTTCTCCAACTAGACTCTTTGACCATAAAATGTTTGTTCCATGTAGAAAGAGAGATAATGCGTAATTGACAAAGGATGAGTGCTCTTCCAGTCTTGTAGTCTCATTTTCCACACTGTTATAAAAACAGACAGCATTCATATTTGCTATCCTAGTGCTGGGTCCCAAACCATTTTATGTAATTCAAAAGAAAGTCAGCATCCACAATGTGCTATCCAAAACAAAATTAATCTGTGAAATAACTTTTGCATATAAGTAAGCCGTTATAACACAAATTCATCCTATAAAGCATTCTTGCAGACTTCATCATAGAAAAAAACCCCAAATATAAAGATGGTAGCCACAACCACATAATTAAATCTCTGCTCCTTTTTATATGGATTGTGGTGTGTGTGTGCCAGTGTGGAATAGGGATAAAGTTGCTGGATAGAAACTGAGAGATTGTGAGTTCTACTTCTGCCTTGGTATGAAGCCAACTGGGTGAGTTTCCTTCTCAGCCCTGGGAAGCAGATAAGGCCAAGCCCTTCTGAAAATATTGCCAATAAAACTGCAGGGAGTAGTTTATGTAGTTGTCAGGAATCAACAATGATTCAAAGACTCCCTGTGAGTCTTGCATTTCTTTGTAAAGAAATATTATTTTTTTAAGACAAAAGGGACTCTGGAGCACTTAGATTATGAAGTAGGACCTTTTCCAGATGTTAAAATCTATTTTAAGTGAAAGGATTGCTAGTTATATTTTCTAAGAAATTGTTCCTCCTTGCAACTCCTTATCTAACAAAGTTCATCATAAAGCTAAGGTTTAGATTCCACATTCCATCCAAACTCCTCCTCAAAAGGACTGCTTTGCTATGTTCAAGCTTGCAGTGTGCCATAATGTTAACTTATCATGACTATAAAGATTAAACTGAAGAGCACATTGAATATCCTTAAACTTGTCAGGAATACCAAATATGTTGATTCCATGGATGCTAGCAGGCAAAAGTTGCTATTTATTACCTTGACAAAGAAAATGTGAACTATGATATAAAATTGAATCTGGACAATGAAAACCTTCAACAAAGTTTTTCTGGGCAGAAAGGAAGAGTGGCAGTTATGCTTTTAGAATCAATAAAGAAAAATTTCAGTGGAAGTAGAGGATAGCAGTTTAAGGAAGGCAATTCCCAATACAGGAAAAGAATTCATGTAGATTTTAAAAACTCCATTTATAAAAAGAATTTGATTTCACAAGTTTATAGCTACAACCTGATTTCTACATAAAATTTGATTTCAGCTAAGACAAAGAACTTTTAGAGAACAAACCCCCAAATGTTTATATTATGGTGTAGAAACTGATCATTCTTCCGAGATTAAAAACGGTGGCAAAATATTAACCCAAGCAAAAATTCAACAAAACGTTCCATTTTACTCTTCCATTCCCTATTGTTCCTAATATTAATCTTTACTGTACCATTCTTTCACACTCTTCCTCTTTCTTTCTTTCTTTCTTTCTTTCTTTCTTTCTTTCTTTCTTTCTTTCTTTCTTTCTTTCTTTCTTTCTTTCTTTCTTTCTTTCTTTCTTTCTTTCTTGTCTAATCCTGAGTGTGAACTGGTGTAGTATGCCTATTGGCAGGGGGGAGGCAAAATCTCTCTCTCTCTCTCTTTCTGCCTTTTTCCTTCTTCTTTCCTTGGCCCAGTTCATTATTTTTCTTTCTTGTCACTCAGTGTGATAGGTTGAACAGAAGTGCAGAGATGAGCACTGAAAACGGTGTCACAAGGCCTTAATCTAGTCTTTAATGCCTGACTTCAGAGATGTCATTTATCTTCTAACTGCAGCAGGCATCCACCAACTTTATCTCTAATAATATATTGATGGATTAAAAGGGTCGGGCAGGAGACCGGGCTGGAAAAATTGCTTATTGACATCAAAATACAGTGCCCTCAACCTGATAAACATGGAGGGGCTCGTGTATCTCCCAGAATAGTTGGCGTTGCTGTAATTTTTTCCCCTCTTGTATGTATCTTTCAGGTACGTCGGGTGGTCTGTAAAAATAAACAAATGGAAGTAATAAAGAAGAAATTTAATTTTTTTTTCTACATAGATACAAACAAGTAGGGGTAAAAAAAATTTACTGAAAGTTTTTCTCCTTCATTTCAGTGTATCTGGGCATCTGTCATTAGTGTTTCTTTATCATGTTATGTGCCTCATGTCATAGCATTGTAACAAGGGGAGCAGCTGCCTTTTTCAGTATACTGGAAAAATAGCATACTAGTTTTCCCCATATGATATAAGGCAGCCTTCTTTAATAGGGACTCATTATGCTTTTAGAGACTATTCTTTCTCAAAAGCTATAAAACTCTGAGGCTGCCTAGTAATCGCAAAAGCTGAACTTCATCCCACTAATACACACTATTCAAACAAAATATTTCTTTAGAGAGTTAAACAGGGAGAGGAATAAAATTCAGAACATGACTTTAGCAGTAAAGAGTAGTCCAGACTCTCTTGTTTTGATAAACTGAAATCCTTGTTCATTACCATGGAGCCTTTTCTCCCTAATGCCCAGGTCAGTCCCTTAAGCAACGTTCACTCTCTCAAAGATGGCAAAAAATGCTGCTAAATTGCAAGAACAATGCATATTTACAGATTTACAGATTAACTGAGTTAGAAGGGATCTTGTAGGTCAACTAGTCCAACCCCCCACCCAAGCAGTTAAATGTTTTAGCTAATCTAAAAACTTAGGAATAGTTAACTTTGAGGATAAATGAACCACATTACACTATGGTAAAACCCTGATTAGGCAACCTTTATGCTTTTTAAATCAGCTATACAAGTCCTAACTCTCGGGGGGAACTATTAAAGATTCTTTCTTTACCTCCATTTTTTGATTCACTTGGATCTCCCTTAAAATGGAAGGTGTGTTCCAATAGGATAGAGCAGGGTTCTGTTCACAAGGAGTACAAACCCCCTGCTGACATCTGTTTTCAGGATGAATGAATTTTTTTTAATGTTTTCTTAGTTGCAGAAGTACTTGTGCATTTTTGTGCACATATTTCTTTATGTATTTATATATATATATATATATATGTGTGTGTAAGGTTTTTAAGCTGATAATTTTAAATAATAAATAAGGGAGACTAGTATAGATCTATTTCGAGCTAGTTAGCTCTCTTCAGCTAGCCATACCCTTACTGGGATTCGAACCAGGGAAGTATTACATGTAAGGCAGTTGTAATTGCCACTACACCACTGGCTCTCTCCTTATCAGCTCAGGCAGGGGAATAAGTATATACTTTGTATTACAACACCCTGTTAAGCCCCAATTAAGGGAGAAAGCATGCTAGCTGAAGAGAGCTAACTAGCTCGAAATAGATCTATACTAGTCTCCCTTATTTATTATTTAAAATTATCAGCTTAAAAACCTTACACACATGTAAACAAAAGGCAACGAAACAAATAGCTTTCTGTCGGTATGGTCTCTGGTGATGAGCCGAAAGACAGAAAAGAAAGCAGTACGCTTTCTCCCTTAATTGGGGCTTAACAGGGTGTTGTAATACAAAGTATATACTTATTCCCCTGCCTGAGCTGATAAGGAGAGAGCCAGTGGTGTAGTGGCAATTACAACTGCCTTACATGTAATACTTCCCTGGTTCGAATCCCAGTAAGGGTATGGCTAGCTGAAGAGAGCTAACTAGCTCGAAATAGATCTATACTAGTCTCCCTTATTTATTATTTAAAATTATCAGCTTAAAAACCTTACACACATGTAAACAAAAGGCAACGAAACAAATAGCTTTCTGTCGGTATGGTCTCTGGTGATGAGCCGAAAGACAGAAAAGAAAGCAGTATGCTTTCTCCCTTAATTGGGGCTTAACAGGGTGTTGTAATACAAAGTATATACTTATTCCCCTGCCTGAGCTGATAAGGAGAGAGCCAGTGGTGTAGTGGCAATTACAACTGCCTTACATGTAATACTTCCCTGGTTCGAATCCCAGTAAGGGTATGGCTAGCTGAAGAGAGCTAACTAGCTCGAAATAGATCTATACTAGTCTCCCTTATTTATTATTTAAAATTATCAGCTTAAAAACCTTACACACATGTAAACAAAAGGCAACGAAACAAATAGCTTTCTGTCGGTATGGTCTCTGGTGATGAGCCGAAAGACAGAAAAGAAAGCAGTATGCTTTCTCCCTTAATTGGGGCTTAACAGGGTGTTGTAATACAAAGTATATATATATATATATATATATATATATATATATTTGAATATATACTTTATTGTGTAGTTTTGTTCCTATATCTTGCTGGATTCTCCTATATTATGAATTACTTTAAACCATTTTTACAACTGCAGAATTTATTACAGGTATATGTTATTTCTGCTTCAAGTCTGAGAACTGCAGATATTATAAATTTTGGTGATTTGTTATCCAGCTTTAATCTATTAATAACCTCTTGCAAAGGAATAAATGCTTGGTTTATTTTATTACCTGGGGCAGCTGTAAACTGATTCAACCAGTTTTAAATACATAGATGGAAACAAAGGAAACATTTTAATTTCCTTTTCTGGTATGTCTTGAAGCTCTATGCATTTTATTCATTAATAATATATGTTTTACAGGGCTCTTTGCAACAATCAGATAAGAGGAATACAAAACCTTTCCTGACTTGGCAGCCTGAAGACAACAATTCACTTAATTCTCATAATTCTCAAAAAATGAGGTCATACTGGCTAAGACAATGACATTTGAGATTCAGTGGATCTGAGAGGGAGGGAGGGAGAGGGAGAGAGAGAAAGATTTAACTAGTCAGTGTTTATTTTAGAACTCATTTCTTCCTTGCATCAATTAAAGCAACCCAAAGATTTATCCTGTATGTGATTCTGGGCTCTGCTTACTGACCTGACATTTTCGGATTAACCAGAATAAAATATTATTAAATAAAATAAAACAGTCAAGAAACTACTGTAAGCACAATATTGTTGATGTTGATTGGTAGACAGATTTATCCCCAAAAGTAAAATATATGTTCAGTCAAAGTTGTTCAAAGCAGTTTATAAATCCAGTATTTTTTTAAAAAAAATCTAAAGTGTTGTAGAGCGGCGGTAATCACTCAGGCAGACACCAAGGCAAAGGTTAAGCTCTCACTTTACTTTTAAAATAAAGGGTTACCGCTATTGCCGCTCTAACACGGCAGCCAGCTGGAGCGGCAACAGCTGATGCCGTTTGACAGCTGCCTTTTATAGCCGGCTGTCAAATGGCATCAACCAATAGGAGAGGTCCATGCTTTCCCGCTCAAAGCACGGACCTGAGTGGAAACTTAAGTCAATACACAACACTCCTCCCTCCCAGTGAGGAGCATGCATAGTCCTGTAAATATGTTGGGCGCCTGCATACTCATCCAGATCTTCTTGGTTCGGTTGGAAATGGCGCCGGGTTGTTGTCTTCTGCTTGCTGCATGGCTTCTATCGGAGGTGAGGCTGCTGGGACGTCTGGAACTGGGTCAGGACCTTGGTCAGCTTCTTCTTAAGGTAGGCTGTCATCCCCAGTGGGCTGGAGTCTGGTTTCTCCGGGTGGTGGTGGTGCTTCTGTATTGGGACCGTCTAGATGACCTCTGGGTGAAGTGTTCCAACGTCTCCTTAAGTGGTCCACGTGGTGCCGCCAGACACGCCCATCAGGTAACTGGACTCTATAAGACTTAGGACCAGTTACTGCTACCACACGACCCAGTAACCACAGTGGTTGCCCAGCAAAGTCCTGACATACACTTTGTCATTTACTAAGAACCCTCTGTCTTGGCTGTTAGACCCAAGGGGAAGCATTGAGGCATAATTTGGGTGCAGCCTGTCAAGAGTGATCCTCAGCCAGCATCCTATTAACACTTCGGCTGGTGACCTATCTGTGGAGGCACAAGGCGTTGTATGTTGGCTCAACAGGTATTGGGCCAGTCTAGAATGCCAATTAATGGGTCCCTATCTCTGTAGTACCTCCTTGGCAGATCTGACTGCCCTCTCAGCCAGCCCATTACTAGCAGGATGAAAAGGAGCTACTAATATGTGTCTGATGCCCAGGTTTGCTAGGAAAATCTCAAATTCACAAGAGGTAAATTGGGGGCCATTGTCAGATACAATCAGGAAGGCCATGTGTGGCAAACATCCTGGTCAGTGCCTTGCTAACTGCTTCAGTAGTGGTGGAGTGCATTAAGATCAATTCCACCCACTTTGAAAATGAATCCACTACCACCAGGAATGTGCGCCCGTGGAAAGGGCCAGCCAAGTCTATGGATTCTGGACCAGGGGCTGCCTGCCTCATCCCAGGTCCTAGGGGTGGCTGCTGGTGGGGATGCCCTGGTGGCTTGGCATGCCTGGCAAGAATTGACCCAGCTAGAGATTTGGGCATCCATGCCCGGCCACCATACGTAGCTGCGGGCGAGGGCCTTCATCCGCACTATTCCCAGGTGACCCTCGTGCAGCACCTTCAAGATTGAGGTTTGCAACGTGGGGGGAATCACTACTCTGGTTCCCCACAGTAAACAGCCTTGCAATGAGGAAAGTTCCTGTTGGCATAGCTTGTATGGTAGGAATTCTGATGGATAAGGGGTTGTAGGCCACCCCCTCCCTACCCAGTCAAGGACTTGGGAAATTACCTGGTCCTTGGCCGAATGGGCAGCGATGTCAGAAGCGGTGACCGGCAGCCTGAGTTCTTCAATGAGGAAAACGGCAGTCGCTGGTGCTGGGTCCTCAACTGGAACAGGCAGGGGGCAACGGCTGAGGGCATCAGCATGGCAAAGGTTTTTTTCCAGAGCGGTGGAGTAGAGTGTATGAATATGCAGCCAAAAAACAGTCCATCTGGTCATCCTTGGGGATAAAATCTGGGGAGTCTGTTTAGTGCCAGATAAAATACCTAACAGTGGCTTGTTAGGTATTTTACAGTTATGAGTTCGAAGTGATGACCGTAGAGAAACTCATGGAGTTTCTTTACTGAAGCAACTGCAGCCAAGGCCTCCTTATCAATCTGGCTATAGTTGCATTCAGTGGAGGACAGCATCCTGGAAAAGAAGGCTATAGGTGCTTCTGCACCATTAGGCAGTCTGTGACTCAGAACGGCCCCAATTCCGAAGGGGGAAGCATCAGCTGCTAGAACTAGTGGTAAGTCCTTATTGAATTGAATTAATACAGCTTTGGACGTTAGAAGTGACTTGACTTCCTTGAAAGCAAGACTTTCCCTTGGTCCCCAGTGCCATGGCGATTTCTTGTCTAAGAGCCTGTGAAGAGGCTCGGCAATTGAAGCTTTATGGGGTAGGAATGAAGCATAGAAATTCAGGAGGCCCAGGAAAGCTTGAAGCTCTGTTTTATTAATTTGTCTAGTTCCTTGTCAAGTTTAGGACGAATTGCAAAAGGAACTCTGTGGGGTTTTAAATGGATTGGTACTGCTTGGGAGTCCACCTTGAAGGATATTGGGGTTCCCACGTAGCAGCCTAGGCCCTTGCTGAATATGTCAGCATATTCCCTGAACAGGGAATCAGCTTCTGAACTTGCAATGGCGTGGATTCCACCTATGTGGAGGCCCAGGGCAGGGAACTAGTCTAGTCCCAATAGGCTTGGGAGGGCGCCATCCACTATCACTAGAGGCAAGTGACCCTTAAAATCTTGAAAATGAACTTGTCTTTTCCGATGACAGGAATGGTTCTGCCTTGGTAGTCCCGTAGTGTTAGATTGCAGCCTGGAATCTTCTTTCTTGTTACCCTGGGAAGTAGTTTCTTCAAGGTGCCCCACGAGATGATGGATAGTGCAGAGCCGGTGTCTACTTCCATTCTGCAGGGTCTACCTTCTATAGAAACAGTGACACTAATTTTGTTAGAATTATTTTTAGGTATCTTAGATTGGTAGCATGTGAAGCAGTCCTCGATTTGTCTTGGATATTGTATGGGTTTCTGAGACCTTTGTGGCTGGTTAAAGGTCTTTCCTGCCTGACATATTTTTGCCAAATGGCCCTTCTTTTTGACATCTTAAGCATATGGCATTCCTGAATCTACAGGATGCCCTGAGATGGTTGCCCCACAGCTTAAACAGGTAGTCTGTATTCGTGGGGGTTGGCTTGTACCCTGCCTGTACTCCCTTTGATTTGCGTTGGGCTGTCTGAGGCGGTTTATCTCAGTAGCCTCTTCTAAACCTTCCTCTGTGGAGGCTTCATCAAAATGCACTGTTGGGTTATCTAGTCTGATTGGGTTTCCCTGTATTTCAGCTGCTGAAAGTGCTGATAGCTCAGCAGCCTGGGATTCTTCTATGGCTTGCTTTAAGATTAGATCCCCTTTAGCTAGTAATCGTCTTTGCAATTTGGGATCTCTAACTCCACATACCAGCTGATCTAACAACATATCTTCGAGGTAGTCCCTGAATCCACAATGTAAGGCAGCTGTTCTCAGTGCTGCCATATAGTTGGTTTCTCCCTCTGACTGAATGCGCCTTCTGAAGGCATGGCGTCTGGCAATTCTGGAAGGCTTAGGGGAGTAATGATTTGAGAGAATTTCTTGTAATTCCTCCCAGGGAATAGTCTTAATAGATCGTGGGGCCAGTAATGCTGTTGCGGTGTCAAATACGGTGGCTCCACAAAAGCTTAGGAAGTAAGACTTTTTTCTATGGTCAGAGATATCTGAAAGGTCTATAGCATCTAAAAAGCAGTCAAACCGGTTCCTGTATGATTCCCATGTCTCTGCCGTCGGTCTGAAGGGCAGGAATGCAGGATTCAAAGTCATCTTTCCGTCAGCTGTGCTGCTTCTCCTGAGGCGAGTTAGAGACCGCGCTCCGCGAACAGTGACAGCAACTCTGTAGCGATTTCAGCTCTCAGCTAGTGATTTCGCTCTTTTCCTTTTTGCCTGGCTTGCCTATATTTAGGATCCCGTCCTCGTCGCCAGTGTTGTAAAGCGGCGGTAATCACTCGGGCAGACACCAAGGCAAAGGTTCAGCTTTCACTTTATTTTTAAAATAAAGGGTTACTGCTACTGCCGCTTTAACACGGCAGGCAGCTGGAGCGGCAACAGCTGATGCCGTTTGACAGCTGCCTTTTATAGCCGGCTGTCAAACGGCATCAACCAATGGGAGAGGTCCGTGCTTTCCCACTCAAAGCACAGACCTGAGTGGAAACTTAAGTCAATACACAACATAAAGTATTATGGCAGAGGAATTAAATAATCCAGGAACAGAATGTAAGAAACAAGGGATCTGAGCTAAACTAGCTGGGATGAAACAATTTTAAAGGGCAGCACTGAAGCACATTCAGCCTAAGACTGAGCCAAAGTCCCCAGTGTAGAGAACTATGTGCATTGCTACAAAGAATACTCTCTTTCTGATTAAATCTCCAAGCCAAGCTTAACTTCATGACATAATCCTTCTATATTCACATGAACAGAGAAATGGATTGTCATTGCCTTTTTCCAGAGTATTTCTTTGACTTCACAACCAAATCTACAACTCTGGTATTTCCTAAGTCTCCTATCCGATTATTAACCAAGTCCTGTTCTGTTTACTGCTCCATTGTCTTAAAGATGTTTTTTTCAAAAGACAGCTGGACTATGTTTTTTTCTTGAGGAAGGGTCTGGCGATGTTGCAACAGTTGTTAGTACAAATCCTAAGTCATTTTTTTCACTGCCATTGCAGTAATTAAGGCTAGAACAATGCATTGAAAGCAGGGATGGGATTTAATTTTTTTAACAACCAGTTCTGTGGCTGTGGCTTAATTTGTGGGTGTGGCTTGGTGGTCATGTGACTAGGTGGGAGTGGCTTGCTGACTAGATGGTTTGGTGATCACGTGACTGGGTGGACATGGTTTTGTGGTCACATGACCAGCTGGGGTGGCTTGGGGGTCATGTGACTGGGTGGCAGGTGGCCATGTGACTGGCAAACCAAATACAAGTGGTTCTCGCTTAATGGCCAGTTGCTTAACAAGCGTTCTAATTTATGACTGATCTCCCCAGAACTACTTGACCTGTTTTTGGAGTTTTGACACCCATGTAAACACGCACACACATATACACACACACATCACACACACACACACACACACACACACACACACACACACACACACACACTCCCTTCTAACCCTGCTATTCCATGATTCTGTAAAGATCTCCTGCTGGAGCATGGAGTTGGACTAGATGACCTCCGAGATCCCTTCCAGGCCAGCCCTAGATTGCTATGCTGTTTCAAAGAGTCTTCTGAAGCCAGGGTTTGTGTCCTTCCTTCCTCTCCTTTTTTTTCTCTCTCCCTCCCCTCCCTCCTTCTATGTATCTATCTATCCATCCATATATCTCATTCATTTTCTCTCCCTTTCTTTTTCTTTCTTTCTTTCTTTCTTTCTTTCTTTCTTTCTTTCTTTCTTTCTTTCTTTCTTTCTTTCTTTCTTTCTTTCTTTCTTTCTTTCTTCCTTCCTTCCTTCTTTCCTTCCTTCCTTTCTTTCTGTCCCTTCCTTCCATCCCCCTTTGTCTATCCCTTTTCTTCCTTTCTCTTCCTTTCTCCCTCCCTCTCTTTCTTTCCCCTTTCTCTTTCTTTTTTTTCTTGTCTCTTCCTTCTTTCTTTCTTTCTCTTTCTCTCTCTCTCTTCTCCCTTTCTCTTCCCCCTCTCTCTTTCCCTCTCTCCTTCTCTCTCTCTTTCCCTCACTCTCTTTTTCCCTTTCTCTTTTTCTCTCTCTCTCTTTCTCTCTCTTCCCCCTCTCTCTTCCCCTCTCTCTTTCTCTCTCTTTCCCTCTCTCTCTCTTCCCCTTTCTCTCTTTCTCTCTCTCTCCCCCTCTCACTTTTCCTCTCTCTTTCTCTCTCTCTTTCCCTCTCTCTCTCTTTCCCTTTCTCTCTTTCCCTCTCTCTTTCTCTCTCTCTTTCCCTCTCTCTTTCCCTCCCTCTCTCTTTCCTTTTCTCTCTCTCTCTCTCTCTTTCTCTCTCTCTTTCTCTCTCCCTCCCCCTCTCTCTTTCCCTCTCTCTTTCTCTCTCTCTTTCCCTCCCTCTCTCTATCTCTTCCCTTGCTTTTTCCCTCTCTCCTCCTAAAGCTAGGAAACCCACCTGAAACAAACAAACAAACACACATAAACACACACACAAACACATTTCCAACAAAGTACTCACTGGCAGTGTCACTTGTGACGAGTCTCCCAGAGTCCAAGGGGGGACTGAGCACGATTGTCCATTCATGCCCAATCCTCCATCACCCAGAAAAGCCAGCAGGCAGAAGGCTTCTGGGTACAACAAAGGGGCTGCAGGCAGAACTTCCTCCCCTCCCTCTTTTGGGGAAAGGAAAGGGCCCGGCTGGGAACTTCAAGTGAGGCATGTGCTGAAGCTCACCCACCCCAGCAGCTGCGGGAGAAGTGAGCTACAGGAAAGGTGAGCCAGCCCACCATGGCAGAGCTGTTGCCACGCGGCTCCCCACCAGCCTGCATCTTGTCCCCTGCTCGGATTCTCTGCAGCTGCTGGGCTCACGGCTGCCCAGGGGAGTTGCGGGAGGCAACCAGGAAGCATGAGGCTATGCCACCCACTTCACCCCTAGCAGAGGAAAGGGTGTCAGGCAAAGGGGTAATACAGGCCAGTGGCATAGCATCATGCTTCCTAGTTGTCCACCCTCACCCCAGCAGACAAAGCCCAGCAGCTGCAGAGAATCCAGGCGGGGCAAGATGAAGGCTGGTGGGGACCCAAGTGGCAACAACTCAGTCCTGGCTCGCCTTCCTCTCTGCCACCAGCAATCCAGGCAAGTGGGGTTGGGGGGAAGCTTGCTAGGCCACAAGTGCCGCATGGAGCCGTAGCACTGGCAGCTAAGGAAGCCAGGCAAGTCGGGTGAGGGGGAAGCTTGCTAGGCTGCAAATGCTGCATGGAGCCATGACACTGGCAGCTAAACAAGCCAGGCAAGTGAGGTGGGGGGGAAATTTGCTAGGTATGACTGCTGCGTGGGAGCCATGGTGCTGGCTGCTAAGCAAGCCAGACAGGGACAGTTGGGGGGGAAGCTTGCTAGGCCATGAGTGCTGCATGGAGCTGTGGCGCTGGCAGTTAAGCAAGCCAGGCAAGCGGGGGGGGGGGGGGAGCTTGCTAGGCTGTGAGTGTCACATGAAGCTGCAGCACTGGCAGCTAAGCAATCCAGGCAAGTGAGGTGGGGGGAAAGCGTGCTAGGCCACGAATGCCTTATGGAACCATGACGCTGGCAGCTAAGCAAGCCAGGCAAATGGGGTGGCGGGGAAACTTTCTAGGCTGTGACTGCTGCATGGAAGCCGTGGCACTGGCTGCTAAGCAAGCCAGACAGGGACAGCTAGGCCATGAGCACTGAGGACAGTGGCAGCATAGTAGTGTCGGCCTAGGCCAGCCCAGAAGTTGAGATTCAACTAGGGCTTGTGGCAGCTTGTAGAAAGGACAGGGGAGGCAGCGATAACATGGTAGTGGCAGCCTAGGCTGGTCCAGAGTCGGGACTCAACTAGGGCTGGCAGAGGCAGCAACATGTAGGCAACCAGGACTTGCAGAGCCTCACTCACCTAAGGAGATCATGGCGGAATGCAGACAGCAAAGGCTGGCGGGCAGGCGGGTGGGTGAAGACAGACTGTATAGTCAGCAATTGTCACACATGCATGCAATGTCGCACATGCGCGATAAGGATTGACTGGGCAGGAAGTGGAGGAGTGGGCAGAGAGGGGCGGGGCCAACCAGGGGCCCAATTTACTAGTTCTCCAAACTACTGGGAATCATAACTATCAGTTCTACCGAACCAGTTTGAACCAGTAGAATATCACCCCCTGATTGAAAGTTCCTGACTTTTCAGGAATAAAGGGCAGGCCATGAAAATTCCAACTGCAAAACTGATTTTTCAAGGACAGATTAATCCCATGGAAAGCTAGATATGTCTTTACTTCTATTATCTGCAGTAGTTATGCTCAAGATATTTAGATATTAGATCAATATTAGTAAAATAAATCAGATGACCTCTGTTAGTTTTTTTTCTTGATCATTTTCTTTACTACTTGAGAGCTTTATACTGTCATTTGAATATCTTCCTTTTGGGCTTCTTTGATAGTTCATCTCTTTATCTCCTCTTGGAACCCATTCCTTTGAACACAAACTTCCTGAACTAACCAGAAACAGGCATATATAAATTAGCATACACATACATATGGTCCTTACATATTCATTTTATCTGGATTGTGGCAAATTTATTTCTTTGGCAAATTACCATACTTTAATCCAGTCTTCCCCAACCTAATGCTCAATGTGATAAAAAAGAAAGAAGGTATCCAAATTAGGAAGGCAGTATTGTCCTTAGTGTTATAGTGCTAAACTGGAAAAATGTAGTAGTACGCTTTCTAACACAAATGAAATAATGCTACATAGCAAAATATCCATATGTATGAGAAAATTCATTTAGTGACACATTTCCTTCTCCTTTTTTTGCTTGACCTCCTCTCTTCCCACCATAATGATGGGCATGCCATTATTCTCAACATTCAATATTACTACATTCCTCAATAAAATGGCAGCAGTCTGTGGAAAGGAGAGTAGCAAGCAGGAATTGCAAAGATATCTTTTGCTGCTATCACAGCTAGCAGTAAAGTTGCTTCCAAAAATTTGCCTCCAAAATCAGCAGATTTCCCCCATTCCTGTAATTTGGCTTTCCATAATTTTGACAGCATGTCTGTGCCATGATAACATATGGATGCCTTAATATAATCTTCATATTACTTTCATTTCTTTTGCTTTGAAGCATTGTTGACTTTTATTTCAGCACTGGAAAGGGGGGAAAAATCACTTGATTTTTAAGGAAATGGACAAATGAGCTTTTATTGCAGCAAGATGTGAGTACAATATATTAGAATAGTTTTTCCAACTGCACAATGAAGGTAGCAAATAGGTAAAACTATTTCATTGTTCCTTTACATTAAAAAGTTCAAACTCTTACAGACATTATTTCCTCTACTATCTCATAGGTTGATAATTCTTAGCTTACTTTTGATTTCACAGTCCCTCTTTCTTAATTCTTATATCCAGATGGATGCCAATCTAAATCCTTTTTCCTTTTCATCATCTCAAAGTGCTCCATTCCTTTTTCTACCATTTTACAATTGGATGGATTTCTTTATTGGCAAGACAAAATGTAACAAAAGACTATAAATTCTTTTTCAAATGTAGTTCAGAAGTCTCCCTCTCCAGGCACAAACACATTTGTTGTATGTCCTTTGTTTGCAGTATGTGATTTCCAAAATGGTCAGGGGTATATATCACTACTAAACAAGCCCTAAGGAACATTAATCTCTAATGGGTCACACTTGAATAACACATTTATAGCACCAGCAACAAAGCAACATTTTAAAAAGACCACACAAGTAATTAAAGATGGTCTCATTTCCAACTCCAGTTTAATATAAATGCCAGAAAGATAGATAAAGATGGTTGTATTGCTTATATTTTGTTGTTCTAAGCTAAGAGCCCCAGTGTCCTCCAGAATGAGAGGTCTTCTCTAGAGGATATTATTCTGGAAGATGCATCAGTCCTGCAATATGTTTTCATAGCCTCTTTTCAAACAACAGTAAAGAAAAATTACACTCTAGATATAACCAATTTATTAATGATCAAAGAATGTGTTGAACAGTTGTCCTGGAAAACAGAAGTCAGATCCTATAAATAAAATCTTGAAAACAAGTCGAGCAACTCAATCTTTAAAACTGAGCACTGAAAAAGTAAAAAAAAAAGGACTTGGTGTCCTTTTGGTGCTTGGTGCTTAGGGAACCATTTAAACTGAATGAAACAAAACAGAAAGATTTCTGGAAGAGGGAATGTTTTTCAAAAATCAAGTGTTCAAGTCTGTAGGTTCTGATGGAATCTACAATTTCGATTTAACAACAATTTCCAAATAATTATTGATAAATAGGTATCCGCACTTGGCAGAACTTGCCCAGGCTCAAAAGCAGAATAGGTTAGCTATTAGCTAAAAAATGAAACTCAGAAAGTGAAAAGTCTGTCAAAGGGTTATGTATTCGTTAATGCCCAATAAATCTATAATTCCATTTCTTTCTTGTACATCATCATGTAGAAAAAAAGTCCAATAAAGGAAACAACCAGCTTATTTTTTTTCACTATTTCATAAAATATATTCTCTATTAAAACCTTTTAGTGTTCTATGTGCCCTTTCTCTATAAAAAAGATATCACTGGTGAATATTGAACATTGGATTATGCCACTGAAGATTGTTGACTGGATCTAACATTCCAATATTAAATATAATCATTTCTGATTGCTTTTATCAAGCATAGAATTCAGGTGTGCACCATTCAAGGTAAGCCACAGTCCTCCCACCCTTCCCCTCAGCAATGTGAAACTCTGTATGTCCATATCTTTGCAGGTGCTATCCTGATTACTGAGGAATAACAATTTTGTAAAAAACTTAAGTACATTACTGTAACTGTGTAATCTGGTGCCAAACATTATTAAAGATCTTAAAGGCAGGAACTGTTTTAAAGTGCTCCTCCCCGGAAGCCTGATAATATCTCTGGAATGGGTAAGGCTTAAATTTTGTTTCTGCCTTCAATGATACCATTTGGTCCAGAAAAAAGGCCTGAGAAAGTATCTCTGATGTAATCTATAGCGCTAACAATCAAGTTTTAAGTCATCTGAAATTTCTGTGTGCAAGTTTTTGCAGATAAATTTCATCTCTGTAATCCCTGACCAATAACACTCATCCAAATAAAAAATATGCCACATATGGGCCAGATCCAAAATATTTATTGTAGCTTATCTGATGTCATATTATTTGGGCAACTAAAGGAAAAGAGTAAAACCCTTGAGAGCATTGGCTGATACAGGTTCACCAGAGTAAATTGCTTCAGGATTATCAAATTCTGGAGGAAGCAAGTTGAAAAAGAAGAGATATTGTTTTCATTACAAAAATTAGATCAATATTGCAAATCATTATATTAAAATCAGATTTCTGCCATAGATGTTTAAAAACTAATTTCAAGTACAGCCTTATTGAAAAATTATACAGTTTATTCCTGGTAGTCCATGTTCTCTGGCTAGAAAGGCATGATGTAAATAACTGAATACTAACAATAAGACAAGATTTTACAGAACATTTTGTATAGTATGCTTAAAATCATAACACAAGTATTTTTTGTTGAGCTGTATTCTTATTATTATAGAGTAGTAAAAGGATGTAGAATTTTTGCTGATTGTGAACATCAGTATAGGTTCCAGTTTATAGAAAGCAGGAAACAGTACTCTGTCTTAAACAATGTGCAATCTACATTTATTAATAGCTTACAAATTACAATTTCATCAAGCTTTAGCAAGGAAGTTAATAAAAGGGCTACTCCATCATCCATACTAAAAGATCAGCCTTGTTTAATAATTCCTCATCTTGAACTGTTGCTATTCTAGACATTGATAAATATTCGACTTCCCCAGCTACTCAACATGAAGTACAAACATTTCCTCACCCAATCTCTCCCCAAAAGTCCAACTCTGTGAGACAGGTTGATCTGAGGGAGAATCACTGGCTCCTAATCAGACAATGAGTTCCTAAGTATAATTGAAAACCGTAAGTGTTAAAAATAGCCATTGGTTTTAAGAAATGTTGTGGAGGTTTGTTTGTTTGTTTTTTTCCTTGTTATTTCTTTTCTGTTATACTGTTTTTAGATTGCAAACTGAGCTGCTAGCCTTGTGAGAACATTTTGGGATGAGGAACTGGATTAAAATGCTTAAAAATACAAATTCTAAAAAAGTACTTTCTTCAAAGGGCTTGGTGTGCATTCTTGATATATTGGGCCTTTGTAGTAAAGTGTGCTAATGATGACTAATTTGATAAATGTGTGAAAGAGGAACAAGGACTTGGGTTCAGCAAGGACTCTTCTTATTAACCAGTGTGTCCTGGGCTGACCACAACTGTTGAGTAGTTGGGAAATTCTAACTATACATGCCTACAAAGCATATTTCTAGCAATTCATTAATCCCTACAATTATTTTCAAATTAGTACCAGTTAACACTGTATATGTGTTTATGCAAAAGTAAGAGTTCTTAACTAATTAAATACTAATTAACTAATTATTAACTAATTAAATACCAGCTTCAGCATCTTTTTTTTTTGATACTATGCGCTAAAATTGCCAGACCAACTAATTGTCCTATGAAAAGATAATACAAAAAGAATCACAAAATACAATTTGATCAATCTAAGCAAGAACAACAAATTTGTTCTTTACAAATTCTTTTCTATAGGTAGATTTTATATATATATATATATATATATATATATTCAATCTATAACATAAAATTATATTATATTATTTTATTATATGTATAAGCCTATGGATGTCAGGTGATCACTACATAACTGTAAAATGTAGCAGCTGGTTTAGTGTTTTTCTGTAGCTGCTTCAAAGTTCATAAAAGACATTTGTGATGGTGCCATTTTTATGCAGTGCAACACTTTGGTTCTGCCTTTCAGATCAGCAACCATGTCTCTGTGAATGTAGGATGCATTCCAACTTCATTAAAGATGGAAGGGAAATAGATTATCTATTTCATAGGCCCTGCACTGATTTGCAATAATTTAGTGTACTCCATTGTGGGGTATGTGTGTGTTTTTAAAAAAAGATTATGAAAGAATTGGGGTGGGAAGAGAACAATTGAAAATAAAGAGAATAATGGTGAATATTGACTCTGTGCCAATATGCACTAATGGCCAATACCCCACACCCATTATAGGTAGTACTTCCTCCTCTGATCTACTTATTTTCCCTCCAAATGTTCTTATTTTGCTGTTGCTTGCATTTCAAGGTTAAAAAAGTCAGAATACAATAGTAAATATGTAAGATTAGCTTTTTAAAAATATATTAGCAATTGAAAGAAGAAAGTAAACTGATTTTAGAAACACTTTCTTGAAGCTTAGAACACAAACAGTCCTTTAGATCTTTTATCTCAGAGCCACAAAAGCACCCTATATTTCTCTATGTGTGTGATGGAAATGCATGTGTGTGTATACGCACACATATTCCATGTCTGTCCATGCATGAGTTTACACAAGCATGGTGCATGTATTTTAATTCACACATGATTTCATATCTTTAAAAGGTTTTTTTCTACAGCTCTCTTTCTTTTTCTTTCTTTTCCTTTCCCCTCCCCGCTATTTTATATATTTCAAAGCTGGCAGTTCAGTAAATGGCTGGAACTGCCACATCTCTGTTCTTGCTAAAGAAATCAATGCTAATCCTATTACTGGCAGTTATCACCTATCCCAGAAACGGCAGCTGAAAGAAAAAAAAAACACGGAGATGTCAAAGTCGGGGGGGGGGGGGGAAAGGCTGGGGGAAAGGGGGAGGTGCCCTTCTTTCACTTTCAAACAGTGATTGTTTTCTTATTTTTGATCATTTTTCCCCGTTATGAGAGAAACTAAATCTCCACCATCGTCATCACCCAACAACATAAAGAGTCTGGTTTAAGCCTCTGCCTCTCTCCCAAAACAAGTTCAAAGCCCAAGTTGTTCATTTACTCATTGTCCACACTGTGCTTAGGAAGTGCAATATTGAGTCTTTGCCTTAGCATGGAGGTGAGAACTTGAACGAGGAGAAGCAGAGAATTCTGCTGGGAAGTAAAGAATTGCTAGTTTTCCCCATGTGGCCTTTTCTTCCTGAAAGCTGTAAGTCACAAAGCTGAGCAACCCCAAATTCCCCCTGATCCCCACCACCCCTTTCTAAACAATCTTGTGTCATGGTTCGGTGTACTGGAGTAAGAGCTTTTTTTTCCTCCCTTAATCCAACATCCTAAAATATTTAAGTTCTAAAGTGTTTTGTCAGACATTATGTTACAGTGAAATTTGATGCTTTCTTTCAGGTACAATCAGAGATGTGGCTTGGATTTGTTGAAATATGTGTCTTTTCCACTGTCACTGACTTTTTTACACCACCACTCCCCCTCCCCTCCCTCTCCCCCCCAGCATTGGCTCTGTTAATTAATGCTGTGCTCCCTGAATTTATTTCAAATCCATCATTTCCCCTTCCTGATTTTTTAATTTAATATCTCTCTTCAGCCGGTCCACTTTTCAAACAGTTAATACTCCATAGATCTTCAGACATCTTTATTCACAAAAGAGGGGGCATATGTGCATAATTTCAAAGTGGGGTAAACAGGAATCATAGGTTTGGGCTGCAAAAATCTAGATGACTAGATCAGTTTTGCAATGGACATAGCAGTTGTATTATTTTTTAGCATAGTATCTCGGAAAATAAAACAGAAGTTAATTTTGTTGATTAGTGTCAGTTTTGTTGATTGTCTGTTTCAATTAATCTGCTTCATTGGAAGGTTGCCTAAATCCTGGTCATTTTCAGTTTTCCTGACAAATAAAATATAGTTGGACACACAAGTCTGTCTCCTCCCTGTCTCTCCTGGGGACCTAGTATATGTGATTAATGAACCTTAACCCTAACTGAATTAGGAATCTGTTTGGCACTGCTTAGTAAGCTAAAAATAATTTCAAAATTGACATTAAGGACTGGAAGCCATCTTTCCATAAGTTTCTTTATTTCACATTTTAACTTGAGAAATGTCCCAGTGAAATTTGGGGAGAGGACAGACAAACCATCTTAGAGAAGCCAAGATGGTATCTCAAGTTGCTCAGTGACAAGAGACTTACCCTTTCTTGTGGCAATACGTGTTGGTGTGGTGTTGGGGGTTTCCGGTTAAATGTGTGAAGAGTGAAGGATGTGTGTTTGTGTTTATTTTCATGGTCATGGTCATGATGTGCACTGAAGATGGCGTTTGATTTCATTGTACAAGGTGCAATGACAATAAAGTAAACTAAAACTAAAACAAAGCCAGAGGCCAAAACCATCATTCTGCCTGAAACTCATGGGTAGTACAATCACTTTAGAGAATATGGATAGATTCAGAAAAGTGTGTGGCCAATGTTATGGCAACGTTATTTTGTGCCAATACCAGCAGGGGTGATATGAATCACTTAAATCATATATTGCATCTCAGAAAGTGTATGGGCAAAATTTTACATCTCTTGGCTTCCAGGGTTTCAGTAAGTCCTCTGAGTAACTAAACACCTTTGGTCCTGGGTTTTACAGTTCATGCTACTTGAATCTCCACATTTAATCTCAGAAGAAATGTGAGAAGTGGCCCAACAAGGAAATAGGTGCACAAGGAAGAGACAGAAAATATCTTTAAAAGAGATTGTTTTCCACAATTAAGAAAAAAGATATTACTCGGTGGCGACAGTGGTGACGGCAGCTCGGAGGCCTTGGTGGCGACGATGGCGGCAGCAGCCAGGCTCGGTGGCATTGCCCGGCTTGGCGGTGACAACACCTGGCTCGATGGGGCGGTGGCCTTGGTGGCGGCAGCCTCAGCTTTGGTGGCCCTGGTGGTGATGGCGGTGACAATGGTTTGGTGGCCTCGATGGTGATGCGGGCGGCGGCGATGGTGGCCTGGCTCAGTGGTATTGCCTGGCTTGGCAGCAGCGGCAGCCTCAGCGGCGGTGGTCCCAGCTTCAGTGGCCTCGGTGGCGGCGGCATGGCTGGCTCGGCGGCGGTGGTGGCAAAGGCGATGGCGGCCTGGCTTGGCAGCGATGGCGGCCCGGCTGCCTCAGCCCTGGCCCCAGTCTCGGCGACGATGGCAGCGATGGCGGGGAAGGTCGTGGCAGGTGAAATGTGCAACCACGGGGAGGAACGGAGTGGTGGCGGAGGGCCCACCCGGGTTGCCAGGCATGGTGGCCAGGGGGTCAGTCTGGCTGCCTTGGTCTCGGCCCCGGCGACGACGACGACAATGACGGTGACAGAGGATGCTGTGGCCAGCAAGATGTGGCAGCCAGGCGAGGCAGGCCCAACTTGCCAGATCTCTCCGCCCCCCACACTGGAGGCCACCTGAACCGGATCCCGTCTATGGGAAACTTCCGGGACCTTTTTTAGTCCCCTTGGAAGCACGGGCGGTCAGGCGGCATAAGATTAAGACTGGGCCAATTAGATACTCATCTAAGGGACTTGTGGGCCCTGGGAAATGTCCCCCTTTCCTTGAGGTGGCCCCCCGGACTGTCAATGGCCTACCTTAAGGACAGATCCTGGATCCCAAGAGGTGGCATGGCCAGAAGAAGCGTTTTAGGGGTGGTACCCAATTGTTTTCTTTTCTATTTAAAATTTTATCTGGGCTAGGGAGGGTGACCAGGTTGGGTTTGGGGGACAACTCACCTGGGACGGGGGTCAGACCGGAGGCCATGCGCAGCCGGGAGGATTCGGGGTTGGGGAGTCAGATCGAGGATGGGGGGTTATTTCCGGGAGGGAGAGGTGAATTTTATTTGCACGGTGAGCGGGAGAGGCGGATATGGTGGTTGTAGGGGGCCATATCATGTTTTGGGAGCACGCCCCCGCTGTTTACGTGTGGTGGCGCTCCAACCCCCAAGGCATTTCCCGCTCCCCAGGTGGTCCAAGTCATCAGGCCCTGGGCCTTCTATTGATGTTGTGTAATACCAGGTCCATAGTAAATAAAGCCCCCCTCATTTATGATCTGATTTGGGAGGGGGGAGCAGACCTGGCAGGCATTACTGAAACCTGGTTGGGCCAGGAGGGGGGTGTTCCCCTGGTGGAGATGTGCCCACCCGGGTTTCGGGTTTTCCATTGGCCGAGGGCTCAGGGGAAGGGCGGAGGGGTTGCGGTGATTATTAAGGAAGATCTGTGTCCTAGGGAATCCATTGTTCCTCAGACAACTGGATGTGAATCCCTCTTTGTGAAGTGTGGTTCCGGGGTTCAGATGGGCCTATTGATCACGTATCTGGCTCCCTGCTATGTGACATCAGCCCTGCCTGAGCTCCTGGAGGTTGTAGCTGGCTTGGCGGTTGAAACCCCTAGGCTTATGGTCATGGGGGATTTCAACCTACCCTCTGCCGGCAGGACCTCAGGGATTGCTCAGGAGTTCATGGCCTCCATGACAGCCTTGGGCCTAACCCATTTAATTCGGGACCCCACACACACTGGGGGTCACATCTTGGACTTGGCTTTTATCTCTGGCCAGTGGCAAGATGATCTAGGTATGGGGGACATTACTATAGAGCCCCTGTCATGGTCTGATCATTCGCTCCTTAGACTGGACTTTCGTTCCGCAGCCCCTCGCCATGGGGAGGCGGGGCCAATAAAATGGTTCCGCCCTAGGTGCCTGATGGACCTGGATAGGTTCCTGATGGAGCTTGGGCCTTTTCCCGAGGCTCGCACACATGACTCGGTTGGGGACTTGGTAGCCATCTGGGATAGGATAGCTGCTGGGGCCCTTGACCGGGTTGTACCCTTGCGGCCTCTGACCCGGTGCCGATCCCAATTAGCTCTTTGATTTTCCGAAGAGCTGAGGGAGATGAAGCACCAGAAAAGATGCCTAGAGAGTGGTTGGAAGTCCAGCCACTCTGGATCTGACCGAACACTATTACGGTCCCATATTAGGACCTATCCAGTGGCGATAAGGACGGCAAAGCAGTCCTACTTTTCCGCCCTTATTGCGTCCACAGAAAATCGCCCAGCCACCCTTTTTAGGGTGACTCACTCCCTTTTGGATGTGGGAGTGCGGGAGGATCCCCTGCAGGGATGGGCTGAGGATTTTTCGAGATATCTGCAGGACAAAATCGCTCAGATTCGGGATGAGTTGGACTCTGACTGGGCAACTCTGGACGGGATAGAATAGAATAGAATACTTTATTGGCCAAGTGTGATTGGACACACAAGGAATTTGTCTTGGTGTAAATACTCTCAGTATACATAAAGAAGGAACATTAGTTAAGAATCAAGAATCATAATGTACAACATTTAATGATAGTCATAGGGTACAATCAACATCAAATCATACTAGAAAACAGAGGATACAAGCAACAAAGTTACAGGCACAAGTGGGAGGGGATGGGTGATAAGGAGTGATGAGAAGATTAACAGTAATAGTAGTGTACACTTTGTAAATAGTTGAACAATGTTGAGGGAATTATTTGTTTAGCAAAGTGATGGCTTTCGGGAAAAAACTGTTCTTGTATCTAGTTGTTCTGGTGTGCAGTGCTCTACAGCGTTGTTTTGAGGGAAGGATGACTGGGGCAGATCCCGGGAAAGTCATTTGGGGTGGTTCGATCCAGTGACCCTGGAGGATGTGGACAGGATACTGGGTAGGCTTAATGCCACCACATGTTTACTGGATCCGTGTCCCTCCTGGTTGGTTTTGGCCACCTGGGAGGTGACACGAGGTTGCTTCCAGGGTATTATTAACGCTTCCTTGAATGAGGGGTTTTTGCCTGCCACCTTGAAAGAGGCAGTGGTGAGGCCCCTCCTCAAGAAACCGTCCCTGGACCCAACATTATTATCAAACTATCGTCCAGTCTCCAACCTTCGCTTTGTGGCGAAGGTTGTTGATAGTGTGGTGGCACGACAGCTCCCTCAGCACCTGGATGAAGCTGTCTATTTAGATCCGCTCTAATCGGGTTTCAGGCCCAGGCACAGCACGGAGACGGCGTTGGTCGTGTTGGTGGATGATCTCTGGAGGGCCCATGACAGGGGTTGTTCCTCTGTCTTGGTCCTGTTAGATCTCTTAGCGGCTTTTGATACTGTCGACCACAGTATCTTATTGCAACAGTTGGGGCGGTTGAGAGTGGGAGGCACTGTGTTATGGTGGTTCTCCTCCTTCCTCTCCAACCGTTCACAATTTGTGTTGGCAGGGGGGCAGAGGTCGACCTTGAGGCCCTTGATTTGTGGGGTACCTCAGGGGTCGGTGCTCTCGCCCCTGATGTTCAATATTTATGTGAAGCCGCTGGGTGAGATCATCCGTGGTTTTGGGGTAGAGTTCCATCAGTATACTGATGATACTCAGTTATACATTTCTACCCCAGGCCACCCCAACGAAGCTGTTGAAGTGATGACCCGGTGCCTGGAGGCTGTGAAGAGTTGGATGGGTTTAAACAGGCTTTGACTCAACCCGACTAAGACCGGGCTGTGGTTTCCTGCGCCCGGATACAGCCAGCTTATTCCATCGCTGGCTGTGGGGGGAGAAATTTTGACCCCCAAGGAGAGGGCATGCAATCTTGGTGTCCTCCTGGATGTACGGCTGTCATTGGAAGATCATATAACGGCTGTCGCCAGGGGGGCTTTTTATCACGTCCGACGGATCTTCCAGTTTCAGCCCTTTCTGGATCGGGACGTGCTTCGCACAGTCACTTCTGTCCTTGTTATCTCCCATCTAGACTATTGCAATGCTCTCTACATGGGGCTCCCTTTGAAAAGCATCCAGAGGCTTCAGCTGGTGCAGAGTGCGGCCGCGTGAGTGATTTTGGGGGCTTCTCGGAGCTCCCAGGTTACACCGCTCCTGCGCGAGCTGCATTGGTTTCCGGTGGCCTTCCGGGTGCGATTCAAGGTGTTGGTGGTCATCTTTAAAGCACTCCATGGCTTGGGACCCGGGTACTTACGGGACCGCCTGCTGCCACCATCGGTCTCCCGCCAGCCAGTGCGCTCTCACAGGGCGGGCCTCCTTGGGTTGTTGTCAGCTGGATGATGCTGGCTGGTGGCCCTGAGGGTGCGGGCCTTCTCTGTGGGAGTACCCTCCCTTTGGAATGAGTTACCCCCAGAGATGCGGACTATCCCTGACCTGCAAACCTTCTGGTGCGCATTGAAGACCTATCTTTTCCAACAAGCCGGTCTGGCCTAGTATGATTGGAAGGTTTTAATTTTTGTAATTTTTATCCTGTTTTTTATTAATTGATTATAATTTTAATCTTTCAGCCATTTATTTAATTCAATTTTAATTCTATTTTAAATTTTATATTTGATACTATATCATTTTTAGCTGGGCTGTGCACCGCCCCGAGTCCCAAATCGGGAGAGGGGGTGGTATATAAATTAAATTTAATTAATTAATTAATTAATTAAATAAATAATAAAGTAAATGTGGACATCACATCTTAATGTATAACAGGTCATATAAGGCTCTTCAAATAAGTCCAAAAGAAGCTGCTGGATAAATAATTCTAAGGTTTAAGGATTCCAAAAATTTTCTTGGAACATAATTCCAGGCTTGGCTAAGCCTTAGTAACCTGTTTTGAATTCATAGTTTAGAAACACAGTGACTTTGTTCATATATCACATTAATATGAACAGCATATCACATTAATATGAACAGTAGTCTCCCACCGACCTGTGCGCTCCCACAGGGAGGGCCTCCTTTGGGTCCCGACGGCCTCTATGTGCCGCCTGGCGACCCCGAGGAACAGGGCCTTCTCTGTGGGGGCGCTCGCTCTCTGGAATGGGCTCCCCCCTGAGTTGAGAATGACCACCGACCTGAGGGTGTTCAGGCATGATTTGAAGACCTGGCTCTTTGAGCAGGCCGGCCTGGGCTGATCCTAAGTTAATTTTAATGTGGTTTAATGTATTGAATTTTAAGGTTGGGATTTTAGATTCAGTTACAGCCCTTATTTAATTCTATTTTAATTGTTATATATATGTGGTTTTAGTAGGCTGTGCACTGCCCTGAGTCCTTCGGGAGAACCGGCGGTATATAAATTTTAATAAATAAATAAATAAAGCCAAAATGAAACAAATTGTGCCATGATCTGTAACCCAAGCCAGATGAAAAACCTTTAACAGAATAAATGTATTTCTTGCCAGTAGAACAACCTTGTATCAGAGATGTTCGCACTGGTTCCAGCGACCTGGTAGCAAGAATTTGGCATGGGTCGCGGAGCCGGTAGCAACCTCTGGCTGGCCCCCAAACCTGTACGGTCACCCAATAGTCGCTCGCCCCTTCTAGATGCTCAATCATTTTTTCCAGCTGTTCAATGTTTGCCCCGGCCACCCCCACCCTGTATATATTGCCTTTGCCAGTGGCCCAGCTAATTGCCTCGCCAGTTGCCTTATTGATGCCCGGTTGGCTCAGGTCACCAAAGATAAGTAATGCATGCCCCCTGCTGAGCCTTCGCCTTGGGTCAGGGGCTGGGGGCCCAGGGATACGTTCTATTCCCTGAGGGCCTGGAACTGCCGGCTGCCTCAGCTGGGTCAGGGAATGCATGATTCCCCAGCTCCAGCCTTGTCCCGGAGCCGCCACCCACTTGCCACCTGCTCTCCCTTAGGCGCAATGCGTTGCCTATTTTCCCCTCTTTCAGAGGCCCTGGTCCGGCTCTTAATCTCCTCGCTTCCTCCCCTATGACTGCCTCTTTCATTGTCTGTGGCTGCGACCTTGTGTTTCTCCAGCGGCTGGCTGCCAGGGAACGCAAGCCAGGGCTTAGAGCTGCTGGGCTCCCCACCAGCAGCTGCTGCCTCTTTTTTTGGTGCAAGAAGTCTCCCAGTTGATGCCTGTTTGCTAGCCAGAAGTGAACCAGTAGCCCATGCGCCATCTCCTAGCAGGAAGTCCCGGGATCTCACATGTGCACACGTGAGGCCGGGACTTTCTGCAAGGAGAAGGTGCATGGGCAAATCCCTCCAGTGCAGCGGGCCCAATGGGATGGACCTGCATGCCAACACTTCTGTTCCCCTTGCTCTCTTCCAGGTTCCGGTGCACCAGCCAGCCTGCCACCACTGCAGGTAAGAGGGCGGCAGTAGTTCACACATGCAGCTGTGCCTCCCCAAAAGAGCAGCAGCGAGAGACAGGTGAGAATTGCTCTCGGTGGCAGCAGGAGCAGCTGGTGGGACAGCGTTTGTTGGCGGGGCATGAAACACCCCGTGTCCGAGCTGGCCAGTGTGCCGGAACCTGGAATAGCAAGGAGAGCAGAGCTGCCAGCCAGAACAGGCGGGCCGGGGCTTTCCTTCCTTCCCACCCAAGCAGGCTTTTTACTGCTCTTCTGGGGAGGCGGGGCTGTGCAGGAGCTGACTCCATGCAGGAGGAATATCTGTCCAATGTCATGGTAAGAGGTGCTCCAAAAGGGAAGGTGGGGGGACTCCCGGGGCTGCCTCCCATAGCAGCACCGCCACACCCATAGCCGCTCACTTTCTGCCTTCTCCCAGGGCACAAAATAAACAAAGTGACCGGCCATGGTGGCTGCATGTGCTGGCCACTTTCTGCCTCCTCCCAGGGAATGTGTCACTTCCATCCCAGCCTGGCCAGCGGGTGGGCATGCAGCCCTTGAGGGGCATCTCCACTGTGCTGAGGCTGAGGGGGTAGCAGAGGTGCACACATGCATCAGCGGCAGCCGCGGTACATCTGGCTTCCCCACCCCCTCTTGGAATATTGCCAGCGCCGCCACCATAACTGCTGGGAAACTAAATAAACAAAGCGAGTCCAGCCGCCACCCCACCACTCACTTTCTGCCTTCTCGTGCCATCCCAGTCAGACCAGGTGTGTGTGCGTGTGTGTGAGCAAGAGAGAAAGAGAGAGAGAGAGGAAGAAAAAGAAAGACCAGAAAGAAAGAAAGAGGGAAAGAAAAGAAAGAGGGAAAGAAAAGAAAGAAAGAAAAAAATAGGAAGAGAGTGGTGTGTATGTGAGAGAGAGAGGGGGGCGGGTTGGACTGGGGGGGGCAGAGATCTTTGGGAGAGCACGCCACCTGATTTCTTCCTTATCCCGCCACCCCACTGCTGACTGGAACTGTTCATGAGTTTATTCAGTTCTTCCCCCCAGACCAGGTGTGTGTGAGCAAGAGAGAGGGAGGGAAGGAGAGAGAGAGAGAGAGAGATCAGAAAGAAAGAGAGAAAGAAAGAAACAAAAGAAAGAAAAAAATAGGAAGAGAGTGAGGGGGTGAGAGAGATGCCATGGCACTGCCCAATTTCTTCCTTATCCCGCTATCCCACTGCTGACTGGAGCGGGTTCATTCAGTTCATCCCAGAGTGGATTGTTTATAGTTGCTTTGAAGGACGGCCTGTTTGGAATTGCTCCAAGGGAAAAAATGTTTGAAAGAGCAGAATTATCCATGCTTTCTGCAGGCTTCTTTTGTGCAGCTTCATTCCATTTCAGTGGAGCAATTCTTTAGGGAACACAGTTCCCTCAGACCTCTCTGCCACTTAACATGCAAGCTGATTGGGGTTGGAAGCTCTTGGAGCATTTGTAGAAACTCTTATCCTTGCAATAAGGCAAAAGGCTGTCTCCATAGGTCACGTGGCAGAAGAGATCCAGATAACAGTTCAATAAGCCCCATCCTCCCCCTTGTAACAAAAGCCCTGCTTCCCCTCCATTCTCCATGCACGGGGGGCGGGGGGGGGGATCGCCTGTATGGCCTCACCTGACTGAACAGGGAGAACCAGAAGGATTTGTGTGTTCCCTGTGAATCTTAGACTGACCTTCGTCTGATCCATCAGATCTTTTCTTATCGCCTTAAAAGAGAATTTGCAATGAGATCCTATTTGTAATTAGGAGCCATTCTTGACACCTAAACACTGATGACCAATTGATCAGCAATCTGTGTGGTTAGAGAGTAGAGCAGCTTCCAGGAGTGCCTCATCCTAGAAACCTAGGAGTCCTTCCCCCCACTTATTCACCCCCTTCTTGGGCCTGGATGAACAAGTGTGTGTATGTGTGTGTGTGAGAGAGAGAGAGAGAGACAGAGACAGAGACAGAGAGAGAGATAAAGAAAAATGAAAGAAAAAAAATAGGAAGGTAGAGAAAAAGAAAAAACTCTGTGCTATTATTTTTAATTGTTCCATTATTTATCATGTATTAATATTTTACACTGTCCCTACACCTAGAGTGATTTTACTGCCTTTTTTTGCCCAGGGCTACCACATATTTTTCAGGGATTTACATGCATTCAAGGTCTAGTCTAGAGCATAAATATGTGTGTGTTTATTTTGTACATCAGGTTGCATAAGTCCAGCTTAATATGCTCTTCCTAGTATGTGATGTTTTGTATTGAAGGGAATAGTAATAATAAATAAAGAAGCATGTGAGGCATTTCCTCCTTTCAGTAGTCCATGAAAATGCATCAGTAGTACGTAGATAATAAAGTCAAAAAAGGTGAACAACATTTTTATAGAACTATAAATACTTTGAGGTTGGGTGTGGAATGGCTGGGAGGGGAGGGGCCAGGCGAGACACCCTTTGATGTGAGTGACATTGAGTTGCTCACAGCCACCCAGTCACATGATCACCAAGCCACGCCCACCAAATAAGCCACGCCCACAGAACCGGTAGTAAAAAAATTTGAATCCCACCACTGCCTTGTACTAACTTACAGCTAAAATTAGAACTGGTTCTACCCAACTGGATCCACCACTCAATCCATTTGTTTTCAGAGTTTATCTTCATGGTTCATGTTCCCAACAAATTCTAAAAATAGAAAAAGCATTTAATCATGTCTTCCAATCTCTTAAAAATACAAAGATTAAAGTTTTTGCAGGACCACAAGACTGATGGATAAAAGCACAAGCAATTAAGTTAAACAGTACATTGTATCATACATAGATTTTCTTTCTAACATTTTGTCTCTCGTTTCTCCCTCTCCCCCTCCCCTCGCTTCCCCCTTCTTTCTCTCATACACACACACACACACACACACCTCACATAGTTTTATTTACCAAGGTTCATCAACTGTGTTGATGACATGAGGTGGAAGGAACAAAATTCATCAGAATCCCAAGGCCAGTGCTTGGATATATTCAAGGTTAAATTGCAAAAGAGCAGTCTATTTTAGAAACAGTTGTGATTATTTGCTATCTTTTATGTACTTCATAGGAATTCAATAAAGAGGGTAGGAATTCAATTTAAGCTGGTCTGATTTGTCATTCAGTTTGCAATGCCACAAGAATGTCTATGGTCTAGAGGTTAAACAGATAATAGACTCTCCTTCTGCGTTTTGTTTTCTATCATTTGTTGTGTCTTCTGAGCATGTGCTGTAGGAATCCTGTCCTCTATCTGTTTGAAGGGAAACCAGAGAGTACTGCATTGAGAAAGAAGCTGACTGGTGTACTCATGTCTGGGAATATCTTTAAAGAGTATTAATTGTCAGTTTTAGCAGGGAAGCAGGATCACAAAAAGCTTCTGGATGCAGAGCACTCACTTCTTTAACTATGAATGTGAGACCAAACATGGACTTACAGTATATACCTTTTTTGTTTGCTTGTTTGTTTTGACACAAGAGTATTAATTGCCTAGAAAATTGGTGCTTTCCAAATGAATGTTGATCTTCTGACAGATTAATAATTCAGTATCCTTTTTGCTACTTTAGCTTGGAACTTGCATTTGAGCAGCTTGTGAACTGATCTACAGTCAAACCCCAGCCATGGAATTGCTGTTATAACTGAACTCTTCTAGTTCCTTGTTGGGGGGAAATAGCTATTTGATTTCTGTGTGCTCTGTATTATGATGTCCATTGTATATAGACATCATTTTGGTTATTAGAAGACAAAATCATTGGATTGGTATAATTTGATAAATAGTTCTTCAGTTTCCTAGGCCATGAAGTCCAACTATTTTTTTTTCTTACTGTTTCCAACTTTGCTGTCTCCAGCTATAATCCTGCTTATATTTTTATTTATTTATTTGATTTGTCAATCACTTACAAGATAATAGGTATAAATATAAACATAGTTATGAATACATGAAATGGATACATATAAGAAAAATAAAAAGAAACAATAGGACAGGAATGGTAGGTATGTTGATGCGCTTATACACACCCCCTACAGATCTCTTAGGAAGGGAGTGAGGCAGGGGTGGGATTCTACCAGTTTGCACCTATTCGCTAGAACTGGTTGTTAACATTCTAAGCAGTTCGGCGAATTGGTTGTTAGAAGAAATTACTGGCTTAATCCTGTAAGGAAGACAGGAAGGAAACATTCTGGTGGTTGATGCTTACAGAAACTGCCTCTCCATTAACCCTTATTACATTCCTGGCAGGACTAGACTTCCTGTCTCAGGAATGTCTCTGGAGTTTTTTTCCTTTCCTTGGCTGGTACTTTGCTTGTGTGGAGTGAGCATTCAAAGTTACAATGGCACTGAAAAAGGTGACTTATGACCATTTTTCACACTTACGACTGTTGCAGCATCCCCACAGTCATGAGAGGCCAGGCAAGGAGATGCGTGCCTCGATGTGAGTGATGTTGAGTTGGCCAATGACATGACCACCAAGCCATGTCCACACAGTCACATGACTACCAAGCCACACCCACTAACTAAGCCACACCCACAGAACCAGTTGTTAAAAAATTTGAATCCCACCCCTGGGGTGAGGTCAATAGTAGACAATCTAAGGTTAAGGTTTTTGGGGTTTGGGGAAGAAACCACAGAGTCAGGTAGAGTATTCCAGACATTGACTACTCTGTTGCTGAAGTCGTATTTCCTGCAATCAAGTTTGGTGCAGTTTACCTTGAGTTGTATCTATTGTGTGCTCTTGTATTGTTATGGTTGAAGCTGAAATATTCATTGACAGGTAGGACATTGCAAAGCATGATTTTATATACTATACTTAGATAGGATCGAAGGTGGCATAGTTCTAGGTTTTCTAGGTGTAGACTTTCAAGTCTGGTGGCATAAGGTATTCTGCAATGAGTAGAGGAGTGGAGAACTCTTCTTGTGAAATATTTTAGGACTTTCTCAACTGTGTTAATATCAGATATGTAATATGGGTTCCAGACTGATGAGCTGTATTCAAGTATTGGTCTATCAAATGTTTTATGTGCTCTATATGTTTTATATACTGTAACTATGAAAAAGCTTGAAGATTATATCACACCAGTATAATCTGCATACAAAAGATTTGCATAAAAGTTGCAGATTACAGGATAGTTTTTTTCTGAAACCAATTGTTAATTAGAGAGTAGGTTGTTTGTCTCTAAGTGCAGGATAATGGATTGATTAATAATTGATTCCATGACTTTACAGGTGACACAGCATAAAGAGATAGGTCTATAATTTTCAACTAGGCTGGGGTCTCCCTTTTTGAAGATGGGGATGACTGTGGCTTGTGACCATAGGTTTGGCAAGGAGCTGGTCCTGAAAGATTTTTCAAAGATTATGCTTAGAGGTTCGACTATGGCAGTGGATAGCTTTTTTAAGAAGTAGGCATATATTCCATCCGGTCCAATAGGCAGAGATGGTTTTAGATTGCATAGTGCTTTTTCAACATTGTCTTCTGTAAAATCAATATGTATTAGATCATTGTATGTCTGTGATTCGACTAGGAAATACTGGGCATGATCCATTGCTGTTTACAAATACTGAGCCGAAGAATGTGTTAAAGAAGTTGGCTTTAATGGTGTCATCATTGCAGTCTTTACCATTAGGTCATGCTATATGCTGTGATAATTTTGTATTCAATGTAATTATATCACCCATCAACTTCCCCTTCTGTTACATCAATAATTAGGAGCCTGAATGTGGATAGTAAAGAGTTGTCTGTAAAGTCAAACAGATATTATTTAGACCCTGATTGCATTGTACCCAAGTACTGTCCTTGCTACATCCTATCTGATTAAAAATAAACAGCAAGATTCCTTTCCTGTTCCTCATGCTACAAGTAGAAAATAGCATGCTTCTTTGTTCAATTCCAGCCCACTCCAATTCTCTGATGCCTAAGATGTTAATATGTAATCAATTGATTTCATTTTTCTCTCTGCTGAACTTTCCCATGCTCATGCTTCTTACATTCTATCTTCCCACTGTTTTCTGTTTTTGTAGCTTCAGATTTTCCCTCCTGCATGGAAAATCAGTAATCTAGCTAAGTCATAAACTTTGTTAGTACTCCAAAATATCTTCTGCTCTTTCTCAGTAGTGTCAGTACTGTCTGATTTGAGAAGTCCATAATCTATCTGAGGGTACTATATTATCAATAATTTCACCTTGTCTGTCCATGTGATTTTCTTGGTAAAGTACAGAGTACTTTAATACTCCCTTTTCCCACCCACTGTGATATGATGCCTTTGTTGTTAAGGTGACCTTTCAACTTCTTCCTGTATAGCTTATATGCAATATATATCTTTTTATATTATAGGTGACCCTGCTGGGATTATAAATTCTTGGTATACACTCCCAGTATTTTCATTCATTCTTCTGAGCAAACCCTCCACCAGCTCCTTGGTGAGGCAGCATAGAAAGACTTGAGGAGGGTCCTTGGTGCTCTCTGAGCTTGGTTGTTTTCTTGCAGATGTTTCATTATCCAAACTAGGTAACACCATCAGCACTCTTTCTATAAGTATAGCCATTGCAAATAAGAAAAATAAATTAGATCAGATGCTTTGCCAATTGAGCTAATTAGTGTCACTATTACCTAGCATCCACTGAAATCTATAGAGTAAATAAAATGGTGGCCAGTAATAGAGTTTGCTGACTCTGATCTTGATCCCATTCTCTTCCCTGGCAATGATAACAAGGATATCTAAAGACTGCAAGACAATTTCTTCAGTCATCTAACTGAATTGAAAAATAATCTCTTTTCTTACCTGCTTGTTTAACATGGGAAGGGGCATGAGGTGTGGCCATTCCACCATTCCTTCCAGACATTTCTGGTTTTTTTACTAGGCCACCTTTCCAGGGCAGGCTTAAGATGTCAGCTAATTGAGATGACAGCAGTGTCAGTGGTGGGATTCAAAAGGTTTTACTACGGGTTCTGTGAGCATGGCTTGGTGGGCGTGGCAGGGGAAAAATACTGTAAAATCTCTATTCCCACCCCACTCCAGGGAGAAAGTTACTACAAAATCCCATTCCCTCCCCACCCCACTAACCTGCATTCCAGCTCCGTTCTCCTGGTGAGTGGAGACAAAAGAAGACCCAGTTGAAGCTGGCACTCAGGAGGCAGAGAATAGATGGGGCTGGCCCAGTCAGAGGTGGTATTTGCAGGTTCTACAAAATACTTAAAATTTCTTCAACTGGTTCTCCAGAACTGGTCAGAACCTGCTGAATACCGTCTCTGAACAGTGTGATAAACAAGTTATCCACCACAAAAGGATAAAGAAATAGAAGCAAATTCAATGACATCTTCTGGCCAGATGGATTGACTCATTTTTGTTTCAAAATTCTGGCACATTAATTAGTGTAGACCCTTCTCCATGGCTCGGCAAGATGCTGAGATGCTGAGTCAATTGACAGAAAGGTTATTATACAATAATGGAGAAATCAGTTTTTATAAACAGGGTACTTTATTTTACAGAGTATTAACTTTAATCCATAGCTTTTTCTTTTCCCTGGTCCTTGACCTCTTTTGGGGTGTGATTTCTGCCAGGATGCATTTATTCAGAAGGAGAAAATCCTCCAGAAGTGTTTTTACTATAGCTGACACTTCTAGATTGAGATAGCTGGATATTGCACAACATTTTTGTCTCCATTTATAACAGTCTAATCTTCAGGTATTAAGACAAAGTCTGACTGTCTAAGATAATAGGGTTAAGACAATGTCTATTGACTTAAATTCAGGATTAATTGGGGAGGGTTAGCTTATACCACCTATGCCCCTTCTTTAATAAAAAAAAAAATCAGTCATTCATGCTTTAGTTGTATTTCAATTATATTACTTCAAATGTGACAAGTAACCAAGAATGATGCCTTCTACTGTGGCCAGACTAACATCCTGCAAAAGCTTTATAGAACATCTATTTTTAAGGCCATGTGTGGAAAACTACTTCTATTTAGATCCGTTCCAATCGGGCTTCAGGCCCGGGCACAGTACCGAAACAGCATTGGTCGCGTTGGTAGATGATCTCTGGAGGGCCCGTGACAGAGGTTACTCCTCTGTCCTGGTCCTGTTAGATCTTTCAGCGACTTTTGATACTATCGACCATAGTATCCTATTGCGGCGGTTGGAGGGGTTGGGAATTGGGGGCACCATTTTGCGATGGTTCTTGTCCTTCCTCTTGGACTGCTTGCAATTTGTGTTGACGGGGGGGAGAGGTCCACCCCTAGGCCCCTCATTTGTGGGGTGCCTCAGGGGTCGGTCCTCTCCCCTCTTCTGTTCAACATTTATGTGAAGCCGCTGGGAGAGATCATCCGTGGTTTCGGGGTGAAATGTCATCTTTATGCTGACAACACTCAGCTTTACATCTCCACCCCAAACCACCCCAACGATGCTGTGCAGGTTATGGCCCGTTGCCTGGAGGCTGTGCGGAACTGGATGGGCGGGAACAGGCTTCGACTCAACCCTTCCAAGACTGAGTGGCTGTGGTTTCCGGCGGCCCGATATAGTCAGCTGACTCCATCGCTGGCTATTGGGGATGAGATCTTGACCCCCACAGAAGGGGCTCGCAATCTTGGTGTCCTCCTGGATGTACGGCTGTCTTTGGAAGATCATATCACGGCCGTCTCCAGGGGGGCTTTTTATCAGGTTCGCCTGATATGTCAGATGCGGCCCTTTCTCGATCGGGACGCCTTACGCATGGTCACCCATGCCCTGGTCACCTCCCGTCTGGACTACTGTAATGCCCTGTACATGGGGCTCCCTGCAGGGAGCACCCGGAGGCTTCAACTTGTACAAAATGCAGCCGTGCGGGTAGTTATGGGGGCGTCGAGATACTCCCATGTGACGCCCCTCCTGCGCGAGCTGCATTGGTTGCCGGTGGCCTTCCGGGTTCGCTTTAAAGTATTGGTTTTGGTCTTTAAAGCGCTCCATGGCATCGGACCAGGATACTTACAAGACCGCATTCTGCCAGTAGTCTCCCACCGACCGGTGCGCTCCCACAGAGAGGGTCTCCTCTGGGTCCTGACGCCTTCTATGTGCCGCCTGGTGATCCCGAGGAATAGGGCCTTCTCTGTGGGCGCACCCGCCCTTTGGAACGGGATGCCTACGAACGACCACTGACCTGAGGGCGTTCAGACATGACCTGAAGACCTGGCTCTTTGAGCAGGCCGGCCTGAGCTGATTCAAATGGGATTTTTAAATGGGGTTTTAGATTAATTGGGGTGGGGTACAAAAGTTTTAATTTATTTTAATCGGGGGTTTTAGATTTTTATTGGGGCAGCCTATAATTTAATTCTTTTTTAACTATATTTATCTCTGTTTATATGTATTTTAGTTGGCTGTTCACCGCCCTGACTCCTTCGGGAGAAGGGTGGTATATAAAATTTATGAAATAAATAATAAAATACCAGACAGACAGCAATCAAAATGTGTGAGAGCAAGCTGTTGCACAGAAGGGGACAGGCACCAAGAACAAATGATTATGGAGTCCCTGAAATAGAAACTCCCTCATTGACAGGACCTTTAATAGGTCCTCTCTTACTTATTTCACCTGATGGGAAGATTCATTTTAGAGGACATGGTCTTGTAAATGGACCCTGAGCCATGTTTGGCTTTGAGGTGCTAATCAGCATCTTGAGTTGTATCTAAGAAGCTGACTAGCAGACAGTGCATCTCCAGGAGTAGACTTATCATATGGGTCAGGGGTTTCCAACCCCTGGGCCTTGAGCCCTTCAGAACCAGGGCATGGGAGTGGTGAGTGAGCATACCCATGTGTGTACACATCCCCACTTGTGTGAGCAGCAAATAAGTGTGGGTGGGTGTGTTCTTTTGTATGAGTGGCATGTGAGTGTGCATGGCCACCAATCACATGGAACCATTTCCTCCCCGTGGGCGGTCCACAAAGTCAGAAAAGTTGGGGAACTCTGATATGGGTGATTTAGAGTTGCATACCACAACCCTGAGGTGAAAAAGAGATGAATGATTGTGTGTAATGCTGTCTGATCCAGACAGAGATGCACATATGAGATGTAACTGTATAAAAGCTCTTCTGGTCACAGCATATATTTTCTATTTTAAGAGAAGTTGTAAGTCCAAGAGAAGCCCCAGATTACTAATCAGCTCTCAACTGTTCACCACCAAATGTATTGTGCAATTAACATCAACAATGCTAATTGCACAAAAGGCCATTTTAAAAGTCAGATAGTCATTGATGCTATACATGCCAAGGATTAGAAGATATTATTTGGGGAGGGATAATGAATTTTGTTACTTATAGTCACTGTGAGTCTATGCAAAAAAAAATGATTATTCACAGTTTGGGAAACAAGGTGAGAAATTGGTTCTGTGATATGTAGAAGATTAAATGAAATTATTTTAATTGCTTTCCCACTTTTGACATCTATGTAAGATTCCATCCTGGGTTAATATTTATTTAATACTATCTTATTTGAAAAATTACTATCACTACATTTGACTTTCAAATTTTTCTCATAAACTGTGGTTTATGTCTATTTTGGATTGTAAAAATGTCATGCTGAATATTATATCACATTTGTTTTCCCACTCATTGTAATATTCTATCTTAATGGCACATCTATGTCATAGTTTTTTAAAAGTTGTAGATACCAGCTTCTCAACCCAACAGTTGAGTTCCAAAATTTACTGTCCAAGTGATGTACATTACTATACACCAAGAGTCTACTAAGCATTCCCTTCCTTTAACTGGATCTTAACCTATAAAATAAATGAGTCACTAGGAAATAGTTCCATGTCTCTTCTCTTCTGTACTTGGAACTTTTTTTTTATTCTGAATATTTCAGCATATCCATTTACCTGGCACTATATTTAGTATCACAGCACCAAGATGACATATATAAAGATTCAGTTGCAATTCCGATCTGATGACACTTCCCTCTTCTTTTTATCCTCATTTTATGCTGGCACTCTCAATTCAGCACAAACTTGGTGTGTTTAATTTTAAAAGAAGTAAAATGTTCCTGGAAACGCCTCAGACCACTGCAAATCACCTATTTTATGGAGGCAGTAAAATTGTGTATCGGATTAGAAGTGATGCTGATCTGTAATTTATAGTAACTTTTAATGACATTATAATTTTCCCCTGTGGACTCCATCGTGGAATTATTAGGATGCACAGTATAGAAAAATGAAATTTGTAAGAAGAAAACAGGACAGTTGTTGCGGAGAGGAGTAAAATTGAGTTTTACAAATATATTCATTGTCTGTACTATGCAGCAGCATCTAAGGCTGAACAGGTGATCGGATTTGTTTATAAATAAAAAAATGTATGTTCTGAAATGTTTTTCACTCTCTCCATATTTATTACTATAACTATAGTTATACATCAGTGTTGAATTTATTTTTCATCTTCCTTACAGAAAGTATGGAGCCCCAACCAAACATCAAATACATAATTGTCCCATTCATGTAAATAATAAGTATCTTCAGTGTTAAATCTACATGTGGATAAAAGTTGTAAGTCTTACGGAAAGCCAGGTACAATTTTTTTCTGCATCAAAAACTAACAAAAATGTTGTATTTGTAATTTTGATGTTAAAGATATTCATCTCAAAATTATTTATATTTCTAGTAAGTATCACCAAGGCCAACAAATTATTTTACTTTAATAATAAAAAAGTGATAAGATCATTCTATTACAGATAGTATAATTTCTATTTATAAATTCCACAACTCAGTGTATATTATCTGTATTCACATTGTCAAAGAGGAATATTCCACTACTTGAGTGAGTTCACACTTCAGACTAAGCTAACCTTGATTTGCAAGCCATGATGGTTGGATTCACAAAGCAAAGACAAAAGAAACAGCAGTAATCTTTAAAGTGATTATCATAGGAATTTCGTAAAATGACACTAAACGGAAGTGTAACTATTCAATATAATATTAGATACCTTGAAATGGTTTATTTATATAACCTATAAATACTATGTTTCAAAAAGTCTAATCAAATCTAAATGCCATTATATTTACACTTAGTAAAAGTGAACTGTTGCAGATCCAAACAAAAATGTCAACCTGTGAAATAACATTATGACATTTGTGAATATTTCAGTGCTTGCACAGAAAGTCCAACAACCAATAAGAAGACAAAACAGGTACCTTGCACATTAAGAAGTTATACCACAAACTGCATAATCAAAGTCTCTCTGCTGTATACTACACTTGTGTAGTGAAACAGCTCTTAGTGTAAATCCAATATTGTTCTTTTTTTCTCCCAGACCTATGTGTGAAGAGAAAACAAATGTTTTAAAGGAAAGGAAGAACTTTTTAAAATATAGATTTACAAACAGAGTCAAACTATAGAAGTGGCCCAAGAGATATTTTATTTTGTATTTTTCCTCTATGTTTCTATCTGTGTTCCAGGATCTATGTAGATCACTTCATCAATTTCTCAGTAAGACCAAAAATATTTTATTTGTGCTGCTGCCATAGTGGCATAATAATGAAAGTTTTTAAATTCAAGTGTGTGATTCTAATAATTCTTCATCTTTGTTCACAGTCCTGCCTTGCCTTTTCTCATCCTTGATTTCTATCACATTTTTCAAGTTTATACATGTATGGCCTATAGCAAATAAAACAGACATCATTCATTTTAGCATAATAGATTAGGCTGACATAGTCTTATAATCATAGTCTGATTCCTTCCGGAATGACTTGGTGTTAAAGATTCCCCTTGAGATGTTTCATGCTTTTAATGTTGGTGAGTCACCTTGTTTAATGTAGCGATTACCTCAACAGCAATTTAGCCATTTAGGATTGTAGAACTGTTTGCTCCAACCAGAAGTGGGATGACCTATGAGATCATTTTAGGAGGAATTACTCCTACTTCCCTACTTTTGGGGATCAAAGTTGCTTATGTCAAAAGGCACTGCTTTTGGTCGCAACACCAGTTCCCTGGAATACTCTCCCAGTAGAGATGGCAAAAAATTGAAGGCTGAGCTTTTCCAGAGAGCATTCCAAATAAGACTGGATCATCTTTTACCATTTCTTTATTTGTATTGCTATTGTTTGTTTACATATGTGAGATTTGCTTCAAGTTTTATTGTTGCTTTTAAAATTTGCACTTTTCATGCTTTTATATATGTTTTTAAGGTGTTCATATATTAATGTAAACAGGTGAAATTCAAACTGCTTGTGTTGGAATAAAAGTGTAATAAATAAATACACGTTTTGGTGTGGAAGCAGATGTTACAGCTTTACCAGACACAAAGATCATATTCTACATTGGGCAGGATATTAGTGATCTGGCTATGGCCCTATAACTCTAATATATTTGTCATGATTAGATTGTTCACTGTTAAGATCACATATTTCTAACTTCTGATTGACAATATTGTGGAATATCATCAGACCTTGATAGACTAGGGCCTCTAAATTCACTTCCTTCAGCAAAGAGCTGGTAGTTTAAAGACGAGTGAGATTATTCTTTTGTATATTACAACAGTCGGAGTATTGGCAGGACTATAACCTTCCTTACTTTTTTCCTAAAGTTGAAAGATATTATGGAAAACAACAAAATCTGATCAGAAAAGGGTTAGAAATAGATAAACCACTCTTATCTAGTGTAAAGTGTAGTCACTGTATAAAAAGGTCCTGCATCGTTTGCCCTCCAGACCTAATAATAAGGGGAGCTGGCTGTTGTTATTTTTGTACAGGCCACCTGTGTCAAAAGCTGGCTCTGATGAAACTTCTGCTCCAGAGATTGGGGGAATTACTCAAGAAAGCAACATGACTTTTCTTCACACAGTAGAGGTGACACACATTGCCCTATGAAGTAGGGCCAATCCTCTTCAATCAGCAATCTCTTCATGAAGAAAATGACTTCTGCCCTGACATTACCAATGCCCAGAAGCCATTTGGTCAGTTGAAGTGAGACATAGCAGCTATTCCAATGCTTAGAAGCAGAGGGACCCTTCACTTTAAGATTTTGTTCTAAGTGGGAGAGTTCACTTTAAGCCAAATCAAAGCGAAAAATCCCTTTGAAGCTACTCACATCTAAGGCAACTATCCTTCAATTATTGTATTTTTACACATTTTGATTCATTCCATGTTCAAATAAATGCATTCTTTAGGAAGTGACAGAAAGCTTACAGTACAATATTGCATTTAGGAAATCTACACACCAAAAACATATATTAGGTGAAAGTATTGTTAAAAGGGGTATGTCTAGCAGGGAAACAGGATGAAAAACAAAGAATGTGTGTTGCCTCTTTGGTTAACATATTTATAGTTAAATAACTAAGGAAATCTGTGGTTACGGTAGAGATATGTTCGGTAGGGATATGAACATACATGTATTTTATGTGCAGATGATGAGATATTGTTAGCTGAGAACCCAAATGATTTGCATCAAATCTTATACTGTATGTTGCAACAAGCAGTACGGATCTGAAAATTAATAGATCAAATATTAAAGTTGTTCTATGTGACAGGTAAAATGGTATAGATAATTGCAAGCAGGTAGGTGAATTGGTATATTTTGACAGAATGTTTACTTAAAAAATCTGTGTGATAAAACAAAAAAGATACACTAAAATTAATAAGTTTTATACATGTAGTTATGTTGTCTCATACACATCAAAAATAAACTTTAAAATACGTATGAGACTAAATGTCTACAGAGATTCTCGGTCAACCAGATCATGGTTGTCCCAAAGGTGCTTTTTCAAAAGACAACTTCCTTTGTTTTTGCTTGAAGATATTTGTTTCTCATCCAAGAAGCTTCTTCAGTTCAGTTCTTTTGGTCTTTTTGTTCCCTTTTTGGTTTGTTGATTATCACTTTTGCACAATATGTATATGTTTTCACTTTTTTCACTTCCAGCATTTTCTAATATCTTACTAGGTCTTTCACATTCTTCACAGTATTTTTCACATGAACACAAATTAATTCACAAATTTAATTTACCATGACAGGGTATTATTTCTCTACTACTTAATTTGTTATATCTCATTGTATAGATCAGTAGTAGGACAGTTGGTCATTTGTGTCCAAACAGTTTTTAAATTATCTTTCAAATTACACTCATACTTGTCCCAGAGGTGCTTTTTCAAAAGGCAACTGGACTTTGATTACCTCAAGTTTTTAATGTCTTTAGCTTACTCTTTACTTTACTCCTTCTTTCCACATATTTCATAATGTTGTTTATCTTATATGATAGGCATTATATGTGTGTGTGTGTGTGTGTGTGTGTGTGTGTACCTAATTGATTAAATCTCATAGCACATATTAGTAACAATAAAGGGACTGGTATTTTCTTTTGAAATTCTGATCCACTTCTAGAAAAATTGTCCTGCTTCCCATCATTGCAATATAATAACAATATAATATGAAATTTAATGAGATATTACATTTTTATGAAGTAATTTATCTACTTTCATTTAGATATGATTTTTTTTCCTCCTACCTGGATACCCATCTGGCAAGATAATGAAGCCAATGGAAGAATGGAATTGCTGTTCTGCCACAATGCAATAATCAACAAGTGGGGAACTCAGCTGTTACCATTTTCAGAAATCTTTCCTTTTTCTAAGCAATTTGGCTTCAGGCATAGCACTTCTTATCAGGCCTACTCTAAACAGAAAAATAGAAGAGATGGCTAAGTGGAAGTCTGAGCTTTACTCATTTGCTATTATCCATCTAAAAAAGGCCAATTATCTCTTGTAGAAAATGAAAATGAATCAAGTGCATTTTCTCAATCAAGAGTTTCTCATGTCCTTTTTTTCTTGGAGAATTAGTTCTCCAGGTAAAGAGTTCCAAAAGCAATTAAAGAGAATGTTGTACCTCTGCCCTACACCTTGATAATATTTTTTTTCTCCTCTTTCACTGCTTCTTTATCATGTCCTGGAATCAAAACTAGGTGAATTTGCAATGGTACCTTATAAAGAGAAGATACACTATGCACTAACAAACCGTTGATCCAGCTGCACTTCAATTAACAGAGTGCAGGACTCCTGCACAAATCAAACCAACGTTGGTTAAGCTAAGAGAGAGGGGATCCATGGAGATTCTTTAGATGTTTTTAACTGTTTCAATTCCCCCGTTTTTCTACATTCTACAGCACTGTTTTTCTCTTACCTTTGATACTCCATAGCCCGTCCCTCTTAAATATCATTATTAGAACACATATCTTATCCAAAAATACAGTAATGCATTTAGGAAGCCCATCAGATACGTCAGCACAGACAGAGCTTTTTCAATCAGTGAGATTTAAGGCCTAACTTCATTAAATTGTTTCTACAAAAAAAGTGAAAATGTCTCTAGCTTCAGAATTCATCCACCCTAATATTTGAGTTCTTATTGCAGCACCAATGAATTTATTGGATAAAATAAATGCTGACATATCATATTACATGTTCATTGAATATTAACTTTCAAAAAGTGTTAACTTCAGAGAGAGGAACTGCAAGTTAAGAGACTTAAATGTTGTACATACATCTGAGAAATAATAATTTTATAGAAGCACATACCAGAATAGTTTCAAGTTGAGGAATTTCAGTTCTATGTGTTCAATTTTTACAACTCAGTAAGGACTTCGGTTAAAAAAAAGTTTGAATTCTTCAACAAATTGTAGGAAAGCCAAAGATTTCATCATGTTATGCTTCTATTGATTTTAGTAATAAAAAAGGAGTAGGGAAATAAATGGATTAAATACAGTTAAATGTGCAATACAACCAAGACCAGATTCGAATTCAAGATTCAAAGGCAGTGTGACTTGATTCAAAATTATCATTTGAATCTGGAAGGTAATAAGATTCAGTGCAAATTGTTTCCAAATATATTAGGATGCACTGTCCATTGAACCAAGAAATTAGCTTCAGTTTATTGGTCCAGTCAAGGATAAGCAGGAGAGACACACAACAATTGTTTCTTTATTAATTCACATTGGTCTTGCCAACATGTTATGGCAGACGCTTTCCAAAAAAGCAACTTTTGATACTGACAATTTGATACAGTAAAGATACATGACTCGATTCTCTTCCTTTTATTTCCTGTGTTCCTTTTAGTAAATTATTTCCAAAATTATGCTGCCCCATCTTAATACTACTATGGTATTTGCCGTGCTCAGAATCCTCAATTATTTATTTATTTATTTATTTATTTATTTATTTGTTTGTTTGTTTATTATTTATTTAGATTTATATACCGCCCCCTCTCCCAAAGGGACTCGGGGCGGTGAACAGCCAGAATAAAAGCACATATAAACACATACAATGTTTACAAATTAAAAAAAAAAATGTTGGCATTTACAAAGATTAAAACACGGGGATTAAGAAAGATTAAAACCAAATTAAAAATTTAAAAACCCCTAGGCCAGACCGGCTTGCTGAAATAAGTAAGTTTTCAACGCACGACGAAAGGTCATGAGATCAGGGATAGTGCTCATCTCTGGGGGTAATTCGTTCCAGAGAGGGGGTGCCCCCAATTAGAAGGCCCGCATCCTTGGGGTCGCCAGCCATCCAGCCGGCGGCACCCCGAGGAGGCCAACTCTATAGGAGCGTATTGGTCGGTGGGAGGCCGATAATGGCAGGAGGCGGTCTCACAGATATCCTGGTCCCGAGCCATGGAGTGCTTTAAAGATGGTAACTAAGACCTTGAAGCGCACCCGGAGGGCCACCGGGAGCCAATGCAGCTCGTGCAGAAGTGGCGTAACATGGGAGCCCCGAGGAGCCCCCAACACCACCTGCGTGGCCGCATTCTGCACCAGCTGGAGCCTCCAGATGCTCTTCAAAGGCAGCCCCATGTAGAGAGCATTGGCATAGTCTAGGCAGGAGGTCACCGGGGCGGAGGTGACCGTGCAAAGCGCACCCCAATCCAGAAAGGGCCGCAACTGGTAGATCCTTCGGACCTGGCCAAAAGCCCCCCTGGCGACGGCCGCCACATGGTCTTCCAATGACAGCAACACATCCAAGAGGACACCCAGATTGCGGGCCCTCTCTGTGGGGGCAAGAGTTTTCCCCCCCACAACCAGCAATGGAACCAGCTGGCTGTACCGGGGCGCCGGGAAGCACAGCCACTCAGTCTTAGATGGGTTGAGCTGAAGCCTGTTCCGCCCCATCCAACACCGCACGGCCTCCAGGCACCGGGTCATCACTTCGACGGCTTCATCGGGGTGGCCCGGGGTAGAGCTGAGTATCATCAGCGTACTGATGGAACTCTACCCCAAAGCCATGGATGATCTCACCCAGCGGCTTCATATAAATATTGAACAGAAGGGGCGAGAGCACCAATCCCTGAGGCATCCTGCAAACCAGGGGCCTCGGGACCGACCTCTGCCACCCTGCCAACACGAATTGCGAGAGGAAGGAGGAGAACCACCGCATAACAGTGCCTCCTATCCCCAACCCCCCCAGCCGCCGCAATAAGATACTGTTATCGACAGTATCAAAAGCTGCCGAGTGATCTAATATGACCAGGACAGAGGAATAACCTCTATCACGGGCCCTCCAGAGATCATCCACCAATGCGACCAATGCCGTCTCCGTGCTGTGTCCAGGCCTGAAGTCCGATTGGCATGGATCCAAATAGACAGCTTCATCCAGGTGCTGGGGAAGCTGTCGTGCCACCACACTCTCAACAACCTTCGCCACAAAACGAAGGTTGGAGACGGGATGATAATTAGATAACAAAGTTGGGTCCAGGGACGGTTTCTTGAGGAGGGGGTCTCACCACCGCCTCTTTCAAGGCGGCGAGCAGATATCCCTCACTCAAGGAAGCGTTAATAATACCCTGAAACCACCTCGTGTCCCCTCTCGAGTGGCCAACACCAGCCAGGAGGGACACAGGTCCAATAAACATGTGGTAGCATTCAGCCCCCGCAGCAACCTGTCCACGTCTTCGGGGGTCACAGGATCAAACTCCTCCCAAATGACTGCCTCAATTTCCGCCCCCAACCCCCCACCCAGAGTTGCCCATTCAGAGTCCAACCCATCCCAGATCCGAGTGATTTTATCCACCAAGAAATTCGAAAAGTCCTCAGCCCATCTCTGCAAGGGGTCCTCCCGCGCTCCCCCTTCCAGGAGGGAGCGGGTCACTCTAAACAGGGCGGCTGGGCGGTTTCATGCAGACGCAATAAGAGTGGAAAAGTAAGAACACTTTGCCACCCTTATCGCCACTAAATAGGTCTTAATATAAGACGGTAGTAGTGTTTGGTCGGGTCCGGAGCGAGTAGTCCTCCAAATACTCTCCAGGCGTCTTTTCCGGCGCTTCATCTCCCTCAGCTCCCTGGAAAACCAAGGGGCCGAGTGAGAGCGGCGCCAGGTCAGAGGCTGCAAGGGCACGACCCGGTCCAGGGCCCCAGCCGCCACCTATTCCAGGTGGCGACCAGGTCCTCAACCGAGTCGTGTGTTCGAATGTCAGGACATGGCCCAAGCTCCATCAGGAACCTATCTGGGTCCATCAGGCGCCTGGGGTGGTACCAACATATTTGGTCCGCCTCCCTGCGATGGAGAGGAGCGGCCTGGAAGTCCAGCCTAAGGAGCGAATGATCTGACCATGACAAGGGCTCAATAAAAACATCCCCAACACCAAGATCATCCTGCCACTGTCCAGAGACAAAAACCAGATCCAGGATGTGACCCCCGATGTGAGTGGGTTCCCTAATTAATTGGGTCAGGCCCAAGGCTGTCATGGAAGCCAAGAACTCCTGAGCAATCCCCGAGGCCCCACCAGCTTACTTGACCTCAACAAGTAAGACCATCTTTAAATCTTCACATGCAAATTATGGCCTGAATGACATTTTCTAATACATAAGCAGTAAAGCTATCTGTGTTACTGGCACATCTCTATCATATTTATTTCCCTGAGAGGCATTGGTATGGGAATTTCAAATTACATAAGATATAGATATTACAATTACATTGCATTCATTCATTCATTGTATGCCCATCTCAATCAATGACTCTAGGTGGCTTACAGTTTTAAAAATATATTGCAATTAAAAATTAAAAAAAACATTTCAAAACAATAAAAACAGTAAAATATTTAAAGAACTCCAATTCAAACATGCACAAGAGCAAGGTGTATGGTCCGTTAGCAATAAACCAGGAAACAGAACCCTTGGTGCATTCTGTACCCCAGGCTTGGGAACATTGCGAGCTTTTTCCAGCTATATGAAAAGCTAACAGCGATTGGGCCAAGTCATCAATTTCCATTCCTCTCATAGTCAAGAAAAGACTGAAAGGCAGGCAAAGTGATCAGAATAGAGAATGAGGCAGAGTGGGAATGATATCCTAGAAAAACCAATAGGATCAACAAGAACCACCAGCTTGGTGGCATGGAGTATGATTTTAGGCTGACTCCCCAATGCCCACAAATACATCCACAGGATCTTGAGGCAAGATATTGGGGAAAACATTGTTTTCAGAACAGAATCCCTTAAGCCATCTATGGGCTGTCTCTGCTGCAGGAGAACATTGAAATATAACTGGAGTCATGCAGACTTGAGCTTTAGAAAGAGTGTGTGGTCCTTGCACCAAGACAAGGAATGGAGATTGCACTTAGTCATCCAGGAGGAATGGAAGATGAAATATGATTTGAACTTGACCCACCATTCATCTGACATCCTAACTGTATTCTATATTGACTAATTGACTCTCTATATTGAAGGCAGATTAAATTGCTCCAGACCTGTATTACACACCAATATTTTGCCATCCAATGCATTAAAAATATGATAAAGACATTGGCCCTATTCTAAATCTTAAGGTCATGTTTAATATTTGGCAAGTTGAAAATCAACCATTCATTCTTTCTCTGACCTAGTTTCTAATCAATGGCAGCAATTTACTTCTCAAACCATAACCACTTAGTTTCCTTCAATAGACTCTTATTATTGTCTGTCAAGCATTCTTGAAGAAAAGTATAAATTATATCAAGATTTTATCATTTATTACTATGCACCCTTAAGTAACTCTTCTAGGCTGCAGAGCAGTGTTAATTCTTAAGAAAAATTCTTATTCTCTTGTAAATTTAGCTAAAAGATTTAATTTCCATTAGTTATTGTTTCACCATAATTAATGAATGCTTAAAAAATTCCAATCCTTGTTGCACTTAATGGTCATTTGTTACTTTTCATGCTTTCATTACATCCGCTTGATATTCAGTGGTGTTCTATTATATAGAGTCCTTTCAACAATCTTCTGTGAAAAAATATCAGACTTAATAAGATAATTATTAATTCTAGGACCTGAATTATGGCTACATGTTGCATCCTTCCATAACCTGATGCCCAGAAGATCAGATTAAAACAACCACTATCCTTATAGCTAGTGCTGGGGAAAACATAGCATTTAGTTTGGAAATCATTTTTATCATTTATGTCATATATTAGTAATTGATTAATGATTCTTTGTTGTGACTCCTAGTAATTATGTAGATACTTACTGCCATGATTTACTGCCTCTCACAATCTGGCATTTCAAGTCTTCCAATGTTGCACTCATTGCCACTGTAATTGAACCCATCCACCCTGCTGCAGTTATCCAATTCTTTCCCAGCCTTCTCTAGACACTTGTACTTGCATAATATCCAAAATAGAATAATTTGAGCCTGATCAGGTGAGAATTCTGGGTTGATTTGTTTTATGATGCATTTCTTGTTTTTTTGACTGTCCACAGCAAGGGTCTCAAACTCAAGGCCCACGGGCCAGATCTGGCCTGTGGGGTGCTTAGATTTGACCCGCAGGGCCATCCTGGAAATAGCAAAGGACCAGTCCGCAGTGCCTCTGCTAGTAAAATCGGGACATGGGTGTGCCCCATTTTTGGCCTGGACAGCCTTGTGCAGCACCCTGCCAGCCAAAATGGGATGTGGGGGTCATGGCCATCCAGTGCCTGTTTTGGCTGCAGGAAGCCATCCAGGCTGAAAATGGGATGTGGGGCGGCTGGGCATAGCCCCCTGTGCCCCATTTTGGCTGGCAGAATATTGCAGGAGGCATCCATCCCATCTGCTCTCTGTCCCATCTTCTTCCCCCACCAGCTAGCCCGCAGAGGACAACTACAATGCTCATCTGTCCACAAAGAAATCTGCAGTATTAACAGGAGTCTTCTCCAACATGAAGGTTCAGAAGCATCAATACTTTTCTCACCCTATTTCTTTAAAGTCCAACTTTTGCTTGTACAGAGTGTCACAGGGAATGCTATGGCTTACATGTTTCTGTTTATTGTCAGTATAGACAGATCAGAGCAATTGAATATTTTTCAGAGCTGCTCTAGAAGTACTAGTCTGTGGTATATTACTTGATTGCTTATTCCTTTATTGTTAATGGTTAATCTTAAAAGGCAGAAGCTAACTACCACTTTGATGTCTTCATTGTCAATTCTAACGCTGGTTATTCTCTTGTTGTCGTTTGTTTGATTTTCTTTATATTTTATTTTAGTCCCATTTTTTTTTCACTTTGCTCGACTTTGAGTTCTACAGCTCACAGAACCTTTGCATTTTGGGCTGTTAGAATAATGTCATCAGTATATTATTTTTTCATCCAATTTTAGAACTACAATCATCTTCCCAAAAATTTCCCTTAATACATTATACATTCAGCAAATACATTAAAATTAGCAAAAGGAGTGAATAAATATAGATCTGGAAGAGTGGGCAAGATATCAGAATATGGACAGGGTACAGTAGGTAAATTTTAAATCTTCTCATAATCAGGAACAATTGCTAAATTCAAATAAAGAAGAAAGGGAAGGGAACAGAAGGGAAGGAAAGGAAAGGAAAGGAAAGGAAAGGAAAGGAAAGGAAAGGAAAGGAAAGGAAAGGAAAGGAAAGGAGAACTGAATGGAGATTGTATTACTCCAACCACCATATTCAAGATTAACTTTTTATGAGTTTGATCATAAATCATCACCATACATTAGGATGGTGTCCTCATTGGTTTTACCAGCTATGAAGTGGTGATGAATGTAAGACAGGGCTGACAAACTCATGGCCCATGGACTGGATGCATCATGCACTGGCCATGGCCACGTCCAGTTTAGCAAAGGGGAAAAAAGTCACACTACATCATGTGATGCTGCTGTGATGATGTGAGTTTGATACTCCTGATGTAAGATATGTAAAAGACATTTGGAATAATTAAAAGTAAATAAGGTTAGGGAAGAGAAGAATGTGAAGATTCAGTTAGATAAATACCACGTCTAGTGAATTATTGTACCTCTTTTTCAGTTGAAGAATTCATGAAAAGTCCTCTAATATTTCAAATTCTTACAAGACCATGTTAAATTCTATTGTCAAGAGGTTCAAAGGCATAGAATCAAATTAGACAAAATATATAACAGAAATAATTAATCAGCAGAAATGTTTCCCAGAAGAAGAGATCATTTAGGCTCATTGCTCAAAATGATTACTGAAACAAATTCAGAAGGCATGAATTAACAAGTAATGTAACATTTAAGGTGATAAACTGAATAGTTAAAGGCAACATTTACTTCAGCACATCCCATCATTTTAAAATGCATCAACAATTGAAAATAAATTTTTCACATTCTGATTATTTCTGTCAAAAACAATCTTACATATCAATTGTAAGCTTCTTGATTATTGTGACTGCAATGGCTTTTCAAATTGTTTCTTTAAGAACCAAAGTTTAATACATTTATTATGCAAAAATCAAGAATACAGAAGCATAATCTCAAATAAAAGGAGAGAAGTTTAAAAATAATGTTAAAAAATATTACTTCACAGAAAGAGTAGTGGAAGCTTAGAACGAAATCCCAGAGAAGGTAGAGGATAAATCAACAATAATGAGCTTAAACATGCTAGGGATAAACACATGTCTATTAACAGAGTTGTGGTGGTGCAGTGGTTAGAATGCAGTACTGCAGGCTACTTCTGCTGGCTGCCAGCAGTTTGGCAGTTCAGCAGTTTGAGTCTCATCGGCTCTATGTTGACTCAGCCTTCCTCTCTTTCAAGGTCAGTAAAATGAGGACACAGATTTTGTGGGCAATATGCTGACTGTAAATTGCTTAAGAGAGGTCTGTAAAGCACTGTGAAGCAGTATATAAGTCTAAGTGGTATTGCTAACTGAAAAAAATTAAAAATAATAAATAAATAAATAAAATAATATTATTAATTAATTAAAAGGAAAACAAAAACAAAGAAACAAAAACTCAAAGGGCAAACTCCATGAACTACTGGGTCTTTTTCTGTTGTCTTCCATGTTTATATGTTTCTACATCTTAAGTACCACACTGCTGTCATAGAATATATAGCAAATTACTGCCTCCGAATCAAGATTGTATTTATATTTAAACAGAACAATTTAATATATCCCTTATATCTTAAAGCCAAGGGGTAACTAATGTATTTCGCCCTATTGATTAGTGAAACAATATAGAATTCAGATATCAGTATCTGAAGTATGTTTCATCAATAGTATGTCACTAAGCAATCTTTGGTTATATTTCTCTTTAATTAAATATCTGACAATGCAAGGTATTTGCCCTATGACATGGATGAATATAGACAGTTGACCATAGATTGTATATGGCTATATTTGAAATGGATGTTCCATCATTTTTGATCCTGTGGTACAGGAAAAAGATTGTCATACATCTGCTTTCCGGTCATAAATTATGGAAAAACAAATATTTATAGAATCCTGTCTGTGCCATTTAGCTAGATGCTCCAAATAATAAATATCAAGGGTTAATATGCATAAATTAATCATACATTAAATCTTAAAATACTGAATAATGATTGCTAGCAGCGGTGGTATGCAACAGGTTCGGACCAGTTCTGGAGAACCGGTAGTGGAAATTTTGAGTAGTTCGGAGAACCAGCAAATACCACCTCCGACTGTAGATTTTATAATATCATTCCCCTGCCATGCTCACCAAGCCATGCCCGCAGAACCAGTAATAAAAAAAAATTGAATCCCACCACTGATTGCTAGAGTTTTAAACTTGAACCAGCAAGTGCAAATTTAAATTTTCTTTCAGTCATTAAAGTCACACTCTCATCCTAATCCATAGCACAGGTAAAAGGGGTGAATTAAGCGCCTCATTTCACCATCTTGAGTAGCAGGTGGGAAAAAATAGGTATTTTACGGTGGCCTCTATGGTTTACCTGGCATGACTGTACACAAAACTGGCAGAATTTCTTTACCACTGACAACTATTCTGTCTGTTCCAACAATTTTTTCTTTTAAAACTAACTTACTTGTAATAGCACTTGCAGCAACAGTAGAAAAGAAAGATTAAATCCAAAGTAAAACCTGAGATGATTTGAAATTCAGAATCAGATGAAGAAGATAAGTTCAGTATTTGAATAGGAACAAGATTAATAGGACAGTGTTAAGATGCAGAGGGGAAAAGTTGGGATTGGGAGAGGCAGGAAAGAAATATTAAGCTGTGAAGATACATAAATACCTGTAGCCTCTTGATCTGATGGCAACAGATGTGCTTCTTAAAGTTACATATCAAATGGCAGAGAGCTATAGCCAATTAGAATTCTTTCTGGCAAATGAGTGTCTATCATATTTTAGAATCAGAGGGCAATGCAGAATTAACCTTACTGGACTATGGCCTGAATTTTAAACGTCGAAAGCACGCAGAAGGGATATGCTTAATATTAATCACAATAACTAAAAAATCTCTTTTCAACTAACCTGGGAGAATAAGAAAGAGACAGAAAATACAAAGGGGAGATGGGGGCTCATGTACTCTGTCAGCATAAAACCTGGGTAGTCTTTTTACATTTGAGATCCTATAAAAGCCAGAATAGAGGTTTCAGGTGTTTAGGATATCCAAGTTATTCCTTAAAACTTGTGATACCTTATCTCAAAATAACCCAAATTTTTCACATGTTACATAAACCTCAGTATATTCCATTGGAACAGTGGAAGCTATGCAGTCCTGAAATATGCTATGTCAGTTATTCTGACCAGCAATTATACTAGATTCTCCTACAATCTTCTCTAGGAGACAAAGGGGTCTCCTAGTGACCAACCATTCTCTTCATGTCTGTTTTATAACAGTTACCTACATATTCTAATTTTCATTTCCTTAACCAGTAGTGGACAACATTTTTTCCCAACATAAGCTATTTTTTTCAGCTTCTTAAAATGATGTGGTGATGCTTCAAAAGAAAATGTCCCAAATTTGCCAATTTTTTTCAAGCTTCTTGTTGTCATTGAGATCTTAATGGTGCAAAATTAATAGTTCATTTTAAAAGAACTATTAAACAAAAACAAAAATATTGAATTTCTCCCTCACTACTTGTATGTGTGTGTGTGTGTGTGTGCATGTGTGCGCGTGTGTGCACACATGCACACACACACACACACACACACAAAACACCCTGTCCTCATACACAAACACACGACCTTCTAATCTCAAATAGTAAAATAGCTCACTATCTCTGTTCCTGGTCTGAGTTAAAGCTTCTACAGCTTTCTTCTCCCTGATGGCATAAATCTCAGTGTTCTTCACTTGCATGGCTTTCATTTAAATGGAATACTAAGCAGCCACCAGACCACCAGACTGACTTATCCAGCAAGTTCTTGAAGAATCTGGGGAGGGGGGGGGAATCCATACGCAGACTTGGCTTGCATTCTTTTCTGCCTTCTCAGAAGGGAAGCAAGAGTGAAAGAAAGTGCAGTCAAGTGGAAATGGTTGGAGTGCACTTAGAGGAGTTTCGCCAAAAGGAAAAGGATAGCTGATGGTGGCTTTTTAAAACATTATTTCCTCAAAAAAAAAAAAAAAATCCTCCAGAAGTTAAAACTGTTTTAATCAGCTGAAAAACATACGTGGGCTTTACAGCTTGGAGACAGCTTGCACGGGCACCGATAAATGCCTATCGCTCATTTGCATACGCTAACAGCTACACTTTAATCAGCCTCCTAATCCCTGATGGTATTAATGAATTTTTTTATGCTCTCTCTCTCTCTCATACACACAACCCCCTCCCCTTTTTTTAGTATCATGTTTGCTAATTCAAAAATGATCAGCGGCTTCTGTGTGCCTTTTTTTATGCAGAAAATAATGGGTGAGCTCAGTACTCCTGTTATCCCACTCTCACAAATAATTAAGACTACAAAGAGTACAAATCAGTCTGAATGCACCGTACAAAGGCTCAAGCTATGCAAAGGCCCTTCTTTCTCTCTCTCCTTTCTTTTCATTTATTCTCTTCTTCTGACAAGAGGTGGGTCGGAAAGATAATCAGCAAACTGACAAACTGGCCAATCCCAAATATCCCAGACATACAAGCTATTTTAAGCATTTATGCCAAGGGACTGGTCACATTTATTTTCTTCAACCACGCCTCCTTGATTTATTGTTGGAAACCATTTTGTCTATGGAAACCAAGTATACGACCTTCTCAGGAGTGATTTTTTTGTCTCATATTCCGCAAAAGAGGCTCTGCGACAGGCCCATAAAATTTCTGATGTACAACATCTACCTACGAATGTGCACTTGGAAGAAATCCCACTCATATCCTTTGTACTAGCCATAAATAGATTTGCAATAGGCTAATTGCTGTAGAAAAATGACCTTCAGAGAAAGTAACTGAAGTAAGCGTTCCTCTCTTGCTTTGAAGGAAACTACATAGAGACCCGCAAGAGAAATATACTATACACTGCTCCTAGTGGAGCACCAATATCTAAGGATGCATCTCCATTCAAATCTTCTGAGCTGCAAAGCAGCACCATAGCTTAAAATTGAATGAGCAAAAAAATATTCAGAAAAGAATGTTTCTCATTTTATTTCTGTAATGGACATTTCCAAATGGAAATTTCATTGTAGTTTTAGTCCAAATAGATTGTGTGGTAATTATATCTTTTGGCTCATTAACATGTATTTCATGAAAGAAAAACATAAGTAGTTAGAATAGATAAAAGGCTTCAAATTGTGATTTATATGAATTAAGTAGGGCAATTATATACAAACCTTTTGCACAAATACATGAAGTTTACTGCCCTAATTTTCAAAGTGAAATCACACAAACTCCTGTTGCAGCTTTGGGTCATGAACTAAATCCATTAAATTGATGGAGAGAGCGTTAATTAACAACACACTATATATAGTGTGCCACAATGGATTTTTTTCTCTCTCTGGATATAGTCACTCTCATCTATAGATTCAAGAGAACAATAGTGTTTGTAGAACTTCTACACTTTATCCTCTTGAAATGGAATCTGTTGCTGGAGTACTTAGCTTATTGCCAGTTGCTGTGCTTATGATTTCTGCACTAAGTATCTCCCAAATGCCACGTCAAACTACTAGATATGGATATATGTTTCCTGTCACTTTACAGAGCAGAAGAACTGATAAGTATCACATCTATCTACCTACCTATTTCTTATCTACCTACTTATTACTTAGGACAAATTTGCTCCCACATGATGAATTCCAATTTCCAAAATAGTTTGTTGTTTTTAAAGTATAGCTGCAATTGTGCATGACTTCAAGAGTAGTCTCCTTTGTTCTACTTATATTTAGAATTCCAAAGAAGAAATTTAAAAGATAAAGCTACACCAGTTCTTCAAAAAACATTGTTACTCTTACAAAATTAATTCTGGGATCAAACTCAAAAGTCTTTGGCTAGGTTTATTATTACATTATTGTTATAGATATCTTTGTGGGAAGAAGATGGCCTAATTAGATGAACCCACAAAGCTAATAAAACTAATGAAAGAAATGAAGTAGTGAAATACAGTACAGTCAGCAAGTTACATGAAAACAAGCCCATCCATCTTTTATACTTATTTAATAAAACAGCAAAGAAATGAAAAACTAAAGATATGAAAGATAACATATAAATGCCTATATTAAGACTTCTCATACATACATATGTGCATTCTATGAAATTTTAATGAAATAATGAAAATGAAATTTTCTAATTAAAAATATTAAATTATAATTATAATATTAGTGCCAAAATTCATCGCTTTAAAACAGCAGACAATGCTGTACTTCTCTCTTACCTCTCTTACCTCTGAATAACCACAGCCACACATAGTCAGGACTAGAGGGCAAATCTTCCAGCCCAGTCAATCAATGGTGGGATTCAAATGTTTTTACTACCGGTTTTGTGGGTGTGGCTTGGTGGATGTGGCAAGGGAAGGATATTGTAAAATCTCCAGTCAGAGATGGTGTTGCCAGTTCTCTGAACTACTCAAAATTTCTGCTACTGTTCTCCAGAACTGGTCAGAACCTACTGAATACCACCTCTGCAGTTAATGTAATTTTCAGATAGCTGTGATCACCTGCAAAATTTTCCATCTCTTCCTTTCTTTTTAATATCAGCTGCACTAGCAATCATGCCTTTTGGTCTAGTAAACTATGTATAAATGTGAACAATATATTGAAAATCAAATCAGAAACAGTAGCAAGTAGGAGTCGTGGCGCAGTAGTTAAAATGCAGTGTTGCAATAAACTGTCCAGTGCCAGGAGTTCGATCCTGGCCAGCTCAAGGTTGACTCAGTCTTCAGCATTCTGAGGTTGGTAAAATGAGGCCCCAGATTGTTAGGGGCAATATGCTGACATTGTAAACCACTCAGAGAATTCAGTAAGGCACTATGGAGCTGTATATAAGCCTAAATGCTATTGCTAAGTAACATTGTTCCCCATGCAGATTAACATACCAAGGGGTGGGGAGAGAAGGGAAGGGACAAGCAAACAAGAAAAAAAACAGAGTGCGCTCTTCAAGAAATTAAAAATGATACTTTTTAAACACAAATGCTGATATAAGTAACACTTCATATGAAGATTCATTCCTTTAATGATTTTTGAACATGTTTAGTTAAAACCACAATTCTGGCATTCATAGTATGTGGGTAGTGTCATCTCTTCAGTGGAGAAAATTTTACTGGGGTCTTTTCTAAAATACAAGTTCTTATTTCCAGTGTCTTGTTCTTTGTAAAATGAGTTCTTTCTGCTGCACGTTGCAGTAGATTTCCCAAGATATCAGTTGATTGGCATCAGTTCCATGAAACTGGCATAGTGAACTAACAGGAGACTGATCTACACTGTGTGCAATTTTTCTTGCTTATGTGCTGAGCTACCTCCACCAACATGAAAGTGCTATTGTTTTTTTTAAAAAAAATTGTACTCTGTACTGTTTTAAACATGTCAATTTACATCTTTAATAATAATAATACTTTATTTGCGGTCATGGACCAAAACACAAGTACAACAGAAGAAGAACATGGGAAAATTAATCATGAACTGTTGGTCACCAAAAACTTGACTAAGGGGAATTACAGTATTCTCCTCTGATGGTTACAACTCTTAAAAAAAATTTGGAAACCTGAGAAGTAATGTATGAGGAGCCATCCCCAAGACGATATAAGAACAAATTGCTAACATTGGGTCTAGAAGGGTCTGTTCCAAGGAGAGACAGTAACTTAGATCTGCCTGCATTATACATAGGACAATATAAAAGGACATGCTCCACACTTTCAACCTCAGCTCTGTCACAGGGGCATAGCCACTCGTTAAAATTTACATCTTTAAATTTCAACTCTATTCCTCTTTAAAAAGATAACATGTACAAGAATATCAAAGAACAACAACAACAGAGCAAGTGAATCACAAGATTTAAACTAAAAACACTGACTCAGATTCAGAGAAAGTTAACCATTTCAAAATCTTTAATAAGTCAAGCCTAATTTATCATGATTGACTTTTCTGATTAATTTTTAAAGGGAGATTTTCAAAACTTCTTTAAGCATGCCCTTACATCTGTAAGGAAGAATAACATGACACAGCCACTTCCCCGTCCTCCATCCACAAGGCCTGGATTTATACCATATGCTAAATTAAAATGAGATATGAATGCAGTCTCTACAGATAGCCCCAACTTACTATCACAATTGGAAATGGAATGTTTGTTGTGGTTGGTTGTGGTCAAGTCAGACCTGATTTTAAACAATTTTATAAAGTTGTTAAGTAAATCGCGGTCATTAAATAAATCCAGCTTCTGAAATGGGCAGGATTTTTTTGCCATAAATTAACAAAATGGTAGCAATCACATGACTATGGGATGCAGCAACCAGTCATAAATGCAAGTCGGTTGCTAAGCACTTGAATTCCAGTCATGTGACCTTGAGAGTGGTGCGTCAGTCAGAAGTGCAAGTATAAGTCATAACTCATTTTGTGGAGGTTGTAATTTCAAATGGTCATGAAACAAACAGTTGTAAGTTGAAGATTATCTATAATGTGGAAATCAAAAGCTGTAGTTCACAGGATGTTCCTTCCCATCCTACCAGCTTCCTTCTTTTTGTGTATTCAAATTATACTTTAAAAAGACTGAAAAGTATCCTACTTTCTCTGAAAAGAAACCATATAAGGACATAACTGAAGCTTTACAAGACTTTACATTCAAATAACAACAACTGTGTCACATCACAAATGATCGTGTATAGACGAGGAGAAAATAATTACCTTCATTTTTAAAATACCATGTTCTGTCATCTTTCTCCCAAATACAATATTAAAAAAGAAGAGTCAAGGAAGTGCTTTCCTTGAATACTGAATGCTGGAAAAAGTTTTCAAATGTAGACTATCTTCTATTGCTACTTTATTTTTCAAATAAATAATTTACAGTTTCTTCAGTGTTAATACCTTTTGATATGTATAAGACTGAACAGAAAAAAGAAGAAATAAGAGGGATTATGATACCACCAAAATACTGTACATATATAGGAGACTGATATGCAAATCAGCCAAAATCTGAATTGAATACAAAATACAGAAGGCTAGAAATTACTACAATTCAAGATATGAAAGCAATAAAATTCTGTTAAAACAAATTAATGAATTCATTTTAAAAAATCAATCATAAGCTATCATGGGTAGTATCAAAGTTATTAAAATGGTTTCATTTTTCATTGAATGGGATGGAAACAAATGAGGTACATTCTTTAGAGTAGT